>JAQMCX010000032.1:4671297-4757315 GCA_029814765.1 Acanthurus leucopareius
ACACACACACACACACACACACACACACACACACACACACACACACACACACACACGCACACACACACACATAAACACACACACACACATTTGCATATCTATACTTGTGAGGACCTGTGCTGAATACAAATCCTCTTTAACCTGTTAAACTCTGAGTCGGTGATTCTGCAGAAAAACAGCTGATCTCTGAGTTTCGTTCAGCTCGTCATGTTTTGACGCTTCGGACCGAACGGACGACCTGAATCTGACGTTCTGGGATTCAGACTCAACAATCGACCGTCTGTCTGCAGAATCACTGGAGAATCACTCCAACTAAAAAAACTCTTGTCCTCCAGGCAAAACACAGTTTTTCTGACTCTTACTTCCTTTCAAAGCCTTTTTTTTATTTTGCTTCAAATGCAGATGAAATGAACAGTGAATATCTGCAGTCAATATTTATTGGCATTAAAATAAATCTGCAAAATGCATTTTATTATGACTGTGAAGATGCTAAATGTGAGAACTTTTGCAGAACCTTCAAGCAGCATCATAACCAATGAAACACAGGAGACAATCAGGGCATCAATGGTCTCTGTTTTTATCTGGCAAATTCCCAAACTCTCATTTAAAATAAGTTTCAGTGTGTTTGAACAGTTTGACTTCGACAGCGAGTGTGAAAACACACAGATACAAAAACTGAATCCAACCGTCCTTCATCTCTCACCTTCATGCTGTTTCTCTTGTCTCTCTGCCACGTACATGTCAGAAACACATAGCACATATTGTTCCCTTCTGTAGCTTCACACACACACACACACACACACACACACACACACACACACACACACACACACAGAGGATTAACATCTGACTGCCTCGCCTGCGGCTGCTTGTTCTGTGCAGGCAGAGAAGAAAAGGTGCTGATGCAGCAGCTCCTGAACCGAGTTCAACTCAGAGTGACGTGAAAGAAAAAGACTTAAAGAGAAGAAGTGAGATCCTGCAGAGAACAAACCAGCTGTTCACAGATACAGAAACACTGAAACACACGTTAGGTTTCAGACGTGACGGTTCACCTCTGAATTCACACACTTTTTACATCAAAACCATTAAAAAATCCATTTCCTTTCACACACAGAACGTCAGTGCACTTAGATTTTGGAGCAGAAGTGAGTCAGAAAAGGACCTTTGCATCGACAGCAAAGGTCTGACTGTTTTCACAGTCTGGCCTGGAGATTAACTGTTGGCATTTTAAGTATTTGATTGACTTGCAGCAGTGGGAGTTGCTGCTCCTGTTTCCATAGTTTCCACCTCATGAGCAACACATTTTCACCCTCCACGCGTCACGTATGTGATCGTGGTCAGGACCTTTTTTTAAACCCTCGAGTGTCTGACTGCGACGCTCCGAGTCTTCCAACATTAACTTTGTGAAACAGTTGTTGTTTGGTTGAGTTTGGTTATTTCATGAAAAGATCAGCTCTTTTTGCTTCTAGATGGACCAAAGTCTGCTGAGTTACAGTCTAATCTGACAGATTAACTGTTTCACATGCACACAGGATGCTGATTGTTCCTGCTGAAGCCAGGAAAAGAAGGAAAACATCTCCCATCAAGAAAAGTAGATATATTTGCATTAAAGTGGCCGTGTGCATGATGCTAACAGATGCTAATGTGGCGACCTGCATCCAAATGTGCAATTTAAGCCCAGATCTCCACCCAAACTGCACACCTACGACGCATGTCACATGACCATCCACATACACGAGCCGCTGTAAACAGGAAGTACAACAGCCGCTAGCAGAGACCACAAAGACAGCAACACCTCTAATTTGTCATCTATGTTGAAATGATGTCAGGTAGTCGAGGCTCACAGATACTGAGGCTGCTGTGTCGTTTCGAACCAGAAAATACTCACATGATTCTCACCTGACCAATCAGAGATGGACACATCATGGCTTACAGCGCCCAATCAGAAAGTTAATCAGGTCTGTGCATCAGCGTCTATGAACAACAACATCTCTGCCCGTGTATACCGCCACACCGCAGCAGAGCTTTCAGAATAAAAATGGGAGCTGTTGTCTATGAACTGTTTTGTCTTTTAGCTGCAAAGACGCCGAGTTAGTGAAGATACGGAGGTCAAACGGGGCAATATGGCTGCCTCTGATTTAAAATGCATTCGTGTAAAAGTGGCCTTAATAAGTGAAGCTAAAGGTCCTGAACATGTGACAGTCTGATGGAGACGACAGGATGTAAAGAGGCTGAGAGCAGAAACTCGAGCAGGTTCAGAGGACCTCAGGTTGTTGCAGGTTTGTCGTTTGGCAGAAATCATTTAAACGTCAGGTTGATTTCCACCTGGTCGCTGCCACACACACCTGATGCTGGCATGAACCAGGTGTGACGACCTCTGACCTCACAGAGCAGAACGATGTTCTAATAATAAAGATGTTCCAGCAGCATCTGACAAAGGTGAAGCAGATCGCGTGAGATGTTTGTCAGCGAGCTTATCTGCTCCATCTGCACCCACACAATGCTGCTGTGTTGGTGGCATCGTACCTGTCGGCAGGTAAAAGGCTGGAACGAGTTCTGTGTTCAGCTTTCAGATCCTTCAGTGATCCGGAGAACAATGCAGCAGCTCTGGGCGGATGCCAGACGTCTCAGTAATGGATTTACTCAAACTCTCTGCTCATTCACTCGACTCAAAGCTCCTTCACAAAGCTGCTGCTGCTTGTTGATTCAAAGTGACAAATGAGAATTTATTTGGCTCGACAGCAGCTGAGATCCTGCAGACACACAGATGACGTTAACCCGCCGTGAGCAGGAGCTTCTCTCCTGTGTCGTATCTGACAGTGATTGTTTTCCGCTGGTTTGTCACATCTGCCATCTGATAAAACACGAGTCACTTTTTGTTTCAGCAGAAACGTTTTCGTTGATCTTGAGCCAAACTTTGAGCCTCTGGCCTGTAAAGAATATAAGGAAATAAATCTTCGTTATCTTCCCTGCGATCGTAACTCAAGTGTGACTGTTCTGAACAACCATAAACACTTTATACGACATTACCGGATAACAATGAAGCTCAGTGCTCTGAAATAAAAACCCCCGCAGCTGAAATCTGGTTCAAAGTCTGAGAGCAGAGGGATGAGAAGTGTTTCAGCAGAGGAAAGGTCACAGCTCAGCAGAGGTTTAAGGGTTTATGAATACTTTTGGCCAAAACGGTCAATAATACTGAAAACGACCTGATCGGCATCAAAAGGCAGACGGGTGTTAGTGACCCGCCGGTGACCAGAGAGGAAACTGATAAAATAAATAAACTAAACAACTAAAAAGCTGCTTTAAAGTTCTGTTTCTCTCTTTGTTCAAATGTTTGTTTTCTAAGATTGAACTGAATGTGAAGTTCTTACAAACTGCACCGTAACCTCAATGTACTTTTACACAAGTACTTATCTCTATTACTCTTCTAACCACTGATTACTTTTCAAATTGAGACTTCTGACCTATAGCTGATAGTTTGGGTCCTTTGTTTCAGTATCCTTTGAGTTTTTAGTGGCATTAAAAAGACATTTCTCTTATATTTGCTCTTAAAAATTTAAAGACCAAACAATAAAAAATTAAAACAAGATGGGAAACAGAAGATCGTTTCATTTCGTTTCATCAGAAGAGTTCTCACAGTTTATCTGCCTGTTTGGAACATTTGAACTGTTGTTGCTTTAAAACAAAAACCACTAAAAACTGAATCACAAAAAAGATATTTCCACTCTAAACTTTTCGGATGGTTTCATTTAAGTTAAAAAACGTGGAAGGAAAAGTCTGAAAACAGAAACAGATTTAAGTATCAGAGCTTCTCTTTGTCATCATTTGTCTGCTGATCAACAGAAGAGACCAACTCTGGAAACCACAAGACTGAAAAAACTAACTGTAGTTTAAGAGTTTACTGAAGAATAAGTACTTTTACTCGGATACTTTGAGTACATGTTACTGATTATTCAACTGCACTTTTACACAAGAAGGATTTTAGATGCAACACACAATAAAACACCAGTCGGAGTGAAGAAAGAAGTCGGCAAACGTGACGTAAAGTGAATCAGATTTTAACACAAAATCTCATTTATGAACGTTTCTCTTTGAATCAGATTTTACATCTTTAACGAGGAAACGAAACAAATCCCATGATCCTTCACTGCTTCATGACGTCATCACACCACGACTTTATCTCATTGGTTTGAATGTGCGCCCCCTAGTGGCAGGATTTACATCCTGTGTGTTTAAGTAAAGGATCTAAATGTTTATTTCTTCCAGCTGTGACTCACCGGTTTCAACCAAACGCCCACATGAGCGACTGTGACTCTGTGAAACTGACAGCTGACTCACCTCGAACATGTGACCATGAACATGTCATTTTTACACCTGAAAACAGGAAGTCATGCCTAATAAGGACACTGGTTTCTTTAGTTTTCTGTTTCCTTTCCTTTGATAATAAAGTTTTGGTTCAGTGTGAGCAGAGTTTTGGCGCCTCGTGTCCTGCAGACGGAGCAGACGGAGCTGACGGAGCTGTGAGCTTCAGCGTGGTGTCGACGCATGACAGCAGCCTTTTGTTTGCCCTGAACATGTCAAGGAAACACTTAAAACCAGAAGCACCAGTTTGACTGTCGCACAGACTCGACACTGTATCAAAACATGTGAGAGTTCACTGTGCTTTTCCTTCTCTGAATGAAAGAACATTCCCAACAATCCGGTCGATCATTTCTGTGGAAATCATGTCAGCGTTTGACCAGAAAGTTTATCTTTGGTTCCCTCAGCCTCATTTAAATCCAGCAGTGGCCTACATTTGCATCCTTCAGGCAGGAAGCCAACGGTCGCGTTTGCTCAGCTTAATAGTTTTTGCCTTATCACGCTGTAAAGGCTTCACGCAGCACCTGTTCACCTGTTCACCTGCAGGTCCGCCCGCCTCCTGACCCAGACTGGCTGTGTGTTTGCACTGAGGTGAGAGTGTTTGTTCTTCCCAGAGCAGCCTGAAGGGAAAACTTACTCAAATACCACGCAGTGATGAGGTGGAGTGGATGCAGAGTGTTTTGGCCTCTGCTCTTACGCCTCGCCCTGCCGAGTAAACACTGTATGAAGTAACACGTCGACTCCTCACGGATGTTTACGACCCAAACGGACATCACGAGCCCTCATGTTACATTTCAGAGTGAAGTCACACTTCCAGAGAACCCTGGAGGCCGTCTGAGCTTCTCCTGTTGACAGTTTCTCTGTGGTTCAGTCATCGTGTCCTGTGTTTCATGTGTGACTGTTTGACCCTGCAGCTCCGCGTTCACACAGAAAATCATTTAGGACAGACGAGATCAGAAACGTTCATCTATTAATTTTGTCGAGTCGCCTGAGGGAGCAGAGGAGGAGATGATGAAGATGAATCCTTCTGTCTCCTTCAAAGACTCTGTTTCTCTCACATCAACACAGGAAATTCACTTTGAACATTTTACCATCAGGCTCACACTGGTCCCAAACTTTTCTACGTTTATATCCAAAATTTACACTGATATGATGGCTAACTCTATATTTTAATGAGGAATCTCTGTGAAGGACTTTGCACTTTGGTTCAAATAACAGCATCATTTAACAGGAAACAGTGCTGAACTGTTTATTTTGGCATTTAAAGCTTTTTGTTCTCAAATGACAAACATGAGTTTAAAGTGTGAACTTCCTCTGAGGTGGATGGAGCCGCGACGTTAGCAGCTAACTCTGTTAGCATCCGGGACAGGCGTTAGCATCTGTAGCTCACGTCTTACATCAGTTATCTCTCTTTGGTGTCATTTAAAAATCCTGATTTCCTGTCATTTACTGGCTGTTAGCTGGTGTCACATCCGTCCTGTAAACGAGCTGTGTTGTACGTACAGGACTTGTGTGATCCGGATTTTGTGCCCTTTGTGTTTGTGTTTGTGTGCAGAAAAAAAAGCCAGAAACCCAAAAACAACAATTCAGAGAACAATACTTCAACAAGTCATACAAAGTAAATTTGTCTCATTTTTAGTGAGAATATCTCGTTAATCTGCCTTTAAAACAGACACCAAACACGTAAAAGTGTCGTGTGATCCGGAAACTTGTTTTCACTAATAACATTGTATTTTAAGAAAATCACACTGAGCTAATGTTGAGATGTTCCTTTGGCAGATTTTTTTACCTTTTACAAGCAAAAACACCTTGTTTGTTGGTTTGGTTTCACTTTTTTTTGAGTGTTATCATCAGTCTCAGTCTGACAGTCCTGTTTGTCTCAAGGAAACTGTCAGAACAGCTTCCTCTGTTTTTTACATTAAAAACATGACGTCTGCATGTAAAGCATCCTGTCCGTTGTGTCTAATTTACAACTGACACGGTGGCTTCAGATCCGTTGGTGACCTCAGTCGTCTGTGTCTCCTCTGTTTTGACTTCCCGACCCTCCTGTGGTGTAACTGTGGTTTAATTGTACAGAAACGCTCTCCGGGGAGTAAATCCGTACAGCGGAGTCAGGATGCCGAACAAAAGCTGTGGAAGTCTTTGATGCTGCAGGAATCAGGACACATCGGACACGAGTTCGACAGCAGGATCAGAGTCCAACACTTTGCTCTCAAATCTTATCAGCTGATCAACAGAAGGCAATTAGTTCCCATATGAATGATATTAATGAGGCCGAGTGTCCGACTTTCACTCAGTTGCCTCCATGAAGGCAGCGATTTTGAGGAAAAATGGTTCAGACACGTTTTCCTTTAGAATAAACTGTGATGATTTAATGATCCTCTAATATATTTATATATTAGCAATATATATATTTAATATTTCCTCCTGTGTTATTTTAGTTTGTCCTTTACTTTGTGAACTAATTCCTGCAAAAGTGAAGAAAGTGTCACATGAGAGTGATGGACAATGAAAGAAAAAAGATTAAAAAGAGGATCAATGAATACAGACGGCATCAGAATGAAACAACATTAAATCTGTTAAAGTTTTGTCAGTAAAAGTTGTTCTGTAAAAGAGCCTCAGCTCATAAACTTAAACTGTTTTCACATGAATGTGTTTATCCCTTTTTTGATTGAAATCGTGGAGTATTTACCTGCGAGTGTGACATTAAATACAGATTGATTCCTAAATTCTGATCAGTTGTCGTTGATAAAACATCTGACGGCTGTGACTTATTAAACTGACCTGATTGTTCAGCCCTTATTTTAAAGTTTTTGATCAATAAGTTTTAAGGATTTACAAAATAAAGTAATTTAAACAGCTTTTTGGGAGAGTATCTGTGCTGCAACACAGTTGAAAATATCTTGTTTTAAAGAGACAAAACAGACTTTCTTTAAATTATTTCAGTCTAATTAAAGTAGGAAGCTTTAAAGGTGCTTCATGTTGTTCAGATATTTACAGAAATAATCTTCAGATTTTCTCATAATGACGGGATTTAATCCGATGACGACCTGTGCTGATATTAATCAATAAAAAACAATAAAACAAGTGTAACAGCAGTAAACTCTGCTTTGTGTCTGAAAATCACATGATCCCTTCAGGTGAAGGTGTGAAGGGCGTGTGTGTGTGTTTTTATGTTTTAATGTGTGTGTGTGTTTGTATAATTCCCCATATTCTGAGAAGTGTGTTGTGTCATTAATATTATTATGAAAGCTGTTTCATAACTGACCTCTGAACGTTCCGATCACTGATATTTATGATCTTTATTCATGAGGCAAAGGTCCCCGAGGCATCGAGCTCTCAGGTCAGTCGGGTTGTTTCCTTCATGTAACTTGGTACCTGGTTTCCATTTCACTCAGCAGGTGAGCAGAGAAAACCTTCCTGCATCAGACAGGAAACTGTGGCTGCTTATCTACATTAAAGCTTCAGTTTATTAGAGAATAAGAAAGAAAAATAAAACTTATTCACATTTTCTTACCGTTTATTTGTCTTTGATTATTCACATAATCACAAGTAAATAAAATAAAATGCAGCAAACAGAGTCAAGTGATGAAGTGATGATTTTATGTGTTTAGAGGGGAAAAGACCTTTTACAGGCCAAAGACGGCAAGACCTTATGTCAGGCATTTCCGCTTTCAAAATAAAAGCACATAGCGCAGCAAGTTAAGCACTAAACAAGCAAACATACCGTATCAATCTATCAAATACAATATAAATTGACATTTTATCTTTGAAAGAAATTAGTTATTGATTAACTGTCATAATCACATGCACTTAAGGCCCAGCATTTAACCAACTACTAAGTGCCTTTACAAATAGGATCGAATACACAAAATACTGACAAAATACAACAGTAATTTTACACTTAACCTAAGATGATTTTAATTATAAAGATTTATAACGATAAAACTTAATTCTAAGCAGTTTAACAGACAAATGTTGTAGCCTTCTTTTAAGAACAAGGGGTTCATTGCCAAGATTAAAGGTAAATATGATGAAGAACAAATAATTAAATAACATTTATTTGATATACTTTTGGATTTAATTAAAGATTTTCTTTTGATTTACTTTTATTTCAGTAAAAATGCTCATTTTCGTCATGATAGCGACTCTTTTCCGAACATGACCGCGAGCATTTTTTAAAACTTGTAACCGGAAGTACCGCGGCCTTTCTGTTGTGATCTGGTTGGCTTGACAACGGGGAGACGAGAGGAAGGAGGGGGGGGGATTAAGAGGAGGGGGGAGGAGGGAGGAGCCTGTCAACGTCGGAGACCAATGACAGCACAGGTAGCAACAGGTGAGCAGGAAACACGCACTTCACGCACACACACACACACACAGTGAGCGGAGCGCAGGCTGCGGCGGTGCAAAGGCTCCTGGGACGCGGATCCGGTCTGACATGACGAGGAACCAGAGAAGCGAAGACCATTAGAGCGACGCGGGGACAAGCGGCCGATATCTGGATTATTAACACGGATCGATCAGGGATCAGCTCACACACACACACACACACACTAATCAGGAGCGCGCGGAGTGTGTGAGGGGGGAGGTGAGTCAGTGAGACTGTGGAGCTTAAAATATTTATCTCAGACCTGAAAGGATCTGAACGGATCTGAAAGGATCCCTCAGATCTCCTGCCGTCTGTACGTGTCGGTTCAAAGTGGAGTTTTTCTGACCTGGTTGTAGATTATTGATCCGCTGCTGTTTATCAGCTCATTTGTTGACTGTTTGGACTCTAATCCAACACACAGCGCGTGTTTGTGTGTGTGTGTGTGTGTGTGTGTGTGTGTGTGTGTGTGTGTGTGTGTGTGTGTGTGTATGTCTCAGTTAATAACACTATCATCGTTGTTTGCAGTGATGTTTCCTCAGACGCGCTGCAGGAGGAAATAGTTCGCTGGGACAGATTGTGGAGGATTGTTGGGGTTATTTTTCGCTCCGTCAAACCGGGAGTTAATCACGTTAATCCCGGGACTGCTGACCACACACACACACCATGATCAGCTCGGAGGGCCTGCGGCCGGCCACGTCCGGCAGGAAGCCGCTGGGCAAGCTGGCGACCCGGCTGGAGGAGATGAAGAACCCGTGGCGGCAGGTCTCCACGCTGGAGCTGAGCCACAACGAGGCGGCGCGGCTGGCGACCGACGCGCTGCTGGAGCACGGGGAGAAGGAGTACCGCAGGGTCCTGTCCGAGGAGCGGGAGCTCAACTTTCTGTCCCCGGTGGAGATCCGGTACATCACCAAACACGCAGCCAAGTCGGCCAACTCGGAGAGCAACGGCACCGGCCCCGGAGACCGGGACTTCGGGGACGGGGACGCCGTCTCCGAGCTCACCTCCGGGACTTACTTCCCCATGATGTCCGACGAGGAGCCGCCGATGCTGGAGCTCGGCTGGCCGGAGTCCTCGGGGAGGTACGGACCGTCCGAGACCCAGATCTACTTCCAGAGGGACAAGACTCACAACGTGAAGGACCTGATCCGGTCTCTGATCAACAAGGCCAAGAAGGTAAGAGGACCGTGCGTGTGTGTGTGTGCGTGTGTGCGTGTGTGTGTGTGTGTGTGTGTGTGCGTGTGAGGCCTTATGAGGTCCCACAAACATGAGAAAAATGTACTTCAGTGTCTTTTTTCTAAGAGTTAAGTTGTCTGCAGGAGGTCATTTTAACTTTAATGGACAAACCTGCACATTAACATGTAAACACGAGGTTTTTTTTTTATCAGTTTGAAGAGTAAATTTGTCTTTGATCGGACTGATTTGACATCCAGCCTCTCAAATGATATATTTGTTCTCAACCACTTCCTGTTTGCTCTTCAAAGCCCTGAAAAGTTGGACTCACTGATGTGTTTGGCTCCTGACAGCCAACCAAACACGATCAATCAGCTGATCGATGGCACACAGCCTGTAGATGTGAGCAGTCAGGCTGGTTGTCAGAGTCTGGGGGCTGCAGGGGGTCTGAAGGCCACAAACAGCCTGAAGAAGCTGAAGCTGACTGTCGTTCCTCAGATGTGGGACCAGTTGCATGATGCACAGGCTTGGTTATGTAAACACGAGTCATTCTAATCCAGAGAAACCGTCACTCCCTCGTTCAATGTGTCAGCACAGTTTCCAGTGTTTCCAGTTTCTGAAGCTTTACATGAATCCACTGGGAAAAAGTTCAACTGACTGGTTTAAGAGCCTCTCAGTTATTGACGATTCTGACGTTATTGAACACCAGGAGGCTGGTGATTAAAGCGTGTTCTGCTTGTAAAGACTTGATTGTGATTTGCAGCTTCAGTGTTCAGAAACATGTGACTTCAGTCTGTTTCAGCTTCAACTGCTGACGAACTTTAAACCTCAAAGTGACAAACAAGATGATTTTAGCAGAACGAGTTCGGAGCCAAACAGGATCAAATATTCAGATCAATGCGATGTGGAAACTCGAATCAATCAATCAATCAATCAATACAAAAAACTTTATCTGTTCAGCATCTTTCATTCTCATCAGTGCATTTCAAAGTATTTTACAGAAAAATCTGAGGCAGTAAAACTCCAAACAGTAAACGAGCAACATGACAAAGCAAAAAGATTAACGCAAAAAACAGAGAAAAAGGATAAAAAACACTTTAAACATGAACAAAGTCAAATAAATGTGACTTTAAAAACAGGTTTTGAAACTTATTTGATCCAAACTAAGTGACAGAAAGAGACTTTTTGTGTTCATCAGGTGAATTTTAAACTTTTTTAAATGAAAAATTTGTGCGGATTCAGTTTCAATGAGGGAGAAAAGAAGTTAACTTGGATTCAAACGTGTGAATCTTTAAAACAAAACAGAGCTGAGACCTGAAACGAAAGAAGACGACATGATGTTTTTGTTGAGCTCCTTAAAAATAAACAACACGACAGAAAAAACCATCAGCTCTCTTCTGTTTTTCATCTTCACACCCGAGTGAGTTCATCTCTGCCTCCAGAGGTTTCCACTCCGTTTGCTTACAAGCAAACGCGACAGGCCCGAACCGGTTCGTCCTCCCGCCGGCTGCCACGCTTCATCAGCTCCCTGCTCCCCGCGGGCGCCGCCGCCGACAGCTGCGACGCCAGTTTAACACCCGTTTAACACCTGACCCCGTTTTCCTCCATCAGACCTCCAACAGCCTGTTTGGATGGAAAAGCACTCGACCTGAAATGGATCCCAGGCTGTTATCAGCTGTTCAATGTGCAGCCGTCCGTGTTTTTGACTCCAGTTTGTAATAAATGTTGTGACTTTATCTCCTGATCATCGAACTGACCACAGAGCAGCATAAACCAGACACGCAGCAGGTTTTACTGGCAGACAGTCCAGCACACGGCGAGCATGAGTCAGCGCTCCGCAGACGCTTCCTCCTTCTTCTTCATGTGTAAATACACTCGTTTCATAAGCTTCATCTCTGCTCAGAAGAACAGAATAAACTGGAACAGAAACTGAAACCTGTTCGTCTCTGCTCCAAATAATCTATTTTTAATGTTCCAAATCGACAAATTGGCCTTTTTCTCTCACGTTTGTGCAGATTCAGCTGGTTTTGGATCAAATGACTCTTCATGTCGTTCATGTCGGTTAAAGCAGCTGATGAAAAACCTTTCTGCTGCGTTACACGTTTGTTTTTCTTCTTCTGTGGATTTTTATGTGGAGGTCTCTGCTCCTCTTCATCACAGATGCTCAAAGGTCTGAATAGATAAAGATCTGGTGATCTTCTGAACCCTTCAGATCCTGGAGGCTCCAGAAACTCAGAAACGACCTTCAGGATCCGGTTTTGCCTCCACTGACTCAGCTCCTCGCCAAAAGCCCTTAAATTTAATTATTTAACTGTTTTCAGTGAAAAAGACTTTCTGCAAACGTTATCTGGTCTGTGTGTGTGTGTGAGTGTGAGTGTGTGTGTGTGTGTGTGTGCAGATGTATAATAAGAACAGAAACCGTTCTGACGGCTGTTTAATTCCTTTTCATTTCATGTGAGGAGTTTCTTCTTTAAGTTTCTTGTTCTCCAGTTATATTTGTAACAGACCCTGTTTGATAATCTGATTACTTTGAATCTGTTTGGGTATTTTTACCTTTGGAGTAAAAAGTGAAGCATCACGTCGGTCCTGAACTGAAACACGACTTTAATAAAACCACAGTTCTGACCTCTGACCTCTGCTGCGCTCATGTGACGCATTTTCAAATCACCACAGGCAGGCAGGCAGGCAGGCAGGCAGGCAGGCAGGCAGGCAGACAGACAGACAGACAGACAGACAGACAGACAGACAGGCAGACAGGCAGGCAGGCAGGCAGACTTCAGGACAGAGAGTACTGAAGTACTGGAGTAGTAAAGTGGAGCACTGGTGCTTTCTGGGTCTCTGTGTGAAATATAACAAAGCTGCCATCTGCTGTGAGTTTTACACTCGATGGGAACTTGGAGGCTCGACTGAGACGTTTCGCTGAAACCAAAGAAGAAGAAGTTACTGCTGCAGAGATTAACTTAAGGTTTTGAATCATTACTAATACAAGTCCTGGTTACATAAACTTTACGAAGTTGTTGTTAAATCATCAGTCCGGACTGCTGAGCGTCAAGTTCCTCTGATGTTTAAAAAACATGTTGGTTGTTGCATTTTTACATGAAATATGAAACAAAACCTGCTGAAGTTAAGTTTGTTTTCATTGATCAGCTGATTGTTTTTGTTAGAGTGTGTTTTTTCTATAAAATGTCGCCTTTAATGAGAGTAAATTTATTTCCGATCAGCAGCCCAAAACCACAAAAATCTTTAGTTGAATTTAACTGAAAAAAGCAACAAATCCTCATATTTTAAATTCTGTCAGCCGTTTACAAAAAGGTCTCAGTGACTCACGTCAGCTGTGCACATTGCAGATGTTTCTCTGCAGATGTTTATAGCAGTGATGTGCCTGATGTTCGAGCTGTCGCTGCTGCACCATTAAGTCGTTTTCTCTCATTGAATCTCCATGAAACGCCTCATGCTAACGTCTCTGCCGTGTCGCCGCCGCTGCAGGTCATCGCCCTGGTGATGGACGTGTTCACGGACGTGGACCTGCTGTGCGATCTGATGGAGGCGTCCAACAAGCGCCGCGTCCCCGTCTACATCCTGCTGGACGAGAAAAACCTCAACTACTTCACAGAGATGTGCTCGGCGCTCGACATCCAGAACTCACACCTGAGCGTAAGTACTGAAGCTTCACTGAGTCTCACCTGAGCAAACAGAGTTCAGCCTGCTCTCACGTCACCTGTAAAGCTCACGGCTCCATGTGACACACAGCAGGACAGGAAGTGATGTCACAGGGTTTCTGAGTCCATGTGTGAGAATGTGTTGATGGTTTCTGATAAAGAGAAACACAATGATTTAATGAAAACAACTTGAAGCTGAAGATCAGAAGGAAACGATGTAACAGAGAAGTTTGTGTGTGTTGATGTTCAAATGCTGAAATTCTTCTTAAACACTTTTTTAATCAAGAAATCAGACTTTCCAAACTTCAGACCTTCATTTTTTCTGTCCAGTTGACCTTCTGAAGCTGAAATTCATGGTAGTTAATTAGAAAATAAGCTGATTCGTGGCTGATCAGTCCGTCATTTCATCCCAGACTGAAAAATCTGCTGATGCTTCAGTTTCTGTCGACACTCCTTCAAAGTTAAAGGAGAAGTTTCCCATCAGCCTCAGTGGTCAGCAGATGTTAGCAGATGTTAGCAGATGTTAGCATCCTGTAACACCAAACCACAATAATGAACAGGGTCGTCGTTGCACCGGCTGAACATCAGCATGTTAGCATTGTCATTGTGAGCATGTTAGCATGCTAATGTTAGCATTTAGCTCAGAGCATGTGGCGTCTGAGCACAACCTCACAGAGATGCAGACTTCTGTCTTTTTATCGTGATGTTCTTCTTAGTTCAGCTCCTGATAGCCTGCTAGCTAACACAAACCGAGCTTTAACTCACAAACGTGTGCGCTGTGTTGCTTTAATGTGCGGTGTGTCTCCGCACTGACGCGTGAAAGAACAAATGGAAACTGTAGCATGAGACGAAGCAGAAGCTCAGTGTGTTGTAGCGTGAGACGTCCTCTGGTGTTTCTGATCCATCAGTGACTTTGGCGAGTGACATGTTTGGTATGTTGTTCGGTGTGTTTTTTTATTGGCTACCGAAAAGAAAAACAAACATGATGCTTCAGCTGCGAGGCGTCCGCTCCGCTAAAGTTTCCTCCAGCAACAAACTGAGTCTTTACCTGAACATGAGAAGATTCCACCTTGTTGAGAAAAGAGAGAAGATGATGATGTTTAAATGCAGGATTTAAGTCTCTGCATGTTATTTTAACATGATAAACTGAAAGCAGAGACAGAGAGGATGGACATAAACATGCAGAGCAGCAGAACCTCACAGACAAGAAGGAACAAGTTATATTTGTAGAAAACTTCATGGAAGTGGAAGATAAAAACCTGTTTTCCTTCAGTTTGTACCGACGTTCACACACTGATCCTGCTTCTCTTTCCTTCAAAACACAAACTCAGTAAATGTCACAGAACTCTGAGGCTTCAAGTTCAGTTTTTGTGGATAAATTCTTCCTTTTTTTAAACACAGACAACAAAACTTCAGGTTTCAGGTCTGAATGACTCAGGAGTTAAATATCAAACTGAAAGCAGCAGAAATAAAAAGAAAAACTTCAGTCATCTTCATGTGGACATTAGAAGTTATTCAACTTCTGATTCTGCTGCATGTGTTGTTTCCCTCTGATGGATCAGATGTTTCTTCTTCTGGTTCTTCACAGCAGCTTCATTATTGTTGGTTTGAATGTTTATTTGCTTGTTTTGTTTAAATTTTATAAAACTGTTCATGAAGGTTTGTGTGTTTAATCAGAATCAGACTGTTGAATACGATCGTCTGATTATTAGATTATTATCCTTCATCCTGACAGAAATGCTGCTCCGTCATGTGTGTGTTTCTAACAGAAGCATGTGTGTGTCTGTCTGTCTGTCTGTCTGTCTGTCTGTCTGTCTGTCTGTCTGTCTGTCTGTCTGTCTGTGTGTGTGTGTGTGTGTGTGTGTGTGTGTGTAAATGAAGCCGCGTTTGTTGGCGTGTTTGTGAAAGGCAGCTACCTGAGATGAGATTAGGGCAGCGGCATGATTAAGTGCTGCTGTGTTAATGTGGCCGGCCGTCCTGCTGTAATCTCTGAGTGGCTCTCTGCAGACTGCTGGCAGCGAGGCCCTGGGACACACACACATACACACACACACACACACACACACCTGCAAAGACACACACACACACTGCTGCAGACACACACACACTGCTGCAGCAATGGGAACACCATGAAAGCCCTGATTTCCTGAGCTTTGAGCTGTGCTCCTCTCTCTGCTCTGACTTTTACCTGGAAGCAACTCAGACACAAATGTAAACACATAAAAAACTTCAAAAAGACACACAGAATTAAAAAAAAAAACATTTTGACTGGATTTATTAAAAAAAACATACTGTAAACAAGATATATATGAATAGACTACCTGATACGAGACACAAATGATTGTACTGCTTGTCCTTTGACAACCTCTATGAAAATGTCCGTGACGTCTACAGAAAAACACTTCTTCAGTTACATTGTTCAATTTATAGAAGTTTAGATATTGTATATTTTATAATTTTCAATAACATTGTTCTTATATTTTTAGATTTTTATATTTATGGTACTTTAGCCTTTGCATATTTCTGCATATTTGCACTCAAGCGTGTATAAAATTTAATTACATACCGGTAGTTTGTCTTGAATTGTGACAGATGCTTACTTTTCATTTTCATTAATCAAAGTAAATTTAATTTAACAGAAACAAGACAAAACAGAATCATAACTCATAATAACTGAAAACACATTTTTATTCTTTTGTCCAACACCTTCCTGTGTCTTTCAGATAAACTTTAAAAATACCAAAGTCACTCAGTGAGCTCTTCCTCATCAATTAGCCCAGATCAATTAGCGTAAGGAGATATTATCACGGCTGACGTGGGGGGTCTGCCTCTCCCTAAGTCTGCACAGGTGACCCCCACCCACTCTGCTGATGCCTCAGGGATCGTGGCCTGAGCCTGTTGTTATGCACCCATTAGCCGCAACAACAGGGAGGATAAACCTGCCACTCAGCTGCAGACTGAATTTAAACACATTCACACCAATTACAGTGGATTGTTCCGCACGCCCGCAGGGAAATAAGTCTGGGTGTGAGGAAAGTAAGACGACCAACACCTTACACATGTCAGACGTACTTGTTTGGAATAAAAATACTCAATGATGTATGTTGAAGTTAAAACTGTGACTGTTGCGGATGTGAAAAAGACAAACTAATATGTTTTTTTCTTTTTCTATTTTCTCAGCTAAAATAAGAGATATTGTCATTATTACAACCGTGGGAAGAACCAGCAGTATTTACCTTGAGCTTCAATCATTACTTCTCCCACATAAGAGTATATTTAAAAACATTCAGCATGAACAAAGCGCATGAACATATACACCTCTGGAACATGTTTCCTCTGAAGTGCTAAAAATGGATCATGAGGTCAGGGTGATTGACCCCACAGAGAAGAACCTCTTCCTTTTAAATTCAGGCAAATCTCTATTTATAAAATGGGACTCTTTCTCAGCTATAAATATCAGTGATTATCCTCAAGGTTTGGTCTGATCTCTTAAAGATTTTTTTTCCTGATAAATTTGATTTATGACGAAGCGACAGACTGCCGTTAGCGGATAAATATATCACAGGGAATATCGGCATACCCACAGAAATAAAACCTGATGTCATTGCTGTGTTATCATGCGTAGCTGGAGGATGGATATTAAAGTATACCTCGTGTTCAGCTGTGAAAATACACAAAATAAAGCGTCACTATTGTTTAACGGAGGTGTAGTAGACCTTGGTGAATTTTAATGGCCCCTAGCATTAATCAGAAGAGACTAAATCATTTACAGGCAGGATGTCCGGAGCATAAACTGCGCTCCCATGCTGCGAAAACAAGGCGCCATGTGTAACGTAGACACTGGGATTACCTCCACTCCGTCCGGGCCAGGAAACCGGGTCGCTGCCCCGCTTCCAGGTGAGCAACCGGTGCTGCTGGGAGCCCATTCAGCTCCATGTGGAAGTGGGAAAAACCAACAGAGATAGTGCCATGTAACACAGAGCCAGCACTCAATGAACGCTAATGTTTTGACATGTGTAAAAACATCTGAAAAAGCAAATTTGTTCTGCAAAGTTTTTTATTTTTTTTTTCAATATAAACTCAGTGACCGCTCAGTAGTATTTGCTTGTAGGTCATTTAAAAGTTAAAATATACCCTTAAATAAACTTAAGGAGCATACAATCTGCCTGCATTATTAAGAAAATAGAGATTTAACTCGTGTCTGAAAGGATTGTGAAATAATAAGTACAAGAGAGAGTGTGTCTATTTGCAAAATTTATTTCTCAAAAGTGCAAAAAAGTATAAAAAAAACACCTTCAGTATATACATAAACTTTAAAATAGTGGCTGTACAATATTTATTATCACAAAAAAATGAATTCATATCCCTGCAAGGATGGAAGAAGAAAAGTTAAACCAGTGTTCATGTTAAAATATTCTTTTTCTCAGACAAATACAGTACAACAGTCTTCTCCAAAGCTTCATCTCGATATCTCATGGACCTTCTGTGCTAGAAATGAAAAAAAAAAAACTAATTTAAAAAAATAAAAGCATTTTTTGTTCAAATTTAGCCACAGAGTTTTGAGGTCAGGTCATGTGTCCTTGCAGCGGGGTAACAGGCTGAGCAGGAGGTTAGGAGTTGTTGTAGCTACAGTAATACACAGCTGTGCTGGCGTCTGACAGCACCGATGATATGAGGCTTTCAGGTCCCTGCATGCCGGCCTCGTGCGGCCCGTACGGCAAGCCTGTCATGTCCGCACGCGCCGAAGAGGAACTCAAATACTGCTCAAACTCGCTGCGGTCCACCTCGGCCAGCAGCTCAGCGTGGTGCATTTGCTCCACGCTGTCTGCAGAGTGAGGGTGGGAGTCAGGAGGTGGAGAGAGCTGTCCTGCTCCACCGGGGTGGCGCTTGGGGTGGCTGGGACTGCAGTGCTGGGTGTAATACATGGCCAGAGGGTTTGGGCATCCCATGTAGGACGGAGGAAGGGTGGCAGGCTGAGGCGGTTGCTCTGGAGCCGAGGCGGGGTGTCGGTGCAGGATGGGGTTGCTGTGGTGGTTGGAGAGGGGGTCCTGTTGCTGATACTCTGCAGCCTGGGAGTGGTAGGCGTACGCGGGCATCATGTGGCAGTCCTCTTGTGAATGCGGAGGGAAGAACATGGAGTCGGACTCCACGGCGTCCAGTGGAGAGGTGTCGGGCGTAGGGAGGCTGTAGGCTTCATAAGAGGGGCCCCCAAGAGCCTGAGCATCTCTGTAGTGGCTGAGCGGCTGTGGAGGAAGCTGGAAGCCATGCTCGTGGTAGCCCAGGCCCAGGCCGTCCACACACACTCTGCCGTCCCCGGGTTGGGCCTGGTGATCGGACACTCCGTGGACCAGAAAGCCAGAGTCCAGCCTCTTAATCCTCTTCACCTGCTTCCGCCGCCGGGGTCGGTACTTGTAGTTGGGGTGATCCTGCATGTGCTGAACCCGCAGCCGCTCGGCCTCCTCCACAAAGGGCTGCTTTTCTGTGACAGGAAGGGCTTTCCACGATTTCCCTGCAGGTCAAGAGGATAGTGCACATCAGCGATATGTCAGCAGCCGGGTGATGCACACAAAAATAGCTTGTTGCCATTTTAGGGGGCAGGGACAGGTTTTTCAGGTTACATGTGCAGCTGAACTCAGACACAGTAACTTTTGATAACACAGGAACATCACCAGCTGCTTAAACAATCACCGCAGCTATTATTAAATAACCATTCAGAGCTTTTAAGCAGAACAACTGAAGAAAACAAGCGCCTATAATCTGTTACAATAAGGAAAATGACTTGTATAGTCTAAATCTGGCAAATATGTAAACGACATAAGATTGATTAAATAAAAAAGCGTAAAAATGACTTACCAAGCATTTTGCTCAGCTCTGCGTTATGCAGGTCCGGGTTTTGCTGCGCCAGTCTCTTGCGCTCATCCTTCGCCCAGACCATGAACGCGTTCATGGGCCGCCGGATCCGCGGTTCGCTCTTCCCGCGGCTCTGGCCGCCGGAGCCGGAGGCGCACGGCTCGTTTTTCACTTTGGTGTCCCCGAGAGGACTGAGAGGGTCGGCCCACTGGCAGTGTCCCATTCCAGGCATCATGACTGACATCGCACACCTTGCCTGGGTCTGATCGTCGCTGGCGTAACCCGCATCGGGACTGCTCATCTCTGTCCAGCTGGGGGGTTTTGGAGAGCCACCGGACGGCCAGAGGCGACAACACACACCGCTACCGAGAAGAGCCTACAGATAATATAACAAAATAAAAAACTTAAAAAGGTTTCTGGTTTTCTAACTGGGACCGAGAACAAATAGTCACATCCATTGGCCACTTCACTTCCAGGAGTCGCGTGGACTGAACGGTACCGACTTCTCACTCAGCGCTGGATGTGATGGTTGGTGCGCTATAAACTCACAGGCAGCCAATCACCATGTGGTGGGAGTGCCCACTACTACAAAGGTGTAAAAAAGTTTCGGGTACCCCGCCTCCGACCCTTGTTTGAAGAGCTGAGACCCTCTGAGGAAAGAGGCTGTGAGAATCCAAATAAATGCTGAACTGTTGCTGAGAATATGATTTAATGCGCCGACGTTTTTTGATTTAATTAAAAAAGACAATTAAACAATAAAATATAAATCCATGTTAGTGGTATAAAGGTTTTAAAAAATGGGTTTTGTGCTCAATTTAACTAATCTTTGAGCGAAAAGAGGTGAAACTGAACTCTTTAATCCACAGTGACGTTTATTTGGACGGTCACATGGTCCGGTTTTAATTCTCACCCTTTTATTAGACTGACACTGATGCTCAGACGTCAATACACTTGATCGTCAGTCTGTGTATTGAGGGGTGGGGGTGGGGGTGGGGGGTACCTGTGTTAAAACCCTGAATAGCAGGTTTGCACGTGGGGTTAATGGCTCCCTCATTCTGTCTCGATGGAGACATTCTTTCATTGGACAAAAGAGGTTAATTGAGGATTAAAAGAAATTCATTAAACTAGTTAAAGCTTAAATAAACACACATAAAGTAGATGTAAAATGCTGTGATACCAGCGCCTGTTAAGAGTTTAAGTGGTAACTCTGCTTTTACCTGACTAGACTCAGTCTGGGATGTTAATGAGCCAAACAATCAGCTGATTGATTAAGTTGCTGCCTTAAAATACCTTTTCTTTATAAAGAAATCAGAACTGTCTGCAGAAAAACACAAATGTCATCGTCTTAAGTTGTTTTTATAGACTGGCAGAGGATCGAGGGGATGATGCCAAGTCTGAGATGACTAAAAATAAAACAGAATATTTTAAAGAATTGGAAAGTTTTGATTATTTTTATGTGCACAGGATTTAATTCCCAGCTATTATACGTCTTTCAGCAAAACTTTAAGGTGAATATCTGAACTATTGTGACTCAATCAAATTATTTTTACCTCATTAGATGCTCACTCACTTCACTGCATCCTTTTTATTCCTTGTCTGAGTCTCTAAAGTTAAAATAAGGCTCATTCATTGAACAAATATCCCTCCCTCAGATTTTTTTAACACACAGTTTCACCCTAAAGTGAAACTTTTGGACTTAGCAGCATTCATACTCCATAGAATATGTGTTATTGATGATCAGTCAGCAGTCATATTGAAACTCCATTAACTTTATGACGCACGTGCAAGCTGCAGAAACGCATGAGAAATGTGTTCCTGTGTTTTTGGAGCAGCTGTGACAGACCAGGACACTGACACCAGGGGGGGGAAAGGTTAAAGCAACCTGCTGCACCTCAAATGTCCAGACTCGGGAGTGTTTGCATAGCAGAGAATGAAGCCCCCATGTTTGTGTCCAGAAGTCCAAACATCACCGGCAGGCTGCGGGGGTTCTTATCGGAGACGGCAGACCTCAACCTGTCAGCTCCGTCTGTTGGTTATGGTCCCTCTGACACGTCAAAAGCGGCTGACAGAAATATGAGAGATGCTTATGCAACCTTTTCGTGCCCCGTGCAGACACCAGCGGGGGACTCCAGAGCACGCCGGGTGACCCTCTGGAGGTTGGTGGGAGGGTGTTTTGGATGGAGGTCCAGCCAAGCGCTGCATGGGACAGGATCTGGACTATAATACTGTCATCATCTATTTTACCACTGATGACCTGATAAGGTTTTCCCCCTCCGAGCCTTAGAGAGGGGAGAAAGGGAGGCTCCGTGTGTGTGTGTGTGTGTGTGTGTTGACATGGGCGTGGGTATGAGTGTGCCCTGGCCATCTCCCTCTCTCTCTCGCTCTGTCTCTCTCTCTCGCTTGCTGTGTGGGAGTGAAAAATCCTGGCTTTTGATGGGAGAAGTCATAAAGTCTGGAGTCGTAGCCACATTTCCTCTACAAGGTGAGGTTCAGAGTCAACCCAGAGGAGTGGAGGGGAGGTGGCGCTGGTGGTGGTGGTGGTGGGGGATAAGGGGAGGTGACACGCCTCAAACTCCCCCTCCTCCTCCTCCACCTCCCTCCATTCCTCCCCCCTACTGTCGCTCCACCAAGTCCCCCACCCCGTGCCTGGGGAGTCTGGGGCTGGGTGGGGGCCAGGGCTCTCGACGCCAGCCTCTGGACTCTGCGCTCAGGGAGAGGTCACTTGGCTTGCTTACACAATGGCATTATCTCAGTTCCAGCCTCGGCTACTGCAGCGGTGAGCACTTCCTGTCCCTCTGCAAGCACTTCCTGTCCTTGGCGTAGCAGCACAAACTGTCCGCCTTCCAAGTGAGTTCTGTAACGCAGTTGAGCTGCTGGTCGCCAGTCTTTGCTGTATAAATGTCTGTGGGTGGCTTTCTTGGGAATTGCACAATGTGTTTGCTGGCTCCTTTGTGCTGGGCTGCTGAGGCCGTGGTGTTGGTTTAAATCACAGGGACGGAAGGTATATATATGTTAGCACTCGGCGCTGATCCCCTGAGCCGCTCGAGCTGCAGAGGCCCGAGCTGGACAAAGACACAGAAGGCCAAACTGTTTTGGGTTTAAACAATGCTCAGCTAATTAGCAGCAAATGTTTGTATGATCTGCTCTTTTCATAAAAATTTTATGTCTTGAAAACTGTTTATTATACCAGAGAGGGAGTCAACAGACAATAAAATTGCATTCAGTTTGATCAATTAATGTGCTGAAGCCTTTTATTTTCGAAACATTTAGGAGATTTTCCAATTTTTCTGTCTAATTTCACTGATCTGAGATCTTAGATTTCTGGATAAAACAAGTAACTTAAGGATGTTACTGTATCAGAATGTCTAAAGGCCAATTTTTTAGCACCAAATAACTAACCTATAAACCTTTTATCACACCTTTCTTCCTGTTGGATCAGTACTGTATGTTATGGATCACTTGTTTCCCAAGTTGCTTCATGATTGTAAAAATGTAATATATGTATTTATAGATAAGACTTGTCTACTTTTCTAATCACTCTGGCCTTTTGGTATCTAACAGCTTAATCCTGCATTAAAAGAGTGTAAAGCAACATGATGGATGGATGATGGATGTCGACTAAAAGACATGAAACTGTTCCCAAACCAGGACGATCAAATTTGGGATGACAGGCGAAAAACCAGGACAAGAGTTAGACAATTAAGACCTGTACACTGTAAAAAATGTCTTAATACTGTGACACATCAGTAAAGATTGGGTCATCAGATTTAAAGCAGATTTGACTACATTTATATGCCACATTTGAACCCTGTGAGTCACTTAAACCTTACTTATAGTACTTTAAAAAGGTTCAAATGATTGAAAATAATGCACCACTTTGTACCACTTGAGGCATCTCACCAATTAAAGGTTCATCTGCTGTTAAAGGATTCATGGAGACAAATTAATTAAATTACTTGTGCTACATTTTTTTGTAGCACAAGTTTCTCGTGTTTGCTTCGAATCAACTACATTAAAAATCTTAGTTAGTTTCATCCAGGTTATAGATCCATAAAGTCTCGAACCAGCTGGAAGTGTGTAGCCTTTTTTGTCATTATCAGTGGTGAGATAGTGATTGTTTATATTGTCTGATTAGACTATGACTTCCTCCAACACCTGCTCACCTCCGGAGAGCGGGAGGTGTTTCGGGATGGGGGAGGGGGCTCATCAGGAGGGGAGAATGAGGAGGTTAAGGAAGGGAGCACATAACAGGTGTGCAGGAGAGAAAGAAGGAGAGAAACATCTTCTCTCAGACTGATTCTGTAAATAGAGATCACACCTTTTTTTTTCTCCCGAAGCTGGAACATTTCAAGTTTCAACACTAATAATGTCACTCAGGAATTTGAAACGAGTTTCTATTCTGCCTTCAGCTGTCAGTCAAAACTCTGTAGAAGTCTGTTGAGGACAAACTGATCTTTGGTAACCTGAAAATCACCCCATGAGATTGCAGATATGAGAGATTATCCACAGGTTGTTGGTTTAATTATGCACACATAAAGGATGTGAGAGTCTATGTTTGGTAATGTTTTTTCCCTGGGTCCTCCTTTGGTCACACAAATTGGGGACTTGAAATTCTAGCAAATGACGCGGTGAAAGAAGACAGAAATCCATATTGCTGCCTAAAGCTTTGCCTCTATCTCACACGCACACGCTTGATCTGATTTTATGTCTTTTTGGTGGTAAAGGCTTCCCCCTCCCTCAGAGGGTTGGCTGGGAAAGTTTTCTTACCCGGTAACACACGCGGCGCGACCCTGCAGAAAGGGTAGCACTGGGATGTCGTCCGCCGCAGACGAGCGGGGACACAGAGGAAGCCGTCTCCACTCTCGTCTCATTGTTCAGGAGGCGTTAATCTGTCAGAGATCTGCTGGGAATCAGGTGGGAATCTACTCGGCCTTGTTGTGTCGTGTTTGTGGGCCGGTTCATTCCACGTAGAGCAAAGAGGACATCATCCCTCCCGTACCCCTGTGCAGCACCGACCTCCACCCACCCCACCCCCCCAGCCTCGAGAAGATGCTCTAATGATAAAACTGCCTCTTGTTTGTCTCTGCTGCTCAGTTTGGGGATGAGCACATCCGTCTTATCTTCTCGTCTTGCCCTCATTCTCCGTCTGTTTTACTAAACTGAAGCCCGGCTCCAAGACAAATCTTAAGTATGCCTTTAGTCATGCTAACAGGAGGATGTTTGGAAACTTTTCACCACGAGTTGTGGTGACCTCAGGGTTTGCATGCTGCCAGGGGTCAGCCAACAATAAAACGGAAGCAACAAGTAAAATAATCAGTCTCTTTCCTGAGAACATCCATGGTGCTGTAGTTTCACTCAGGCGACTTAGAGGATACAGAAATACAAAAATCATAATGTCAGGCATATCACATTAGGCTGTGAAACAGTGGCAGCAAACAGAAGAGGCCTCTGAGAAAATATAGTCTGGGAGAAAATGGTACATATGTTTGAAAACAACGATAAAGTATATACATCAAATAGAAAGAGCCAATTAATTTTAGCACCATAAATTTATGAGAATACATCACAAATGCTTGATATTGTGTTTTGCAACAAACCCACCTCACAGGTAAGCTGCTAAGCTAACTGTCAAAAGAAGTTAGCTTTAGCCTTCAGATAAAAGCGTTTAGCACCAAATGTCAAAGGATTGCTTAAAAAGGTGCATAGATTAGCCATATTTACTTTATTTGACCGAAGCTTTGAAATGTGTGCGAGTAATGGCGAGTACAGTCTGTCAAATGCAAAGTTTATGAACTGTGATGGGTTTTTTTGGAATAATAATTTTATCTTTTGCCTACATTTTCATTTTTAATAAGTTTAGATCAAAGAATGTTTACAACTTATTTGAACATCTTGATACTATCTATCATGTTTCGTTTTGTTATAACCAACAGAAACAATCACCAAACCTTTTAAAAGTGAGATCTAAGTCATAACAAACCAGAGTTATCCTTTAACTTCAGTTTACACTTTGACCAAGCCTCGCTCTCTGGGTGACTTTCACTCATTTGTAACTGTGTTCCCTCTTTTTTTAAAGCAATACCACAGGGAGAAGAATATCTATTAATAGCACGTCTTGATTGACTGATGAATCACCATTAGTAATGGGGGGGAAAGGGAAAACCCAGGTTTCCTCAGCGAAATGAACAAGGAGGTCGGCCACGCGGGAGTGCAGCTCTTTCATCTCTTCACTTTTACTGGCCCGACCCTAATCCTCCCCACCGGTGAGCAGCGCATTGTACTGACGGAGGCTAATTGAGACCCATGTTTATCATTTTTATGACTTTATCCATGAAGACAGAGGTACAGCAAGTTTCCTGTTCTCCAGGTTCCTTGACACACCAGTCGCATTATTAGGGTCAACCTCAGCTCCCATCTCGCCGTGGCATTGTTCCTACTGGTGCTATGACCATTCCCAAACTGATAAGACTTGTCTATTTTGGGCCTGTCTTTTCTTTTTGTCCTTGACACATGAGATTGAGCCTGAAATAACCTATTAGTTCTTTTGAAAAGGAACCAAACAAGCACACAAATACTTGCAAAAATTTGGAAACTCCAGAAAATTAGCTGCAGTTTTGCTTTTCGTTGCCTCGAAGGGAATTAAATTATAAGTGTAAACAAGACGTAGTTCTCCTATGTGCCAGCAACACTTTTGACCAAACAGGCTTTATGTAGGCTTTGTATTGCAAAATAAGATTTCGCTTTGTAAGTATTAGTGAGATCACAAATAATAGATTTTGTCCAAGCGGTTTTTATTGTTTTCCTGACAGCCACCAGCCACATAAATACTGCTCTCCACAACCTGACCTCCCTTTCACCTCTCCGCCCAAAGAAGTCCCTCAATTCATCTAGTCTGTTGTGCAGCAACATGATGATGCAGGTTGAAGAGATTGCACTTTCCCTCCCAAATAAAAGGAAATCCGAACAATATCTAGACTTAAAAGTCAGCGTTTGATGCCTTTGCAACAAAAGGTGATGAGTTAATTACTGATCAAACCCTCCTCTTCATTGGGAATAAGAGGACGGACAGTGAGGCCTTTGTATATGACAATCAGGGTGTGAATTGATTCCTCAGTAGCTCAAACACTCTGAATCCTTTCATGTGTAGCAAGAACAAAACCGCAATACCGCTGAGGGTGCTAACGGGACGCCATGACGGCCCAAGGTGACCAATGTCAATCAATAATGGCATGTGTGATCAGGGGCATCACACCTAGCAAGAATCTGGATCAATAGAGGGGAGCAAGGGAGCTGCAGAGACAGAAGATAAGAGGAAAGATCCAAAACTTATCCTTAGCTGTGGTGGAAATGAAATCACGGCACTTGGTTTGAATGGGACTTTTTATAATTTTTTTTTTTTTTCTCACAGTGAAATAATGCGCCGTCATTTTCTGGAGATTACAGAACAAATACTCCAAAACTCATGGTTGGAACTTCCTCATAAATGCAACAACTTCTCTTTTAATGGACTGCGGTTAAGAGCTCCTTAAAACTGGTTTTCTACATCAGCTCTGACCTTTTTTTTTTGTAGCTCATCATGTTTTCATTGCAAAATTAACCACAAACAAGCACAAAAAGAAGTCCCATTTACACTCTGGTGCAGTTAACATTTTAAATGCACTGCAGGTCCTGTTGTCCGTCATTGTGCTTCAGTGATAGAAATGGCTAAGGAATGCACTGCACGTTGTTTTCACACAGCTGTGGTTTTACGGAGGAAATGCACTGTGTGTGTGAGTGCTTCCTCCTTACGTTGTTCCCTTTACACTAACGCTGTATAGAAACAGGCAGCACTGATAGGAAGAACCAGCCTTCCTTTAATCAGATTCACACATAATTTCTTGTCAAATTGTTTCTTCAGAGCGAACCCCCTTCCCCCGCCTCTTTCTGTCTCTGCAGTCTCCCATCAAATTAATTTCCCATCAAATTAGCTAAATCACAGATGGATTGGTGTCAAATTAACAAAAGAGTCGGGTGGAATAAAACTCAACCTCAGGTGTGAAAATTTTGCTTTCACCTTTTTTTTTCTTAATTTCCTTTTTGAGTGCAAAGTGAGGGCTGATAATAAGGTTTCAGAAATAAATCTCCGAGATAAAACCTTCTGGCTGTTTTGACTGTAACAGTCAGAGATGTACGACCTGAGAGCACTTTATCAATACATTATCTGGCCTATCTTACACTTCAAGGAGTTCCTGTGTTTGACTAAACCTCTCACTGTCTGAGTTCACCTGACGGAGATTATCTCTTTGCTTCATTTACAAACAATGGTCTACATCATCAATATCTATTCACTGCCCACCTTCTGCACCAAAGCCTCCCCTACATCCAGTTTGAAGGAATATGTTTTAGTAAATTTGATGTTAAATAGAGATTCACTTTCTTGCTGAGAGTTATAGGGGAGGTTCATATCAATTTCTCACGTTTGCATGACAAATATGAAGCTACTGTCAGCAGCTTGTTGGCCTAGCTTTGCGTAGCCTAGCTTAAAGACTTGAAACATTAGGAAACAGCTAGTTTTCTATTCCCAAAATTAACAAAATCTTCCCATTAGCACCTCTAAAGCTCACTTAACACATTACATATGAGAAGCTCTGACTTGTCAATTGCTTATACAGGCTTCTTGACCACAACCACATTCAAAACTTGAGCTAAAAGCTAAACAGTGAACATTAGTCGTAGGCTAATGCTAATATTACTCCGTGTCTGCTGTATAACGGGCAATTGTTTGGTAACAAATTTGGCCTTAAAACTTTAAAAGATGATTTTTTTTTTGTGAAAACTTAGATGAGACTTCAACATATCTGTTCAGGGTTTACAGCTAGCTAGTTAGCTTCAACCACAAAATGTTATTTTTACACTTCGGTTTTGGTGTAAACAAACATTTTGCTGATCAAAATAAAATTCCTTAAAGAAAAATCTCCTCCTGCCGTCATTTAACCAGCTAACACACTTATCACACACAGTGGCAGGTATCAGGACCAACGATATAGTAAAAGAAAACCTTTCTATGAGTTTCATTAAGTTATTTAGGTCTCACAGAGGCATTTAAGACCATTTTCATAACCAGTCAAAGTTCCTTGCAGCACCTTTGAATGAGTAAATGTTAGTGTAGAGACAGTTACATCATAACAAACTCAAGCCATTTAAAACTTTTTTACCCCTCCAATCACATGTTAGCATTCAGTGTCAGCTGATCTGCAACCCCTCTGGGATTATTCCTACATGATGACATGGGAAAAGCTTCTATCAGGAAACTCGGGGAAAGTCCCTCCTGATATCATCACTAACTGCATCCAGACAAAAGCCTGCTACCAACGCTGACATGCTGCAGCGTGTAAAACAATGGAGACCCAAGAGAACGCTATCCCAAGCTGAAAAATGGTGTCCAGATATTCTGATCGATGCCCGTGGCGCGGACTTTGAACTTTGCAGTAATTGTTGCATTCTGTGCAGCAGCAGGTTCAGCCTTTTGGCTCGGTACCATCCAAAACATGTGTTATCGCTGCAGGCTGTGGCGCATGGGGCCTTATCAGATGGCCTTGTGGCCTTACAATAACACAGCCTCTATCATGCCTTAGCAGACCTCTATCTGGCAGCAGTGTCATACAACAACAATAAATAAAGCTTACAAGTCATGCACATAATGCTACTCAAGATGCTCCGAAAGCTGGTGTGGGGAATCTTTAAATCTGAGGTGAAATGCTGAGAAAATAAACCAAGCTGTGGAAGTTTTTAATGAGTAAACAAGTTATTGCTATGGGAAAAAAAACAGGAATTAAGACTTCTTTTTTATTCCTTAAAGATGTTCATCGAAATAACTCAAAGGTTGCATCAGCTTCCGTGTGATTCTGCACTTTTTTACCACAAACCCAACTTCACAACCTTGGCCTCATCTCGATCTCCGGCCGCTGTATTATACGGCACAGATTTAAATCAAAGCAGACGATTTCCTCAGCTCAGAGGAAAACCCCTCGGAGGAGAATGAGTTGATAATGTCCCAATGTGCCCCCGGCTTCCTCTCAGATAAATAAATACATAAATAAAAACACGCCTGGCCACTTCAGGTTTATTGTTCCTCCGTAGGCTGTGAAGTAGAGACTATATTGTTTATAATAAATAAGTCCATTAGCAGATTTGGCCGAGATGGGTGAAAAGGCCTCCATGATATCCCCTCACCCTCCTGCAGGCACCTAGACCCCAGCGGGGCCAAAATACTTCCATTTAAGGCAGTGATGGCCAGGGAACAGGGGGACTCTGAGGTTAGTGTTGGTTTGACTGGGCTGAGACTGTGTCACATTTTCTGGAGTGATAAGAGCCGGAGCAGGAAGCTGTGAGAGGGCAGGAAGGAAGAGAGCTAAGGTCTGGAAGGAGAGAGGGGAGACGGAGGGATGAGGGCAAAGAGAGATGTAGGAGAGGAGTGTGGAGAAGCAAAAACAGTACATTTTAAAAGAAAAAATCACAAATAATCCAAGTAAATGCATTAAAATCCAACATTCATATAAATGTTGTGGTATGTGAGACAACAGCTCTTTGCACTGCGTTTCATGCATGCAGGCGGGTGGGAGGGCTGAGCTCTGCTGGGAAATGCAGAAGGAACCTGGGGTCCAGGGAGGAAGTGAATGGATGACTAAATTTGGTCTGAAAGGCCACACTAACATACACCTGCTTCCCGCAATCAAACAGACCACTCAGTGATGACGATATCAAGCATCAGGCTTTTGTCTGTTAACACCAGACTCAACACGACAGCAAAAAAGAAAAAAGTAAATCTGCTGCTTTTTCTAAAATCAACACCAAACAGTTATAATTCAATAAGTTGAGCTCCAAGAGTCTCTTACTTCTGATTTTGCATGAGCAGGTGTGCAGTTTTGCACATGTTTGAGTGCAAGAGATATCATTTGTTTATACATTTTGTCTTATGTCTGCTTCTAGTTGCTGTCATCTCTAATTTTCATTGATTATTTTGGCTTCTTTCTATGTAGAGATCAAGGTAAAGATGGTGAATAATCCGCCCTGTCTTATCTTATCGCTCGTACATTTCTACATGTCTTTGTGTTTGTGTAAATACCACCTTCAAATACAAAAAAGGATAAAAGGCAACTATTGATATTTGAATGGGACACCCCTGTAACATAAGAGTATAGAGCAATGGAAAGAAGAGAAAAGAAACTTTTGAGAGGTACGCAGTTTAAAGATAAATAGATAAAAATCAGTCTCAGGTATTTGTGATAAAGAGCCACAGTCAGTTAGCTTAGCTTAGCATAAAGAAAGGAAACGGCAGGAAACAGCAGGAAACAAAATCAAAACAACATCGACTTAGCAGCACCTTTTTTTTTTTATCTGTACAAGAAACAGAAATGTGAGTACAACAATTTGTGGTTTTTTGTGGCTCTGTTAGTTGTGAGGCTTCTTGGAGTTTTTTTTCATTGTTTGTAACTGTAAACAAACCAGTGGAGACTTCAGGAAGTCACTGCGTGCAGCCAAGAAACAATCCAGAGCATGACCACAATTTTTTATTTGAATTAAACAAACGAGACGTGACATGTTTATCAGTAAGTTTTCAAGGCACTGGTAGCTGAATTTTCTTACCTTTGAACAGCAGGCCTGTTTGGCTAGCTGTTTCCTCCCTCTTATCAGTCTCCATGCTAAGTTAAGCTAAGCTGCTGCTAACTTTAGCTTCTCATCAACACTCTCCTCTCATCTAAATATCAGCAAGAAAGCAAATAAATTTAATTTCCGAATCAAAAACAGAGCCTAAAACATGCAATACATCACTTTTTTAAAATTAGACTGTCACAGTTAAGTGTTACCACAAACCAGAGGAAACGAAAAAGTGTTTTAACGACCTCAGCTTCAACTATAAGCATGAAATCCGCCTCTTAATAGTCGGTTGGTCAAAAGGTGAACACACGGTCTGAGTTTTGACTGAGCACCACTGGAGAAAATCCAGGTGAGAATGTCAGCAGCTCAGTTCCACCACACACTCATCTTTTCCCTTTTTTAATCAATCTGTTCATCTAAAAAGGATTTCTCTATTTTGAGATTTTAATCCAGTGTCTGAGTTAATCTCTGAAACTCAGGGATTGGAGGAGGGGACGGACGGGGGCATCAAAGCCACTCAACTTCAGCCCTGCTCTCACAATTGCACCCACAGAGCATCAAGGCAACCAATAAATCACGCTCTTATAATGCCTCTCGGAAAATTAATTTCCCGAGGCTCGGAGACTCGGTCATGTAGGTCAGATAGTCGGCACTGGTTTGGTCGATTTCCAGGCATTTTTTAGTCAGATTAAAACATGGAAGGAAACAAGTGTAAATGATGGTCAAGCCCCTGTCAGGTTGTGTTTAAAAACAACAGACCAGCTGGATATAAACTGTGGGGTTTGACCTTTAGTCTAAAATATTTGAGGGTTAAATATCTGCACTATTTTTAATATCACATGTGAAGTTTTAAGGGAAATTTAGCTTATTAATTAAAAATTAAATGAATGAGTTCATATTTATCCAGAAGTTCTGCTTTGCTGTGTTTTACAAATGGCACATGAACTCAGTAGAATAGAGGGAGCCCTCAACTGGAAGTCACAGGTACTGCACAGACACCTGAGTAAACCTGCACACATGCAACTATATTATGGATAATAAACTTCAGAGAGTTTCCTTTCAGCAAAGACACTTTATCATATCAAATACACAGAAGATACTTTAAGTGAAATTGCATTTTCTGCTTTGTCATGTTTTGTGATTTTTCTTAATACTGTAAATAAAATGCAAACATTATATTTGAGATTAAAGCATAACAACTATCAGAAAACAGTATTGTTGCTACTTTCAGACCTGTAAAGTCTCTTTTTTGTGGCCATGATAATATTTGCTAAATATCTTATTTATTAATTTACTGCTTAATCCTAGACAATACATATTGCACCAGGAGAGGACATTGCTGTTTTTTTCTTTTTTGTGATATTTATATAGTTTGAAATTCAAAATTCTGATAAAATAAGGGGCGAAGCTTTACCATCTAAACATATTTAATAGTCATTTGTCATTGATTTGACATTTTTATATTTATAATTTTTGAAGCTGTGTTTTTTTTAACCCGCGGCAGAGCCAGAGAGTCTAGCCTCTACTTGCCCTCTGAGGTCTTTATTAGAGGTCTATTACTGTAAAGTTGCTATCAGCTATTAGGGGGGTCTCCCTGGCTGCCACTAAGCAGTAAATAAATATGAGCCTATTGTATTCTTGTAGTCTCACTGTCCTTGCTCTTCCATGCTGAGTAAACGCTCACATACAATGGGAGGCCGGACTGCCTTGTCATTCCTGATCCCACTAGATTGCTCTTCTTGGTCCTCTGCCTGGGAAAGTAGCAGCAGGGGAAGGAGGAAGCAATGAAAAGGGGATCTGTGAGAATATTTCACTGTATTGAATCCCAGAAGTTACGATGATCTAAGGAGTGATGTGACTGAATACTGTGAACTTAATGTTGTTGATAGCCAAGGTGGGAAAATAGCTGAGTGTGTTAATGTAAGCACAGTTTTGAGGTACAATATTGATTTTATGATACTTAATACTTATACTCTACTTTTCAGAGGGGAATATTGCACCTTTTACTCAACTACATCTACCTAAAAGCTTGAGTTACCTTAAGTTTAAGATTTAACATACGCCACAATGCTAAGACCAGTAGTTTCTGTAAGCTAACAGATAATATGTCACTCACATCACTGAGTAAGCTCACAAACAGTTGTACATGTGCAACCTAAGCATCAGTACATTTCTGCAAAACACAGACACGTACAATGGCAACATTGGCGGAGGCTACATTATGACAACACTGTTGTAAATGTCTGGTTAGTTTTAGGCACAAAAACACTTGGTTAATATTAGGAAAAGATCAAATATACTAAAAGGTCCCAGAAATGATCTGGTTTTGTTGGTAAAAGCAAATTCTGGTCTGCTGTTTTGCAGCCATCTTGCCCAGCTGTCACACCACCACTTTGCCATCTACCTCCCTAATGACGAAACCAGCTCAAAAAACATGTAATGTGAATCAGGATAGTTTGATATGATACATATGAAAAGCTCAAATTCAACATATCTGTGGTTTGCAGAAACGTTCACTGTCAACTTTTAATCAGGCAGCTGGGGGACTTGTGCTACTGTGACGTTTTAGCATGAATAGTTATTCTTTAAAGGCCTCTTGTGGTCATTGTGGCCACTCCTCAGCAAAAAAGTACAAAGTAAGATTGTGAATGCAGGACTCTTGTTTGTTACATCACTTTTTTGTAGTTTATGTGCAACAGAGCCCAACATTCTAAGTGTGTGCTCTTACCAAGAAGATAAAAGAAAGAAATTGAAAGTTGCGGAGGTTTCTGGCCTCCTCAGGCTGCCTGGTCGAGCTTCCTCTCCAGTTCCTGCACAGGAAGAGCACTAACAGGGCTGCATGGACTCACACAGTTCCTTGCATGGAAGCAGAAGGGAGGCCTTGAGTGAGGAAGGGTGCACAGCGTCGCCCAAGTGGGGCAGCATTATTCAGGCCGGCCCCTGCCCCGGTGAGCTCGGGCATGAGGCTGCCAATACCAGGCGCAGGCGGGCGCTGCCGTTCTGTAATCACTGATGACATACATGAAGTAGTTTTCCAGATCGGTTTTCCTGTCCTTCCAGCTGCGAGTGGGGCAAACAGCACAGGAAGAATAACACAAGTTGCAGGCCAGGCTCAGGGAATGTGGCCTTAACAAACACAGCACAAATAAAAAAGTTAAAAGGCGCACTGCTCTCCTCCTGAGAGCCTCTGAGCGAGGGAAGTGAGGCTACGTCCTGAGAGAAGGTCCAACCTTCCTCAACACCCACACACACTCAACAATAACCTGCCAATCAAACCAAATACTGTTTATACTCTCAGCTACCTGCCAGAGTTAAAGCATGAAATCAAAACTAGTTTTCTGACTTGTCAGGCCTCTAAAAGTGCTAAGCCACATTTATTTTTTTGATCTTCTGGGTGCTGAATCAGCTTTTTCCTGCTAATCTTAGTATTTGCATTCAACTTTTTAATCATTAGCACGTTAAGAAATCTGTGCAGCATTTTGTTAATTATCCTCAGTTGTTAAAAAAGGTGTTAATTAGTCAAACTCTTGTGTTAATTAGTCAGAAGATGTCTTTTTAGAAATGAAGATGCCAAAGTTTTATATTTGGAAAGAGAAAATACACTGTTTCAGGCGTATTTTGCTCCTGAAACAGACTTTAATCACTGACCATGTCACGTAAATTTGACTTGATTTACTGAAGATAAATGCCGTCTGTCAGCCTCATCATCACTCTATTGGTTCCCATCCTATTTGCCTTGTGACTCCTTCAAAGGAAGCATGTGACCCTTTGCTACCAGTTTCATAAATATATTGTGTCCAGCTCAACAAAGACATTTTTATTTCCCTTGTTTTGTTAGGTGTGAGATGTTCCTTCCCTCCTTCTAAATATGTTAACCCTCTTATGACCCCTCATATAAATCTTGTGAAGCCTCACAGAGGATGTAGCTGTAAGGACATGATACTGTGATCAGAATTTGCCACTGCAATTTTCACATCTAAGCATTATAACCAAAGTGATTTTACAGCAGCAGCTTAGCACACAATGCGATGCCCTCAGGTGCTACCAGCTTGCTGCATGCACACAGTCCGCTACCTGTTGAGACGCCTGTGGAGCTGTGAGGCTTTTAGCCTGCTAAGTCAATCAGCAGAGGTGTTAAAGGCGTCACGCCACCACAAACTAACAGGTGCCCACTGACAAGGCAGAGGGAGGTAGAGGAAGTCACTGAGGGGACGGATCACCTGGTGTTCCCCCTTGTATGGAAATGCTACGATGCTATAAACAAACACGCACGTTCTTACATAACATGTAAATTTGATAAAGCTGCACACGGGTTATTATGTTGTGATTTTGCATGAATAATATAAAACAGATTATTTCACCTGTTTGAAAATCCCTGCAGTCTCCCTGCACAAATGCACAAATGTACATTTTTACTGAAATTTAATATATAAAAGTCATTTTCAAAGTATACATATATATAAAATCACCATCAACACTTAACCCAAACAGTGATTATCTGGTCATAGTTTGGAAACCTGAGCTAAACACAGCAGGTATGACAAGCTTTGGTTTGTCATACACCTGTCAGCAACGTTCATGGGATTGTTTTAAGAGCAATGTTTGACATTGAAAGAGTTTCTAAGGTGATGACGTTTTTCCTAGCCTTCTTAAAACCATACAGTGTGTCTCACAGTCCGCTCTCAGCTGCAATCATTAGCATGTCTAGCTAATTAGCTTCTTCCTCCAGTACAGCGGCCGATGACCAACTAATACTTCCAGGTCAAGGAGGATGACAGTTTATGCTAACTGGCTCTGCGGCGCTCTTATTAGATTAGAGGGGAAGTTTACATTGCTGTTAACCCAGCTAACATTATCAGAGTTAGCATTAGCGTTCATTTGACATTGGTTAGTTCACATCCTAAAAGTCTCTTCTCTTGTGACGTTGATAGAGAAAACAAATATTTAAACAATTTCCTGTCCAAGTATGTAAGCTAACTTCAGCCTATATTCAAAACATTTTAGCTGATAAGCTCTGAGTCCAATTTAAAGCTGAAAATGTTTTTAAAAAAGCTAGCTAAAAAGAGTATTAACATTAGCATGATTAGCTTTTTGAGCTGACAGTAACTTTCTGGGACAGTTACCAATTCAACTGGGAAAATCAGTTGCTGAATGGAAATGAGAAGCAGCTTTTGACTACTTCTGTCTGAAGGACCTATTGTTTTCATGTATTTTGAATTTTGAGAAGTAAATCTGCCACTGATATTACTGAAAACTGCATCTGTGAGAACAGAAAACCTGACAGGTGCAGCTACAACAACTTAGCACGCTGGTAAAACTTGCCATCTGATGTAGTAAACTCAATATGTCTTAAATATGGTTCTTGTTTTAAAATGAGTCAGCTAAAGTCAACCAAAAAAGAGCTAGAAACATATTTTTTGTGAAGCTTGATGAGCTAGCGTTAGCTTAGCTGGCCACAGCTACTAAAAGCGCTAACAGTCGGCATATTAGCTGATAAAGATGACATTTGCTGTGAGAAGAGAAGTTTTCAACATGAATAGGTCAGAGTTTGGTTACAGTTCTGTTTTTTTATTATAATTATTCCAGTTAACATAGGGTAGTGTTCAGATAACATTAATGATAACAAACATTAAAATACAGTTTTGACCTGAGAGAGCACTGCATACAAAACACTTATGCCCACTCTCATATCACACACACTAAAACACACTTACACAGTGTAGACAAAGTCATGGACATACTCGCCCACTGAGTCATAAAGCACCAGAAGACACTAAGGAAGAAGGTGTGACGTTATTTCCACAAAACATAACCTGATAGGAACGACATGCCGCATTTCATTCCAGTGAAGGTATTTGATGTTAAAATACCTCGACATCATCACCACAAATGCCACACGTACCGGCTGTGCATTAAAAAAAGACGTATAAAAACAGCCCAGACACAAAATAAACACTTCAGTTTGAGCAGTGTGTGTGTGTGAATCATCCACTGAGTGTTTGTTGACAGGCGTTAGACTCTGATAGAGTATTGTATCTGCTCAGCAGGTCACAGGGACACACCCGGCGGCTCTGTGCCGTTCAGAGCGTCTTTCGATCCCTGTTACAGTAATCATCTGTCTGGCGGTCACCGACTGTCTGTCTCTTGGCTGGAAACTCGTCTGAGGTCATTATAACCACAAAAACAGTTGTTGTTGTGGCTCTCTGCTCACTGTAGTGAAACTTTTCCCCTCTCATTTGATTCTTTAATTATATTTTAAGTAAACAAACTAAAGAGCTGATGCACACAATCAATATCCAGCCATGCAGAGGGTTTATGGTTTTATGTGCAAAGATTTTAAAATACACATCTCTGTGAAATCTGCCACCAATATAATACAACAGAGATTACAGCACTGTTAAACATCAGCGATCTAATGTAACTAAGTACACGTACTCAGATACTTCATAAAAAGAACTTTAATGCCTCTTTATGTTTCCACTTGATGAAATCTCAGCAGAAAATCTATATTTTTTATCATTTGCTCCATTTATTAGAGAACAATAATTAGCAGTCACGATGCAGTTTAAAATTTCATACTAGACATGTTATTGTCTTATAAAATATGTAACATTATTACACAATACATAATATTATTACATAATATCTCATAACATGTAATGGTTTAACATGAAATCTGAGTTAAGCCTTTAAACTGATCCTTTTTTAAAGTAACACAACTTCTGAAGTTGTAAACCTGTGAGAAATGCAGGTGAAAACCTGCAAAAACCGCGATGCAGGCCGGGCCTGATGAGGTTATATTAGTCTGATAGGACCAATTAGAGCTTGATTAGAGTCTGTGCAGACTGACATAATGAAGTTATCAGACAGACACACTTAACTCAACAGAAACTCCTGTTTTAATGAGTCAAAGCCTGTGGGAAAAAGTGACGATTTTGCTTTATAAAGTTACATTTTCCAGTAGCAGAAACCTTCATTCACTTCATTATTTCTTCAGGATAAGAAACTGTCGAGTATCTCACTTCAGGGCTCTTCCTGTTTGAGTTTCCTCCTCAGCTCCAGACAGAGCAGACGTCCCTGCAGGATAATACTCGGATGAGCATTATCTGCAGACAGCAGCCCCGAATTTACCCAAACTGCACACAGGACAGGAAACTATTGATGACCTTCATGTAGGAGGGAGAACAAGAAAAGATCTAATTATGGCTCACAAAATCTCTAAGATGAGACAGGTAGGTGAGTTCAAATCTATTTTTAGGCTTTAATATAAACTCCAGCTATTTGGTTTGTCAATATGAAGCACACAGAGTTAACATATTTACATATTTGATGTCTAACAAGGAAAATATTTGATGGTTGAGGGATGTTTCCTCTGAATTACAGCATGTTTGACATGTTGGGATTCCTCACATTCTTCACTGGTGATAAGCTCAAACATGCCTCTGTGAGCTTTCCAGCAGTTTTCTGTCAGAGGCATCTCACAAAAATAAAGATTACATAAATTCACATGAGAAACACATTTTTTATCTATGACCAGCTTTTATTTTCCCGCACTCACTGACCTTAAAATAAGTGCAGAAAGAGCTGGGAATATTAGAAAATGTATCCACTTGTAACGCTAAATAAAGGGGTGTTAAAAGAGAAAATCTGTATGTGTTTAAAAAGTTTTAACATCATCTTATTAAATCACAACATAACACATTTTTATCCCTGTTCTTCCTCTTTTGCATTCACTTTAAGTCATGTTTATATTATCTTATAAACCAGAAGTCTGTTAAAACACAGCCTTGTTGTATACATGGCGAACCCTGAGTTTCATAAATGTAACAAAGATATCTGATTTGTGCAGCTGCCGTTTCCATCGCTGTTTATTGTTGATGATATTTTCACCTGAAACACTGATATCATCCCGTTGTTTTTTCCTTCAGGAAGTTCCTGCAACTGGTCATTAATTGTTGCTGAGGGGCCAAAGTTTGAAAAAAACAACGTGATGAACTAACAGCTTAGAGTTCAAGCTCCTAAAAGAGGGAAAACAAGGACAGGTGGCACATAAATCATCAACATTTCCATATTTTCAAGTGTATTTTGCTTTATTATTATGCACTGAGGTACATTTCTGCATTTCACATCGCAGCGTGTTTTGAAATACACGTTTATTGTCAAGGGAGTTGAACTGACGTCAGATTTCTTCCGCTCATTCAGGTGCCGCTGGACCGCAGCAGGTCTTCACTTTCCTAATCAGCTCTTCTGCTTTCTCGTCCAAGAGAGGTCATCCTTCCCTCGGACGCCGTGCTCGTCCGTTTCCTTCCAACACCTCGAGACCTGATTTCCATTTCTGAATCACAACGTTCACCTTTTGCAGACTCACATCCAAACGCTGCTGCCGGCTGTTGTAAGTTGTAAAGTTTACTTAGTTTTCATGTGTTTGGAAGAGAAACGATCATCCAAAACACTGTGGAGATGTTGTGCTAAAAAACGGATACAGGGTTGTTTTGATTATATAAGGTTTTTATTGTGCTTTATCAGACTTTTACTGTTTTATTTGACCATTTGTAATTTTTATGTTATGCAAAAGGTTTTAGATGATGAGTCACATCATAAACTATGACTGTTAAATAAATAAAACTTTCACACATGCTTTATGAATTGATAGCATGCAGGATTTTGGATTGATTTTGCATTTATTTATCTTTTTTTTCATATTTGTGAATAGATATAAAATTGTGTTTTACTTCACAAACAGGCATGTGATGATAAAAAAGGTATTTTATTTTCACTTGAATGCTGAAAACTGTATGAAATTTTTTAAATTGTGTACTTTTGCCTCAAGCGACTGGTAGAGTGTGATGGTAAGAAATCTGTGTGTTCGGTGTGTTTTAGTATGTAAAGGAATTAAAGAAATGCAAAGTATTTTTTTCAACTTCTCTGAACTATGTGGGAGTTGTGAAGAGTTTTGTCCTCGCAGCACCTGACATGTTGGAGCGCAGCAGTCTTAAACTCACCCAGAACTGAGTTCAACCTTTAGACCCTGACACAGAAAAAAAAAAACAGGGCAGGGAAGTAAACATTTTCCTAAATGAGTAAACATTTGGCAGCCAAAGTGGAATGAGTTTGGAGATTTGTCGATTTTGGGGCATATTTTTAGAGCCTTTGTGAAATGTTTTAAAATGAAACAGGAAGTTGGGAAGTTTATGGCCCTGGCGCCCACACGACTTCCCTCTCTGAGCCAAGAAAGACATGAGGATGGAGATAAAACAGTGTGTCAACAGTCTGACTTCTGCCAATGGGTGGGCAGTATAGCTGCAACATGGCTGAATGTATTTCGCAAAACAGTTTATGCATTAAGATCCGTTAACTTGTCACTCAGAGCCACACCATGAGGAAACAGTTGTGTAATGTTTTCTGCGACTCTTGAGGTTTTTTGTGTATTAATGAACAAACAAATTCCACAGAATAACCACTGATACTGGTAAAGCACACAGAAAAGGACCAAAAAGCACAGTGTCAGTGATGGATAACCTCTGATGATGTCATTAGGGGTTATCTCAGGTCAGGCTGCCATAAAGTGAACTTATACCAAAAAAGAGTTGAGTTTTGTAATATTTTCATGGAGGTTCTGGTTAAAATTGCAATAAAGTTGCATTGTGGGAAGAGTAGTATCTAAAGTTTTTGTATCTTTGACCCAAAAGAGCAAAAAAATCAGTTTGTAGTGTGATATGAAATCACTGTAATGGTCATTTAAAGAATAACTATAAGATTTTTATTATTTTAATCTGTTAATCATGCTGTTTTCTAGTTTTTTAAACCAATAATGAGGACATGAATACTTTGAATTAATTATTTATTGATACATTATAGTGATAACATTGGAAGACAGCACAAAAATTTCAAGAACACAACTTTTCAAAAACAAAATACACAGCAAAATAAATCATCTAAATAAATACACCGGTGTTTATTACGACACCGAGCGTCCCTCTCTGTGGCTGCTCTGCTGGTGGTAGCTGCTGGGGTCCACTGACTCCGGCCTGTGGGGGGTCGGACTCAGGTACTGTTCGAACTCGCTGCGGTCCAGATCGTACAACATGTCCAGCTGAACCTGCTCCAGGTAAAACTCCAGGGAGGGTCCGGCTGGACACAGCAGGCTCCCGTACACCCTGGACTCCCCCTGATCCACATGGAGACCTGCAGAGCTGGAGGAACCGTACTGCAGGTGCTGACCGCCAAAATACACCTGAGGCTCTGCAGGGTACGCAGGCGGGTTTGGGTTTGGGTACACCTGAGTTTTGTTTGAAAAAGGGTCTGCTGCTGCTGTTGTGTCTGGAAAAACTGGAGCGTTTGGGTAGCTGTTGTGCAAAGGGGTGAAGTTGGCAGGGGAGTTTGGGTAAACAGGCGTGTTCGAGTAGGATGGCGGCTGGTTCTGGAGCAGGTAGGTGAGGTTGTAGGGCGCCGTGTAGCCAGAGCTGCAGATGGAGTGGAGGGAGGCGGAGGCGTCTGCACCGGGAGGCTTAGAGCTCTTCTTCAGCTGCTTCCTCCTGCGGGGCCTGTACTTGTAGTTGGGATAGTCGATGGTGTGCTGGACCCTCAGACGCTCGGCCTCCTGCATGTATGGACGCTTCTCAGCCAGAGACATGGCCTTCCATTTTTTCCCTGCAGGAACACAGTGAGGTTAATGATCTGCAACTCACCAATGATGGCCTATAAAAACAAACTTCAACTTTAATATGGTTAAAACAACTAATGATAAGCTTTTATTAGCTCTGTCTGAAGTAAGATAATGGAGGTTTGCCCCATATTAGACATTTTGAAGGCCGAAGAACTACAAAAATTAAACATTTCTAATACTTAAATAAGGGAACACTTAAAGTAAGCAATGAACACTTTAACTTAAGCAACAGATTTTCATTTAAGAGCATTTTCAGGCTGTTAATCAAATTCTTACCGAGTATTTTGCTCAGGTCCGTGTTCTCCAGGTCTGGGTTCAGATGCGCCAGCCGCCTGCGCTCCTCTTTAGTCCAGATGATGAATGCGTTCAGGGGCCTCCTGACTCTCTGCTGCACTGAGGCAGACTTGGCCTCGGGGCTGGTGCAGCTGGAGTCCGAGTTCACGGACAGCGGGCTGGAGGGCCCCGAGCACGGCGAGCGCACCTCGGTCATGAGCTCCCCGTCTGCGGAGCCCGAGTCCTCGCTCTCGATCATGTTTGCGCAGCGCTGGAAAGCTGCGGGGTCGTGGCTGAAACGCATAACTGGAGGTTACAGGTGATGATGGGTGTTTTTTTCTTTCCTTTTTTTTTTTTTTGTTTTGTTTTTGCTGCGCTGCAGGCCGCTGTCATCCTCCCGGTGATGGAGAGTGACGGATATATGTGGTCGCTCCACCAATAGGAGGCCTGGAGGAGTGGATTTAAGGTGTGAATTCCAGGTGTTTTCTCGGCTCGGTGATAGGCCCATCTGACGCCCCAATCAACGACCCCACGAAACTTCAGATGGGGAGTCATAAGTCTGCAATAATACATACTAAAGCTGTTATGTCACTGAAAAGAAGTAATTTCATCTCCAGAGATGGAGTTTAAAACGCTGCCATACAATCACAGTTTTACCTTTTTGCTATTTTATGGTGACTTATTAGCTTAAAACATGAGAAATTATAAAAGTAAAACAATAAGTGGGATTTTTAATTTACATAAATGTTTGTTAAAGCTGCAAATTTAATTCATATTTTGTTTAGACTCTGACAATATTTTAAAAGCGCCTGAATAATGAGACTAAAATGTGGAGAAGAAACTGGTTTCAGTCTTGATTTAAGATGTTGGGAAAATCAAATTACAGAGAGAAATGGAATCTAATCAATAGGTCCTGAAAGGCAGGCAGGCAGGGTATTGATAGGAGAACATCAAAGTTTTCAGGAGGCAGGACTGGTTACTAATTACATTGTGGCTCTCGGCTCTTATCGGCCATCCACTGTCTCTATCAAAGTACATTTTACAGGACTGTAACAAACATGATCAAGGCGCGTTTATTACACGATTACGGCGCACAAATATTTGCCCAACACAAAAAAAACCTGATAGGTGTATACAAAGGGGTGTGATGAGCTCACCTTCAGGACATCAGAAACACAAAACAACCGCTTTCTTACTTTATTAGTTTGAATAAAAGATCAGAAAACCATAAAAAATAGACTCACTTCCAGAAAATATGGAGCTGATTCAAAGAGACAAAAGTGTGAAAAGTCTGAAATCTGTCAAAACTTAGATTCACAGAAACTAAAGCGACAGTTCGTCTTTTTTTTGACAATAATACATTTATTTAGCCATTTTCCCCACAATATATGTGTTTTATTTTAGAATAAAACGACTCAAAAGTTTGATGGTAAACAACAGATTTTAAAAAATACCAAAAATTCTCTTGAAAAAAATATAAAATAGGCTGCCATTCACTCTTGAGCAAACATTTGTTGGCTGTTATTTGAATTAGGCTCTATGAATGTTTTGGTTCTGAGGAAATATTGAAGTCAAATGTGATGTATTGCATCTGACGTAAATAATTTCTGTAAACTAAACACACTTGTTACTGGGAATTAAGGACTTTAACATGGTGACATAATGTATTTAAAAACGATGAAGTCACTTCTCATATAAACATAAATCCATCCAAAGACATTTTAATGTTAAAAAAAAGTATATTTTCACAGAAAATAAACAAGTTTTTGCAAAAATTTGTCATAAAAACTAGAAAATAAGTGAGTTCAAAGTTGTGTATCCACATGAATGATCTCTCCAGAAACTCCTCAGGCGTGTGATCCCACTTTAATATAATAGGATGCTGTTACAGCTGCTCGCTTCCTCTGTGTGGTTTCAATGAATATCTGTCTTTGGCACCGGCGACAAACATTATTCAGACAATGGCTGTCATTACGGTGACAGCGGCGACGTTACAGCTGCAATACACGGACGGACTGACATGCGGTAAAACCCGCACCTGTACCGCATTGTTCCGGCAGACGAGTCACTTATGCGGCCTCTTTAAACTGTGAATACTGTGTATTATAGTTCTGAGCAGAGATGGTTAATACACAAGGAAGAGCAGACTCCATTTTTATGAGTTTTTATGAATGTTCTCCTTAAGAGCAGTTTGGACTTTGTAAAAGAGCAACAGGAGCTTGATATCTTAATCAAAAGGCCGGATCGATACAGTGACATTGGCAAATTCAATAACAGAATTGATTAAGGCCTGTTCTTTAAACTGTCCTCATCTGCCTTTGGCAAATAGACTTAAACCATCTCGTATCAGCCCAAACTGATAAACTGGAATGAAGCTTTGGGGTAAAGATAATATTAAAACTCTTAAGAAATCAATTTAAAACATGTAAATTTTAGATTTTAAATTGTGTATTTAAAGGAGAATTATTCACCCACATAAACCTGAAGTTTGTCAGTGTTTGGTGGGGGGGGGGGGTTCTTCCCATGTTGTCAGATTTAAGGCTTGAATCCACATCCGCGTTGTTAAACGGGACGCACGCGCCAACGCGCTGCGAAAAACACTAATGGATTTAATCAATTAGCTTGAACGACGCAGCGTGAATACAATAACGTTGGTTTCGGCTGAGTTTCTCTGTGAATTGAACCGGCTGAATATTAGACACTGTTTATCTGGGCGAGGGGGGAGAATAAAATCTGATTTAAAATGTTTTAATATTGTAATTTAAACCACATTAATAAGATTTTGTGCATCAATCTCCCATCAAGACGCTTCATTAATTTAAAAAAAAAACGTGTAATTTGTCCTTTATACTGGCACTATAAATGAATCCTAATCTATGAGGTGACAGTAGGGTATCATTGCATTGTCTCATAGCCAAACAAACTCAATGGGCACTATATGCTTTGTGAATGGGGATTGTTCTCAGTGCTTTCTGATCACAATGTGCCATTGTATTGGACAGAACTCATATATGGGACACTCCTCTCCTTCTTCACTTTGGATCAGTGATGACCAAGCTGGCACAGGTAGAGCTGAAGACCTGCAGGAGCAACTTAGCAGGATTTTTAAAAAAAGGCCTCATGGATTCTTGGGAACTCTGGAAGATGTTTGGATTGACTATTGGCCGGATTTGGAGAATTTGATGATTGCTGGATTACTTGAATTGACATTTTTTAGGTGAAGGACATCATCTTGGAGATGCCACAACATCTGCAGAACACTTATCTTCTCATATTAGGAATTTTTGGTGCAGGATTCGCTGAGTTGGAGACGTCAATCCAAAGACGAGCTGGAAGAAAACCGAAGGAGTGTGAAGCAGGAGGCCTCTGATAATGAAGCACTGTATTCCGACCTGCGCTCAGTGCCATCCCACCGACTTTCCTTACAGTGGTTCGTTCATGAAGAGCAGCATTGTTTCATAGCTGGAGGTGTGAAGGGGATATAATACTGTTGTGTCAGGTGACCATGATCTCCGCAGCGAGGGACTGTATTGCATTGTGTTGTATTGTATGGGCACAGCAGGCCAGCATCGAGATACACTCTGTCAAGTCTCAGACACCATTCTATGCAGTGGTGTGTGTGTGTGTGTCCCCCCTCCCTCCCCGTCCCCTCTGCACCTCCACCTCTTCTTAATCACATGTTTGAGCAGATTCAGTGGTATAGACTGGGGCCCCCGGGGTCCTGAGTGCGAGCCTCCACACTCCCCGTGTAAACAGCGCCCTGCCCGGCCCTACGTCACGGCCAGCTGAGAGGATTACATGCCCCCTGGTGTAGACAGGCTTAATGTAGCCTCATTAGGAGAACACAATGATGCCCCCACCTCTGAGCTGAGATAACAGGCGAGGCTCAGCCGGACTTCAAACACAGCTCAAACCTGCAGACTCAGGTGGGCAAACGTGCAGGAAAAAAAACCCTGAGGACTGAAGGACTTGAGCTTTTGGTTTGATACGTCTCCATCATTTCAAAGAAAATGATCAGTTGAATATTGAAGCCGGGGTTAAATAATCCTTTCTGACAGTCATCATGCCAAACAGTCGTTGTCTCCAGTGAGAATTTACTACTTTATTCTGTTTTTTAATTGTAAATTCATCCTATTTGTGTTTATGCACTTTGTCTAACAACACAAATGATATCAAGATGTCAACTTTCACTCTTTGAACTCAAACAGGCGTTTTTGAAAGTAACTTATATATACAATACGATACAAGAGATGAGATTATGATCACAAAAAGAAGGCATAATTTAATAATTACATCAGGAAATAAGATAATAAAAGGGGATAAATAAAAAGAAAGAGACTAATAAATTAAAAAAAACATGTTAGAAATAAATATATGAAATGAGGTGCTGAGGAAAAAGTAGGATTAATGACTTTGCTGTTGATACATTTAGAGAGAAGACCAGTATATTGATTTTTGAGCTTTTTTTTGAGTATTTTAAAACACTTCTATGCAAAACAATTTATAAAAGCATCTCAAATGTAACCAACAGACTAATTGATCCGATTTTAATCATGAGTATTTAAACTGACTCACTTTGCATTCATGATAACCAAATAAATATTTTATTAATTAAAGAAAACATTCATTCAATCCTCCGTCTGGCTCCTTTTTCCCCATTTAGACTGCAGTCTCACTGCTTTCTAATTATATTGCATTCGTCTATCAAGCAGACTCGCTCACAGTGAGACCGGCTAATGAGGCGAAGCTCCATTCATGCGAAAAAAACAGCACTATTCTTTGTAAATTAGGAATTGTATTCTGTCGCTGATAAGAGTCTTATCTGAGGAACTGAATAAGTCTTCCAAGTCTTTTATGTCCACACAGCTTTGGATGTTAGTGGCTCATTGCCACATCGGGTCGTTTCTTACATGAATGTTTTTGGACACAAATTGTTTCCCTACAGTTTGTGAGTAAGTGTGAGTTTGATCCAGCAGCAGAGCCACACGTCTGTCCTCGGCAGACAGAGGAGAGAGAGGCCTGCATTTAGCTGTAATTAGCCCTAATTATTAACTGGAACTAGACTGAGAGACCTGTGAGACACCGTGATATGTGTCTGTCCTAAACGGCTCATTCAAGGCAGCAGATAACCAAAACAATCTGGCCGGCTCAGCTCCAGCAGCAATGCAAGGCTGTTTAATTAAATAGTGTGAACTGGTTAGACTCAGACATTAGATTATTTGGAGCTGGAGCAGAGATAAAATGCTTTAAAAAACAGACTAACAAATCTTTTTAGCCAAAGTGAATGTCTCTTTTCTTAAGTGTAATTGGCGGAGAAAATGTTTGATTTGACTCCTTTATTCTTCGACGCAGACACACACTCACAGAGTGTGTGTTTGTGCCTGTTAGCTCGCTCATTTTCTCTCTTCTGCTCGTCTGAGACCTGATACAAATTCAAAAGGATCTGTTGCTTTGAAGATAAGCACTGTAGTTCTGCCATAAACAATGATTGTGCTGTTTCTTTCCTGTGGCGTGATTTATTTAAAGTATTATGCTGTAAGGATTTGGGCTGGTTTTCCTGGCAGGGTCGGCTGTGTATGTATCCACTACATGTGTAGTTTATTGGATACTTGAGATTCAGGAAAACACTCAGGGAACCACAAGCAAAGTCATCAAAGTGTGACCTTTGTCTTTTACAGTAATGCATCGCAAAATTTACAAAAATGGTAGGAGTTTCACATCAAATGTTCAGTTTTTTTTCCCACATAAAACACAAAAACTGACAGTGATACTAAACTCACAGTTTGCTGCATCAGTTTTTCTTTAACTCTTGCATAATCAGACCTGCCTACCAGTAACTCACATGGCAAAGGGGACTTTGTAAAGAAACACAATGCTTGTAGTCTTGCGCACACACACTCACAAACATATGCTTCCTTTGATAAAGTGTTTTTATACCAGCAGAAATTCTATGGCAGCGGCTCTTAAGACAATATCTGTGTAAAATACCAAGTTATTTATAGCGAGTGTGCCATTTTGACTTCAAAAAATAAACATGAGCGTAATGGAGTTCAATACAAGGGGACTATTATTAAAAAAAGACCCGATGAGGTTACCACATATTCTGATACAGGCAGGACTGAACTGCAAGAAAGTTTTGTAAAATATAAAAAACTTAAAGATACATGTTACGGCATTAAAAAAACAAAAGAACTCCAGAGTGAAAGTGTGAACTTTGGGAAGGTAGGCAACATCCTTAAGTGATAAACACGTCAAGATTAAATCACAGTAACTTCCTTCAATATCAAAGCGTAAACAATTCTTTGAGGCATCATCGTGTCTCTGCAGCGCAAACCGGGCGAAGCTGCATGTATGTGTTTGCCTGTGATTGTATTCCAAGGGGGGGGGGGGGCGGGGGGAATGGGGGGGAGGGGGGCGTCTTTTGAACGTCCACACCAGGATACAGCTGCCTATGACTAATTTCAAACTCCCCTTCTAGGGCCGAAGCAGCTCGTTTCACAAGTAACACACATCACTAGGCATCTGTTTCCTGTTTTCATTCTTTGAGTTATCTTATTTTCCTTATTTCCCGCTCACCTGTTACAGTTCACGTTCCTTCCATCATGCCACACGGGCCAGTTGTGCTCCGACACGAGGCCGTCAGACGTCAGCCACTCAAAGGCGAAGAAATACTCATGAATGTGGTGTAAATGATATCATTTATGAACTGTGTAACACTGTTAATACTTCAGCTGGCACGACTACGCAGGAATATCTGAAAACGTGGTTTTCCAGATAAAGTTTAATGATGAGACTTCAACACAGAAGGTTGTTTTTGCAAATTTTAATATAAAATGGAAACATCTGAGGTATTTTTTTTACATGTTTTCAACATCCACATCTCAGTTTTTTTCCATAAGACACTGTACATAAACATTTATTTTACTTTTCCTCACACCTATGAACTGTAGTATTTCAGGATCTTTTCATCAGTGGGTTTCAGGATTTTCTTCTCTGGCATGTTAACCACCCAGCCTGGAGAGAGGCCAAAGAAGATCTGTCGAACATCCTTCCTCATGGAGAGCATGTGATACAGTTCGTCCTTTGAAATGTCTGGCAAAATATATCCATATTTCTGTGCCAGGGCCAGCCGGGCCTGCTGGATCTTCTCTGGGTCTGCCAAATAACCCCGGTTTTCAGCATTCATGTAATATGGGACCATATCTTCTCCTGGTAACATTCGCTTTGGAATGGGCTGCCCACGCACGAAGAATGGGACGGGCCTGATGAGAATCCCTGCAAGGAACAGAAAACAATTATATCTGTGTTTGTTAAAGTAAACAAATAATGCTATGATGTGTCTGAGTTTATAAGACCAATCAGTAGTTACCAAGACTTATAGGATCATAGAAACCAGTGCTGATGACCCCTCCGTTCCTCTCAATAGCAGCTATAGCTCCTTCAGTAGCTCTCTGAACTTCAATGTTGATTTTTGCAGCAAAAATATCAGCACCCTGGAACAGAGTGAGCACATGAGGTGAACTTGTGGCAGAACAGGGTGAAACAACGGGAGTTAAAAAACATCTTGAGCCACAAGTTACAAAGTTACAACATTGTTATGTGGTGCCACCTACTGGCAAAGGGTGAGTCAAGTGCAACCAAATTAAGAACAATACCCTTGTGTTAACACTTAAATCAAGTTGTTCTGTCTTTCTTTAAATACATAATTTATTATAACTATGTTTGCAAAAAATATTGTCATTTAGCATTTTGCTTTATTTACTGCAGCTACATTTGATACAGCAATTTGGCAACTGTATGTGTTTGAGTTGATTCAAAGTGTAAATCTTGACAGTCTTTTAACATAATACCTGGAACATGAAAAATGACTTCTCTCTCCATCCATCTAGTCCCCTTATCTACCTTCTATACCGACCACCGTGGCCAAAAGACATAAGTAACTCCCATGGTTTTCTAGTAAAACATTAAACATCCTGAAAATCAAATTTTACTTAAAATGACTGATTTTCTTTGACAAAAGTTTTCCCTATTTAGCATAAATTTAAACCAAATCTAATCTCTAAAATCAATTAGGGGCCTTAAGCGTGCAGCAATTACCTCATCAACAAGCTGGACTCCATAGTCCCTCTTCAGAGGCTGGATTGTCACTCCTCTGGCATTAACCAGCTGGGTCAGGTCTATAGGCTGGGTTGTGTCGACTCGTCCCAGATCTATCAAGTACTGCAGTCGTTTCAATGACAGAGGCTGGTACTGAGGGCGGCGACTGGGGAAAGGAACACATACATTGTAATTAATGTTTTAAATTCACCAAAGCACAGTGGCAATAAATATAACTCCAAAAAACAACTAGGGGTCTTTCTAACTACTGTTTTACCAAAGCAAGTGCATCAATGTGTAGAATTTCATGGCATGAATGATAATGTCACCACCAGTTGCATATCTGTGATAAATACCCACACATACAATAAGACTGACAGTAAAAGTACTTTACATTAAAAAAATCTCTTGTTGAGAGTACCCGAGATATTATGCGGCTACTATTTTGTGACCAGCCTTCAAGGAGAGTAACATAAAGGGTATTTTCTGCTGGCACTCTGAGGACAACTTACCCCTCATCTTTGTTTGTGTCACTTTAAACAACAAAGACCAAGTTTTACTTTTCAAACAATCACTGATTATTTTGAAATGTAGGGAACAGAGTGACAAGCTTTTACCTGTGTCCTTCATTGAAGCTATATTTTGGGATGGACAGGTAAAAGGGAGTCTGACCCCCCTCAAAACCCAGCCGAGGCCGGGTGCCTCTCTGCCGCTCTCCTTTATGTCCTCGGCCGCTTCTGTTGCCACCATGCTGCCCTCTGCCTCGTTGTTTATCCTGCAGTTAAAGAAACGTAAAAGGATGGTTTTGTGTCAGCTTGTTCTTGTATCATTCAACCGAAAGAACTGGCAGAAGGTCAACACCTCTCTCCAATGGCTAACATAACATGCTAACAAGCTATCATGGCTACATTGCGCTGCTAAAACTGTTAGCAGGGACACATTAAAACCTACCGGCCTTTTTGATCCCGGTTCAGGCCGCAAGTTTGCTAAAGTTATCCGCGGTAGATTTTGCAGAGCATCTAACGCTTTACCACCGGTTTTTTTGGGAAAAGACATGTTTCTGTTGCTCACATGTCAAAGCTGGCTACATCAAGGACGTACCGGTCACGTGACCGAGGGTAGCGGAAGTACTTCTTGTTAACTGCGTAAGGTGTCAAAATAAACCCACGACATATAACAGAATTTATCGAGAAACGAGGGATTATTTGGTCAGATTTAATTAATTTCTACAAATAGCATTGATTGTTAGTATTATATGAGTAGAGCAGCAAATATAATCACTTTTTAAAAGTTTTTTTTGTTAAACAGTGCACATAAAAATACCTTACTACTTCTAGAAATCTGTGTCAAAGGTCACAACAAAAATGCTCAAATTATAATACCAATGTACATATAATATTTATTTTATAGTTTAAATACTTGTGTTTTTATCTTGATGTCTGTGTTCCTGAAATGCTGAAGTTTTACTGTCATTGTTGAGGATTTAACCGTTACTAAAGCAGTGCCCATTGACATTTCAACCAACCAATCACTCTTTAGTATTTGTAATTAGGTCTTCAGACAACCAATCATGTAGCAGAGAATGCGGGACTATGAAGCTCCGAGTAACGTGTTAGGTAGTGTGATCCGGCGGTGTATTATTTTCCACAAAATTCAACTTCCAAAAAGAAAAACACGCTACCAGCGGCTATACGAGGAGGAGGAGGTACCTTGACCTCCATATTCGGTCGACATTTGTCCTTTAGCTGTTCGAGATTTGACAGGTAGAGTTAACTCAGGATCGACACATATTGGCAGCTGTGGATATCGTTATTAGCTAACTAACAGTAGCTAATTTGTCAAGCCATATCAGCTGCCTCAGCGCTGTATGTGCGGCAACAATATGTCAGCGCCTTTACCTGCCATTGTGCCTGCTGCCCGGAAAGCCACTGCGGCGGTGAGTTACCTGACAACACTGACGTCTGGCTCGTTAAAGTTAAAAAAAAAGCTGCTATGGGCTGCAACAACTACCAAGCTAACAACATAACAAAAAACTGCGGCCAAAGTCTGACATGTCTTAGCTTGTATCTGCCTTCGCATTAATGTGTGTTTTGTTTCTACAGGTCATATTTCTGCATGGCCTTGGTGATACAGGGTACGTGAAGGCAGCATTTTTTCCCCATAGTTCAAAGTTATTACAGATTCAGTACAGGTTAACAGGCTAATTTTTGTCTAATATGACAGGCATGGCTGGGCAGAAGCTTTCGCAGGCATCAGGATACCACATGTGAAATACATTTGTCCACACGCGTAAGTATTCACAGCAGCTTTATTCTGAACCAAGTGTTTTCAAGTGTTGAATAACTCTTAACCCTTGAATGTCTCATCTTCAAATTTTGTTAAAATTTAAAGGTAGTAAAATCTTAAAAATTGTAGACTCTGATTACAGTCAAAGTATTCAAAGTGTTATGTGCTGTGAAGCTAAATTGTGATGTTTTTTTCAATTGTTACAGTCCAACCATGCCTGTGTCTTTAAACATGAGAATGTCCATGCCCTCCTGGTAAGTGTCAGTGTTTTTACATATAAATAGACTGTGCAGTTGTTACCTACACACTGAACCTCACGTGTTTTGTTTTTTTCTCTTGTATAGGTTTGATATCTATGGCTTGAGCCCAGATGCAGATGAAGATGAGGCTGGTATTAAAAGAGCTTCCGAGAACAGTATGTTCATATTTTATTGTGACTTAATAAAGTGAAGCAAACATAGCTCAGTTGGGAATAGTGTTGCAGAAAAGCTTGTTAATTTGTGAGGCACATTGAATTTCAAGTGTTTCCTGTAATGTTTCCACAGTAAAAGCCTTGATAGACCAAGAAGTGAAGAATGGGATACCTTCCCACAGAATTATCCTGGGTGGGTTTTCACAGGTGAGTGTGACGTTATGTGTTACATAACACTGTTTTCACTGTGATTCATTGCTTATGTACATCAGTAAAGGACTTCAACAGTTAATTAAATTCTCCAAGACACAGGTTTACCATAGCAAGCTTAGAAAGTCACTGAGAAAATGATTAATTAGCAGGTTATGTATATGAGTGTAACTGTTCCTGAGAAATATGTAGTTATTACTCATTAAAAACTGGTTCATTCATACCTTTGGTAAATGTTAAACATAAATATGAGTAAGAATTTTGATTTAAGCAGTTGAAGTAAATAGTTTGGTCTCTCACTGAGCTCAGTCTCCATCCACATCTTTCTCAAATTATATAATGCAAAGCAGATGGATCAAACCCACGTTAATGAGAGGTTAAAAATGGATAAATCTCAAATTAAAGCACAGCAAATGACACTGAGGCCTGTTTTTTTTCATGCAATAAGAACCCAAAGTAGCTGAATTCTTTCCTGTTACAATGCTTTTATGCGTTTTGCAGCTGTTAATAATAGAAGCCAAAGACACGTGACAACAATATATTTTTTTCTAAAACATGCTGTTTTTTCCAGGGTGGAGCACTGTCTCTCTACACGGCTTTGACAACTCAGCAGAAGCTAGCTGGAGTCGTTGCCCTGAGCTGCTGGCTCCCCCTCCGCAACTCCTTCCCTCAGGTAGAAAAACAAGCCTTTTAGATTTTTTAGGCTCTTAAAAACAAATTCTGACTACTAAAGCATGTATTTAAAGGAAATGTCCCCCTGAAAGCTCAAAATCCATCATCTCATTTGTCGGGATTTAAATATTCAGAAAAGAAAATGTTAATATGTTGTATTTAGTTTTCATCTTTATTTATTTATTTATAAATAAGTGAGAAAGGGGTAGGGATATATAAGTTTTACTTCCACCTACTCCTTTTTGGACACTAATTTTTGGTTGTTTTTCTTTCTGCTTTTAAATGTATTTCTGTATATTCGAAATAATATCAATTCAATTCAAAATATTGTTCATTATTAAGTTTATTAGGCTATTTCCCTCTTTGAAAATGCGGTTTAGGGACACCCCATAGACAAGTAATCTGTAATAATCAGATAATAAGAATAATCATAATCTTTCCCATTCACAGGCTTCTGCCAACAGTGCTAACAAGGAAATGCATGTCCTACAATGCCACGGGGATGCTGACCCTCTGGTCCCCTTCATATTTGGCAGCCAGACAGCAGAGAAGATGAAAAGCCTCATTAATCCAGCTAACGTCACCTTCAAGTCGTACCGGGGTCTACCTCACAACGCCTGTCCAGAGGTCGGAGGGGGGGAGAGGTCACAAATTTGACAACAGAGCTCCAGTTGTGTCCTGTATTATAAATCTTTGGCTCTCTTCTGTATCTGTGCAGGAAATGGTGGACGTCAAGCGATTCATAGAGAAGCAGCTCCCTCCCATCAGCGACGAATGAACCCGGGGAGTAACCGCACAACTGCACAGCACCATCGGAGTCCTTTTGGGCTCAACTACAGTGAGACTCCAGGAACCACTGACTTACTTGACAATAAAATCACGCTGCTACTCATAGAGCGAGCCGGGAGTGGGGCTACACACATCGGCCCGGGGGAGGCGCGACTGTACAATGCTGCATCCTGACCTGGAGCCACACACAGTCCTCAGTGTTACAGTAGAGTAACATAGTTGCTTGATTGTTAAGCTGTTTGCCATTGACACAAGCCATTTCCTGTAGGAAACGTATGTATTGGAATAACTAGGGCTAAACTTTATGGGTTAATACCTACTTTCTCACAATAAATGGCCTGTTGTTTAATTTCTTCTTTTGTTAATGTAGCCTCTGTGCAGTAGAGCTGAAACAAGTTTATTAACGATAAATTAGCATTTTTAAGTCGAGCAAAAAAAAAAGAGCCAAACATTTGTTGCTTCCAGCTTCTCACAATTTTTTTTCTGTTTTGTTAATTTAATTTATTCGTCTTTTGAATTTGTTATAATTTTAAGAAGCTCAGCCTGGCATTTAGTAACACTTGATAGACATTTTAAGTGTTTGGATATCATGTTGTGCACTGAAAAATTAATCTAAAAAAAAAAAAAAATCAACTGTTAATTCTAATAGAAATGACTTTTTGCCGCCGTAATCTGTGAAATATTTCATTAGTCACAAGAACTTTAATACTAAGCGTTTTCAAACAAAGCACATATGCAAAAAAATACATTATATGTAAGTGTTATTATAATGCTGCTGAATATGCAACCCACATGTGAAGCGTTTCTTATAATGTGTAGTAGAATATGAAAGAATACTGTGTGAATGTTGACGACACAACAGCAAAAACAACATACGATTGTGCTTTATTTAATTTGTGAGAATTTCAAATAGCTATTTCACACAAATTCCTTTTTAAATACACAAATATATCAGTGGTCATGGTCATGTATTCGGTTTTTCTTTTTCCCTGTTTTTGTTTAAATTAGATGTAATATGACTAATAATATCACAGTATTGAAACACACAGACAAGATCTATTTTGGGGTATCAGCTCGTTTGAGTTGTAAAAACTTTTTATCTTTGAGAAGAGCTGAAAGCACCAACATATGAAGTCATTGTGGCACCATTAACGTTAGACCAAAGGTGCTAGTGTAGAAGATCTTATTCCAAGGCACTTTCCTTCTTCTTCAGTTACTGTGAAATAAAACCTACTAGCTTCTACAAGAACTGGATATGCATTAAGGCTCACAATATACCTAAATACAAATGCAGTGCTCACAGATACATGCTTTCCCTCATTAAAACAAGGTAGAAAAGTGCAATGTCAAGCGCTAGGGAATATATAAAAATATAGATATGTTTTCGAACAAGTGACTGATGCTGGATCTAGCATTTGTTCTCGTTTTTTTTCTCCCAGTATTTTGGTAAGCTAATCATGGGTGAATAAACAGCAGTTACAGCTTGATAAAGACCGGTTTTACGCAGTGTTCATTTTCCTGTCTGTCTTTTCTCTAAGTAGCAGGACTCCAACAGGAACACACAAAAAACTCCTTCGGGTGGGACGCATGCGCCAGTTTGAAAAGCTAATTTGTGAGGAAATGGAGAGTCTTCATGGCTCGGGAGGAGGTTCCTCAAGGACCTTCAGCAGATCTGTGTACGTGGTCGAGTTTATGTAGCGGGGGTACGAGTCTCTCTGCATCAGCGTGTAGATCTGCTGCTGAGCCTCCTCGAACGTGTGCGAGGTGGGCTCCAGCATGTTGCGGTTGATCACGTCTCGAACATGTGAATCCAAACTGACCTGGAGAAGATAACAGAAGGACCGATGTTCACAGAGCTGAAATAATTCGTTGATTAAGTTGAGCAGCGAAACATTTAAAGGAAAATTTTTTCAAACCCTCAAATTAGGACACTTAAGCATTTTGCACATTTATTTACATGCACATGAATGCACCGACTACAGGCACTGAGGAGCAACTAAGTGCACCTTCTAACACCAGGGGCACCATGAACGCAGCATTTTCATTGCATGTATTTAATGTGAGAAAAATTAAGCCTCTTGGAGCTCTTTGACATGAACTCTGACTATTAAAATATTAGTTTGGTGAGAAAGCTGCAAGCTTTAAAGCCCATGAAGCCTGTTTTTGACCCGAAGCTTAATTTGGCACCAATCTTGACAACAGCACATTGATTGATTGACTCAAAACGACAAAAAATAGTGTTAAATTCTTACCCATAATTCACTTTTTATATGTTTTATATTGTGTAAGGTAATAATGAGTAGGACAGTTGTCTCTGTCGGCGCTGAAAACAAATAGTATATTAAAATTTTCATTGTAATTGGGTTGAAAAACAGACATTTGGGGGTGAATGTTGTAAATTGGGTTGATATTTTCTTGTTTTATTGATATGTGTTGGGACTAAGGACACCCGGCGTGACCCTGGGACTACTGGTACCTGTGTGAACACATCCCATTTTTCTATCTTCCTCCTTGAGTCACTTTTAATTTGTGTATATTTCAACAAGTTCGCTCTTGCTTGACTCGAGGATCATAAAAGGCAAAGGACTGATCTTCACCCAAGTAGCGAAGGAAACACTTGAAACCTGGCTTTTGTCGCCTTTAGGAGGCGACAGATAACGGCACAAAGTAAACAGTTGAGGAAATAATTGATATTGCTCATTAAAATGACCATAAATTGATTTTTTTTCATGATCCGTTAACCTTGTTTAACCTGGAAGATGTCAGACTACACTGGAAAGTGGCCCGCACAGTTTTTCTACAGTCTGTTTAATCCACCGAATGTATTCGGTGTTTGATGATACAAAACGAAGAAAAGCAGCAAGTTCGTTCATTTGAGAACCTGAAAATTCTGATATTCATCCTGAATAAATAACTTAAGAGAAGTCAGGCTGTTAAGTTAATTAATTATGAATGTCTGTTGATCAACTAACCAGTTATTTTTCTAATCATTTCTGCACTTAAACCGGAACAACATGTCACTCGACTTGGGCGAACATCATTTTCACTGACTCACCTCTTTAGGGGAAAGGATGGAGATGAAGTCCTCGTATATTTGACGTACTTTCTCCTCCACCACAGTCTTGTTGGTCTCCTTTTTGAGCTCCTCGCAGGCGAGCCAGAACATCATGTTCTCCTCGCTGAACTCTGTCCGCAAGAACTGCCTGAAGCAGCTGCGACCTGCTGCACTTTTCATCACCTTTTCGAATGACGTCGACCAGGAGCGGGCATCTTCCAGGGTCGGCTTCAGGCTTCGAGATAAAAGAGCAGTGGATGTGTTAGTTGGATGTCATTTATCTCTCTCAGCCGTGGCACATCACATGAAAGATGGCGGTTTAGCAGAGAAGTTTTTTGGAAGGGTCACAGTGTTTAGCCATTACCTTTCCTCACAGTTAGTGGTTCCCTCCGTCCTGCGCTCAAAAGTGGATCTCTGTATTGTCTCATCCTCACTCCTAACAGTCAGACTGGAGGGAAAAAATAACACAATGAGACAGGTTGTGCTTTGAGCCATAAATAGCTTGTCATCCAGTTTTGATTTGCCACCCGGATACTGAAACTGAACATTTAAAATAACTGGGGCCCTGTATAATGTCAGCTTAACCTGCTGGAAATAATGTAGTGGTTGTGAAATCACACCTGCCACAAAGCAGCAACTCCACATGGCCAAAAGTATGTGGACAACTGAACGTTAAACCCTCATGTGGTTGTTGAGCATATCGAACCCTTTTTATCATCTAACAGCCTCCACTTTTCTCTGAAGGCTTTCTACAACTTTTTGAGACAAATATGTGTCAACAAACTGTTATAAGTGAAGCATTTTGGTGCTGCAAAGATGCACCAACTTACAAGTCATAATGTAGTAGGGAACATGTTTATCTTATGCAGCTAAACATGGGTCATTTATCAAATTAAAAAAGAAAAAAGCTTCTTTAAACTATTGCTGCTGTAAGGTTTGAAGCACACTGTTGTCTAAAATATCTCTGCAAAATGAAGGGAAGATTTCCTGTAAATAAATGATTTGACATTTTGGGGAAATTAGGGAATTTATTTGCTTCCTTGGAGCTGGAGATAACAGATCGTTAGCTTAGCCAAGTGCAAATCAGGAAACAGGGGAGACAGCAGACCAGGCTCTGTCAAAAACATCTGTGAGAACCCTAAAGCTCAGTTATCAACATGCAGTGCTTTACCTGTTTAATAAATACAAAAACTGAAGCATAAAAATGACACTTTCTGTTTTAGGGAGTAACGTGTCAGAGTATTGTTTTGGCTGAGTGCTTCCTGGATTTCCAGGCACTCAGCTTCTGCAACCCAAACCATGAAAAACAGCCCCACAAACTGGACCTTTGTTTCATAATATTGCACATGAACCACAGAACTGCAACAAACAGTCACGCATCGATTTTTTTTTACAGGCCTATTAAACCAAATTGAAGCCATTATGTTCTTTGTTCCATGTATGAAATAGCATGACAGCTACAGCACATTCAGGAAGATCTGCTGGGAACCTTGGGAACGTTGGTGTAAATAGTTAAGTGTGTCAACCGTCCACATCATCCTGTGGGGATCTTTTGTGCGTAATTAAAATGTCCCCAACACCTGATGGAGCAGCTGGCTGTAGACTAATTGGCTCAGGTGAGGGTCCACCGTGAGCCGTCCCATCTGGGAATGCGGCTGATGTGGCTGTGCAACAATTAGCCGGAATTGATATAGATGTGGAGACAAAATGTTTTACTCATCCCCGGTGGAGTGAATTAACATGGCCGTGTTCTGCACACAACAGCTCGGCTTCTCTCAGAGGAAGCACAAGCAAACGGATGATGAGTCCAAAACAGATTAAAACCCCCGAGGCCTCCATCCAATAAGATCCAGTGTGGGTCACAGGACCACTGTGTGTCTGTTTTTCCGGGATGACGGTGAGGGCTGTGCTGTTGCTGTTGCTGAATGGACAAAAGGATGGCGAAGGCGAAGAAGAAAGTAGTATCCACTATTGATCTGCTACCATCAAATGAGGCCCAGAGGGACATTTTCACATCACAACGTCACGCAGTTTGCTGCTGTGTCAGATTACATTTGGTGCATCACATGGGCAGTACATGCGATTTCAGGGTGACTTTTCAAAAAAAAAAATGTAAAAAATAAAATAAAAATGCAAATCTCTGCACAAAACAAACAAACAAACAAATTCCACCTGATTTTTTTTGCTCTGTTTGACTAAAACAAAACACCACAGATTTTTCTCAGATTCTCTCTTCCTCTTTTTTTTTTGGATTAAAAAACTGAAAAGTAAGATCTCAAACACTGCGACAGAACCAAACCAGAGCCTAACCATCATTTCTGGGTCTTTCTCCTAATCTGATTGGACGTATCTGACTCAAGATTGATATCCACACTCTAGTTCTGGTGTCCAGACTCCAGCACAGATCACAAATGTAGTGTTTTACCCAAAGAAACACAGCTCGAGCTTTAAACATCACTTTGTCTCATGTGCACAAATCTTATAGATTAGATTTCTTGACAATTACACAAACTGACATCACATTATGTCAAATTTAAAGGATGGATGAGTGGACGGCTGCAAATTAGCAACCAGAACCATCATTTCGACCTAAAATGAGCCCGGTTTTAGAAACAGATACCCATAAGACTTCTCATGTTACAGTAAAATGGCTCTTAGGCTCCATGTCTCTTGTCTCCGGCCCTGCTGTGTGGGAAGCAGTGGAGTGTGTGTGTGGTTTTTTTTACCAGGAGCAGCTACAGCAGCAGCACCAGCAGAAGCAGCAGGCGTTTGAGGCGTTTGTGGGGGTGTTTCCCATCCTGTGGCGCGCTTGGAGGACACTGGCAGCTGCTTCCTGATGAACCTGCATCTGTCTCTTACGCATCTCCACCCGCTCTGAGCCCATGGACTGGAGAAAAAGAGGAGAAAGAAGGAGGAGACCACAAGTGAAGAGCTGATTAAAGGAGGTGTGGGTTGGATTTAATGGAGGATCATTTCTGCATTAAGCTGGAAAATCATGATCATCATCATCATCATCGTCACAAACGCACAAACATCTCAAGACTCAAGAAATCACAAGGGAGGAAAGATCTGCCAAGTGCAGATCCAAGAAGGCCTGAAAGAGGAGAAACGAACCTAATCAATAAAGCAATAAACACAAAAAACCCGGGCATTTCTGTAGTGATTCATGTCAAATTTAAACCACAATATCCGAAGTCTTGGGGAATGCACGGCCACTTCACGATCATGACGCGCAGGGTCAACTTCCGTGCAATGCAACCACAATAATCGACTTGTTTTAATCGAGAGAGAAAAAAAAGGCGCATAAAGATGTGCGTTCAGGCGCAGAAATCACGCAAACAGCCGAAGAAGCCAAATAGCAAACGTCCTACCGGTTCGTCGGCTCATCCTGCACGTATCAATTTACCCAGATTGTGATGAACAACAGCCGCCCTCCTCTTCTCCTCCTCTCCCGCTGTCTGTGCGGGATCAGCGGTAATGACAGCGACAAGGCGTTACTGTCGGACCGCAGCGCTCGCATCCATCAGACGCATTCACGGGAGGATGCACGCGCACATGATGGTTGACTCGAGACGGGCAGCCTGAAGCGAGCAGCATGCAGCCATTTATAGAAACATAATGAAATGATTTGATCAGATGAGCTGATAATTTACAGTCACAGGGTTTCTGTCTTTCTTTTCCTTCCTTTCGAGGCAAAAAAACAAAAAAACAAAACGCTCATCTGCAAACATTTACATGTTTCATCAACGGCGTCGCGTCGGTGCAGATCACAATATGCACGAACTGACGATGAATCCGACTCTTTCTGCTTTGCTGGAACATCCACATTAAGATGCTCCAAGCCTCCCTGGATCCTGAAATTCAACCCATTTTAATTTCCCACAGAAGAAAAAAAAAGGGGGGGACGCACAAACGCGAGCGCTGATGCTTATTTCTGAGAGGCCTGTCCAAAAGTCAAACATAAATGTGTACTCACTGTGTCACCATGAATGCCAGAATACAGGTGATTTTTGGCTCGATCACATCCGTCTGCCTCGACTTGACACAAACCAGTTGGTTTCCTCTCCGCGCATGCGTTTCCTGCAAGTGTGAAAAGATTTTTCTGCGCCCGTGAAAATACATCCAGAACACGATGTGCGCGGTCTGTTGCAGAAATGGCTTCTTCAGCACGGATTACTGCGCGGCTCGGATGGTATTTAGATACAATGTACTATTATTATCGTCTGTTTGGAAATTAAGATGATGAGTATCAATAAAGTTTAAGATAAAAGGGCTTTTTTTTCTGAGAAATTACAATGAAATGTCCTGATATAGCTGTACTATTTACATTCAATCAAAGACCTTTCATAAAGTTACATAAAAATACAGAAATATATGAATATTTTAAGGTAAATTTATATTCCCTCACAATCAAGCTGTCAGGGTATGGATGCATTACTTTAAACAAGATGACTCTGATACGTTCTGTACGCTGAGGCTCTGAATAATTCAATCAAACATCTGGAAAAACCCAATTTCCACATCTGCAACTTCACCTTTCCTCACGCAAACACGAGGTTCAGTATCGCGTGTATCCACCAGAGGGCAGTAGTGATTCATGTAAACACACTGGGACTCGCTGGGATCTCAAAAGATGAAGAAAGCAGGTTGAGAGCAAATCCAAAGAATCTTTTTTAAACCTACAATGTTTTAAATGCAATATTTCAGATTTTAATTATAATTTGTACTTTTTCCAGGATGCATTCAACTATGCTATAAATTTTCTTATAAACATAACAACTGTACGTAGCCCCAAGCTAAAAAGATTTTGCAATTTATGCTGTTTTATATTTATACTAGTTAGTTAGTCTAGTTAAAAGTTAAGAGGTTAGTTACTGAGGTCAGTTACTGTATTTTACACAAAAACAAACCAACAAAAAAAAGCTTATGACATCTTTACAAATGAACTAACTGTAATCCTCTCGGTCTGCAGCCTCTTTGACACGTGACTCCTTCTAAAACAAACAGCAGAGTCCAGTTTGGGCCCTCTGATACACTTCAGATGTTTATGTGATGCAGATTTGCTTCCGTAACTTCTCATCTGGCTTCAGTTACCTGTCTGAGGCTCAAGGAGGACAAATGATAGAGAAAAGTCTCCTCTGGTTTATCTTGTGGCCCTTTTTAAGGACTTGACCCCTCAGTTGGACACATTTACAGTAAAAAAAGGGTTAAAAATAGCTACTTCTGAGGCAACACAGATGTAGCTATTTTATGAGTTAACGATTGCATTTAACAATAAATGCAACTGTCAATTCATAAAATATAACATATAAGAAATTGCTGTATTTATCAGTTTCTGTGCTTGGATTTTAAATTGCAGTGCTTCTGCTTTAAATGATGTGTTTTCATCTTGATTTTGGAACTTTTACTTAAGTAAATGATCTTTTCCGCTCCACTGAAATGCTGTTTGATTGAGTTTTTTCACCATAAACAGGCACACTTTTGTGTTCAAATTGTCAGAATCCGCCTTAAATAACCCATCATGTATAATTTCTGTCTCTTTGTCAAATGAGAGTCTCATTCTCACTTCATCAAAACTCTCAGACAGAACAAAAATCTCCCCTACGCGCAGGGTAAATTGAACTCACGCAGTTATTTCAAGGACTTAATTTATTTTAGATGCTGTTCATTTTGTGGTTACAGACAGCAGCTGTCCATGAATGTGCCCTTCAGTTTCCTAACGCAGAATAATCTGACCAAACCAGAATTTATACATCACACTGCAGCACATCCACAGACGCTCTCGTCCACACAAACACACACAACACAAAGAGGAGGAAGAGCAATCAGACTGAACACATTTCTTATTCCTGTGCACAGAGTTCAGCGCACAGCACATATTGTGAAATGAGATTATCTGCTGCAGCTGAAGTTGCAAATACGACATTGGCAATATGCTAAATGGTGATTGCGGCAGTGGAGGAATATCCATCCCCTTTTCCCTTTGTATCAGTGAGCTATAAAACAAATCCAATATACAGAGAAAGTCTGTCTCTCTAAGCCGCGTAATAAATCGTATATCTTGTAGCCGTAGTAATCTTTGAGAGGAATTGCCTCTTAAACGGACCCTGCTCTCCGGTGTGATAACTGTTACTGTGATCTACAGCTGGAACATATAAGCACATGTGGGGATCTTTTAATCTTTTCACCTATAAGCTGTCAGCGAGTTCAGCTCCACTGCATCATTTCTAAATTCAATACAGTATCAATTTCAGCGCCTGCATGCTTGTATGAAAAAGACCCCTCCTTCTAAAACACCTTCACTAAATCATCCGACCAACTGGCCACTGAGTGAAAACGTGCAGTTATATTCACTTTGCCTGTTATGTTATCCATTTTTTAAAATTCATTACAAGTAATTACTTCTACTTTGGCAGGGAGTGAAGATCTTTTAATGACTTGAGGCTCAGAAGTCATCGCTTCTCACGCTTTTTTTTTGTTGAAATTAAAAGTACAGTTTTACACTGCGAGTCTCTGCTCACAGTTTATCGCTGAGCCACAGAGGTTTCTGCTGTAATGACTCTTCTTCCTTATTAAATGCCCTTCTCGCTCTGCTCCATAACTCGGCCTTGCTGTGCTGTTGTGTATCTGAGTGAGAGTGCAGACAGGCTCTGCTGCACCCGTTTTGAAAGGTGAAGACTCCAGGAAACCAAGACATTTCCTCGGGGAAATCACATCCACTGTGAGGAGTTATCTGCTGTTTCCCTCAAGTTCGGCATTATGGAGGCTGCTGATTTTTTTTTCTTGGAGCCAGAATTGATCATTTGTGGATGAGAATGTGGAGTGGACATGCCCTTAATTATGCAAAACCTTACATCTTTATTTATATCTTTTATTTAAATGAGTAAGAATCTTAAATTTCAACCCTTGTGTCTCCTGTTACAGAGACCAAACTGTGTTTTGTATCAGGCTGTAAACATGTTTATTTCAGCTCTTCAGTTGGGCATTTCAATATGGGGCTCAATGGGGCTCAAGACAGCCTCAAGTGGCCATTTGAGGAACTACAGTTCTGCATTGGCTCCATTTCTCAGGCCTGGACGCGGCTGCCTGGCTGATATATTTGGCTTAATTTGCAGAGTTTTTCCAAACTGCCACTTCTCACCAGCTTGTCTAAAACTGTGTGTTGTCTGCTCGTTGGTGCTGAACAGGTAAGTGTGCTACAGTGTGTTTTTTTTTAATGAAAACAGCTGTCTGCTGCAGCCAAAAACACCATTATGAGAGCTGAGACAGTGAAGCTGCAGACAGACAGGTAAACAGACTCACTGCGAAGCTCAGTGAGGCTGCAGATTTGGGTGATAATTCACTGTAAGTTCATCATTAGCAACTCTTTTCACATTGTTTTCACACTGTCATATAAGGCAATACTCTAAAAAATCAGGGTGTTCATTTACTAAAAAAGTAAAACGTTTCTAAAAATTGGATATTTTTTTAATCAACGTTTAGTCACCTAAGATCTTAAAATCACACAACCATTTAGAAACATACAGTATCTTATAACTGTTTATTAACTGTGAGAACTCATGTTCCTAATTTTAATTTTAATGCTCTTAGACAAACAATTTTATCACATTAAATGAATTGCAACTTATTTTCAGTTTAACTAAGAGCAAAGCTTTCACACTGAAGGAAATTACTTTGCAACTTGCACACTATATGTATGTGTGTGTTTATGTCGTTTATCTGCAGGAGTGAAAACAGAACAGAGACGTCTGACTGCAGCTCAGCAGAGGGAGTCATCATTCAACTTAACACATGTTCATTTTGTTAAAACGAGCAGTTCAGAAGCACAGTAACGTGTTTTCCTTCAGGCCCCCCAGAGATTTCTGAGGTTCTGCTTTCAGCTGTCATGTTTCAGGGCTGTTTGTTTGTTTGTTTGTTCGTTGTTGAATCCACCCGCAGTGAACTTCGTACATATAATTCTTTGCAACGGCGAGGAGGAATCACGATGAATGTTACCTTTCTAGGACTTTGCAGCAGAGCATTAAACTTTTATTTTTCATTAGATCTTGAATTAAAAATGTATGTTTTCTGACTTCGATCTGTAAAATGTGAACTCTTCCTGTATGCACAGAGAATAAAGCTTCCTCACCCTGACGGATCCCTGTGTGCAGACTTGCACTTTATTTCTACATGCATAGTTTATGTTCCTGTAGGACAATAAGACATGTGAACAACCAAACATTACACCCATCGAAAACTGTGGACATCAATCTGCTGCCACAGTAGCCTCCACTCTCCTGCAGAAAGCTTGAACCGAGCTGCAGGAATTTTCTCCCATTCAGTCACAAGAGCATCAGTGAATGTGACCTCTGATATGTGGTGATGGTGTTGGTGATGGTGATGGTGTTGGATGGAGCTGTTGTCCAGACTCACCATTTAGCTTCTCTCAAACTAAACTGGGGAAAATGCTAAATTCTGTGTGCACAGGAGCTTAAACTTATTCAAACATGGAAGAGTTTTCCACAAACTATTGGCACACAGTTGGGATAATGTATGTGTATATTTGTGAGTGTGTGTGTGTGTGTGTGTGTGTGTGTGTGTGTGTGTGTGTGTTTCCCCTCATTTGAACTAAAGCTCATAACTCAATTAATGAGAGTCGGCCCCAGATCAAAAGTACTAGAACTCAACTTTTTCAAACATTCAGTAGAATCAATAAATCATAAAGACTTTTTTGTCGATTCAGCACAGAAAGCACAAAATCAATAAACATATTTTCATAAATCCAACTCTGCCTAATCAATTCAAGACATTATTCAGATTTTTTGAGGGGAGTGAAAAGAATCATGGACTGAAATATTTCCTGTAACTCATAAAACTCTGTGCACTGCTTTTTCTGGTTTGTGATCCTTTAAAAGTGCTGATATTTTCTTATTTATACAGTCAAAGGTGAACAATAACAGGAAGACCTGAAATTAGCATAATGTGATCCCTCTCCAGAGCCCTGCAGTCAGAGTGCATGTGGCTCCTGCAGTCCCAGGAGAAGAAGCTGTAATGAGAGGCACAGAGAGCAGGTAATGGAGAGGAGAGGATGGAGAAACTTCATATTCACACCTCATTTAATGGCAACAGCAACAGTGCAAAAATCCACATGAAGTCCAGACACAAACATGTTAAAATTTAGCATCCGACAACGAAAGATGTGCTTCATACACCCGGGAGGCTGCAAAATCATGTGGGTCACCCTCTGCTTCCTGGTGGCGTCCGACATATAAAACTGATTTGTCATCAGTTCTCGTGATAAACTGAAGGTCCGCATCGATCTGCTCTCCGTCTCGGTCTCTGAGTGCTCATACATCCTGTGTTCAACGCACATCCTGGTGTTTTCAGCACAGCCAGTCAGGCGGCTGCTGGCTGCTGGCTGCTGGTTGCTGGCTGCTGGCTGCTGGCTGCTGGCTGCCCTCTAACATCTGTCTGGAAACCTGTAAAGGTCTAATGTTCTTCCACGTCCATTACCCTGTGTCAGGGCTTAACTCGTCTCCCGTGGACAGCGACTTGGAAAATATGGCAACTAATTAGAGATCTCTCAGGAAGAAAATGAAGGTGGGGAGAAATGGAACGTGTTCCTCCAAAATAATTGGACCGAGACAGTGATGGTGTGCTGATATACTGCTGCTCTGAGGCTGCCTCTCCATTCAAATACCTCATGCAAGTTGGACTCATATTTAAGGATTTGTCAGGGATTCATCTTCTTGGTTCATTACTGGAGAAAGATATAGTAGATGTGAACCAGCCTCCTATATTACCAGAAGCTGCACATGCATTGCTTCCTTCTGCTCAGCAGCAGTGTGGTTGGTTATATTCTGTACAGAGAGAGAGACAACATAATGGAGCCTGACAGCAAACTGTTTAAAAATATGTTGACTATTATATGCAGAAAATCACTGCCTTTGAACCTGAATAATGATTAAAAATGCAGATACTGTATGATGCAAGAAAAACGCAATAGCAAATAAGATCTTAATTTCCCTTTCTTATAAACTTAATTGTATAAAGAATACACTTTAGCCCTTTTTGCTAGTATTAATGAGAGACTTTTAATTTTTAATAATTTCATATTTTAATAATAGCAAAACTGCCATGTCTTTAATTTGTAAAGTAAAGATTTCACCATATTCCTTGCATGTTTTGTAGGTCATGTCATGATTAAACATAAAAGTCAGCATCCAGTGATTTTGACTCTTTTTTTTGGTGAGATTTTTCTTTTCATTCTGCCTTTTTTCATTCTCATGTCCCGTCAAAAAAAATGGAAGCTGTATTAGCAGATTACAAAATCACCCAACTGCCCAAAATACAACAGAATTTTTATTTAATTCTTTAATTGTCAAACTAATTAAACTAAGCATACTAACTTAAGCATAATGACGTTGGTTCTTTGCATTTAGCTTTTTAGCTTAGCGGGTTTGGTTTTTTAACTCCATTCAATGGCTGCTGCAAATTCAACAACCTCTCACAAGGAAATTGTTCTTATCTGTGGCAAAAAAACCTTAACATTACACCGTAAAGCTGTCACATTTTACTCTTAGCTCGGTGTTACAGAGCGTATTTTGGCACCATACAGTGCATCAGTACCTTTCTTCAATGCTGGAAGCAAAAACGCTCCTTCCTCAGCTCATTCGCTCCTTTCTGCTGCCGCCTGGACTGCTGCCTCGTTGCATCATCACGAGCGCCCACAGCACAGCAGGTAATTCACAGCTAACACCATTTGGCATTTTCCTTTTATTTTCAGCCGTTTGTTTATGACAAAAGGAGCAGGAGGCCTCCGGGTTGCAGATACATGCCCACAAACATGCAACGGGTCATTAACCCTCTGACGGCCTCGACATCACAGAAGCAACAAATGGATACAGAAAAGAAAAAGAAATGCAGTTTTTATGAATACATAACATTTAAGTAAAAGCATCAGTTTTGTTGGCCTCTTTAGCATTTTGTTGAATCTGCGAGCCCCTTTGAATCACAGCGAAGACTTTCTGCACCAAAAATAGCCTGAATGGAAGAATTATTTCTCGACTTTAAAGCTCCCCAAAGAGGAGGCCGCTCTTTGAATCAGTTTGCCTGCATTATCTTTCCTCAAGAGGTTAAAGAGGTAAATTTATTATTTCAAAGAGAAGTACGTGCAAGGTGCGTGGAGTGGATGAAGCCGTTGTGCTGCCGTGTTTTCTGGATGTCTAATCAGCGGCTCAGAGGAGGTGACTCACGGATGCAAAGTCTGCTTTAGTGCTCTTTTGCACAAAGTGGCTTCAGTGTCATGATTCTTGAGTTGTTTGGCTGTTTTTTTTCCCTCCACACTGAGTCATGGTGATTCACACTGATTGTAAAAGGTCTTTGGTTTTTTTTGTGCTATAATTGCATAAATAGGCTGTCTATTTTTTTAAGGCTTTTACTCAGTCTTGAAGAATTTAAAGCCTTCAAAACATCATCCCAGACTTTTGCTAATTGTTGGTTACAGATGATCACTTTTTAAAAACCTCCTTATTTTTATTTTACTGATTGATTTAAATTGCAGAGTAGGAAGTTTCTTTCCCTATAATTGGTTTTGTCTTCTCCAGACATTAAGAGATGATTCACCAGTGATTTGATGTACTTAAGCTTCAGGAAATCCACCAACCCTCTTTTGCTAAATACATTAAGACAATCAAGTGACACAAGGCTGTCGTCACACTCAGGAGATGAAAAAGACAGTTCAGAGTTTGGGAAACACTTAACGAATGGGGTTCACTGCCCAAATGACGTGCAGCAATACCACACTCTGATGCAAAGCTGCTAAAACCGGTGAACCCAAGAGCAAAAAGTGTAATTAAAATGTATATTTAAGGGTTTGTAGCTAAGCAATGTGTTGGCTAGGAAGTGTGTTTGGATTGGAGCTGAACTGACATCCAAACAGCCTTTCAGGAGAGGGAACGAGAAGATGAGACAGGACCAGGATCAGGATCAGGAGACGACGGCTGGAGGGCTGCATAGAAGAAGAGAACAGGTTCAAACCAAAGAAAACAAATAAATGCCAAACAAGGAAGCTGAGCTGGAAGCACTGTTGAGTGTCAATCATAGGCGAGGATCTACAGAAGAAGCAGAGAAGATGTGGAGGAACTGGGTGTAAATAAGCTTGAGTTGATTGCAGAGGAGGTGCAGCTGGTGGGACTCTTCTCCACCACTGGCACATCTGTCTCCACTCGGCCAATCAGACACACCCTCAACAAACAGGAAGAGACAAGAGAGAGAACAGAGGAAAACTCACACCGACCCGGAGGTTTGGGCATCTTTAAGGCAAGAAGTAAATCACTCTTTGATTCTGTTTCCAATTTCCAGTCTAAGTACCGCCCATTTCCAGTACAGACACAGATAGTTTTGCTGGTTGCGCAGACACAGGTATAATTTACGGAGGTTAACAAAAGGTAGCATTGACCTCAAGCTCCTGCAGCCACTGAGGTGGGATCTCTCCCTTTATGTAACCCTCCGGCAGCTAATCTTTGTTCAGCTGGATCAATGACCGGCAGATGAGTCAGAGCTGCAGATCAGCTCAGGAAACACAGAGGTGAGTCAAACGAATCAGTTCAAGTACACACTCCAGCTGCTGCTTCTTGTCTGAAAGGGGGTCAAGAGAAAGCTGTCCTGGTCTCAGGCCTTTCAACTGGCTTCATTCAAAGCAGTCAGATGAATATGAAATGCGTCATGACTCAGTGTTTTATACATGTGAAGAGCATCAATGCAGGAACCTTCATATGAGCCTTTCAGTCTGTTATTAAAGATGATAAGGTGGGAAGATAATTACACAGTTTTTCTTTCAGACAACATGTTTGTTTCATGTTCAAACACAGCTGTGAACACTGATGGTAGAGGTCAAAGATCTTGCTGCAGCATAACACACCAAGAAGTTACTTGATGTTTAATTAGCAGAAGCTATAAGCAGCAACAACTGAGACATGAATGGAAAATGAGCTCAATGTGAAACAGAGGGGGTGGATGGTTTTTATATCAAAGCTGAGAAGATTTCAAAGTCTTGAAATAAACATACTTGTGTTCAGATTTCTTGAATCTGACTTTTCTTATGTTCATTATTGTCAGCAGTCCTGCGATAGCAATGCATCACTGTGAGCTAGAAGCCAAATAATGAATTCAGCACCTGAAAATGTCTGTAAAACTGTCAGAGCTGATCTGATGTGACGAGTGTCAAACCTGTTTTACCTGCCTGTTATGACCAAGTGCACTGTGTCTAGAAAATACTGTGTGCCTTGGACTGTTCACATTGTTTTATTCGGCCACTGATTTTACTGCTCTTGGTTACTGTGAGCAATAAAAAAAAGAAGAGAATAATATAATTTAATGAGATTCTCAGATCTTATAAGGCACCATGTTGGTTTTCTGCGTCATCCCAGGAGAAATCTTATTTTGTTTATCAAATCTGCTCATGTGTGAGTATTGTCTTGAAACTTGATTGCCTGTGTGTGTGTGTGTGTGTGTGTGTGTGTGTGTGTGTGTGTGTGTGTGTGTGTCTGTGTGTGAAATACAGAGAGGTTGGAAACCTCATGAGAGAGAAATCACTGAGGTGCATTTTTCACTTGAAAAAAACCTTGAAAAATATAAAAAATGTTTAAAAGGTTAGGGTGTGATAAATAAAACAGGCTTTTCTTATGAGACATCCCGAACGGAGAAAAACCATTAAATCAATAACATTAGATGTAATCATTATGATTTATTTCGCAAAATCCAATTACAGGCACCTCCAGGTTCCCACTGAACACAAGATGCAAAACACAAAATGAAAACGTCAATCAAAACACGGTGGACAGACAGACAAAGAAGAAAATACACATTATGGTAGTGAAGTTAAGTTTGTTCTCGTTATTAAACTACGTGTTGTGTTGTCAGTGTTTTTAATGAGAGACCTCTAGTGGCAGAAATCAAATATTGAACATTTTTGTAGAAATTTGAGGCACTTGTACTTTACTCAGTATTTTCTTTTCATGCCACTTTCTTCTTCTGGCCTTTACCTCAAAATTTCAAGAGAAAATGCTCAACATTTTACATGTTTTTCCCCAAAGTTTTTTTTGTTTTGTTTTGTAAAACTAATAAAGAGCTTAAAAAAATACATTGTGTCATAAAATAAATTTCACAATAGCTTATACAGGTATCGGAATTTAAAAAAAAAAAATTTATCAGTAGACTGAAGATTTAAGACCTTTGTTTTAATTAATTTTTGATCATTTTAAGTTATTTATTGATTTTAGGATAATTGAAGCACCCTCTAAGTGATCAGTTTGGGCTAATGTGATGCATTTTTAACTATAATGAGTATTTTTACAAAAAACAATCAGATGAACAGATGTCTTTCTACGGTAATTTCGTACATTTAAATTGTTTCTAGATCATCTAATGATATAATATTGAACAGTCCAGAGACACCTTATTTAAATGAAATTAATGTAACTCTTACATACATCTAAAGTTTAAATGCAAGACTTTTATTTGTAATTTAATATTTTTACAGTGTATTTTTACTGAATACTCTCTCCGTCGTAGTTTGGAGTGTGTGAGCAGACGAACCTAAATGTATCTCAGTGTGTCTACGGTCGCAGCTCCCACAGTCAGACACATCTGATCCTGGGGGGGTTTGTGGGTGAGTCCTGGAGGAGGAATAAACTGCTGAACACCAGACTTCACACATATCCTGAAACGATGGAGGGGAGGCAGAGCGGAGGAAGGGTGAGAGCTGTGAGGGGGAGGGAACCTTTTTAAAATGTTTACCACCACGAAAAACAGTCACCCAGTTAACTCATCGTGAAGTCTGAGAGGATTGTAGTAATTAGTCGTGTGATTGCACATGAGTCATAGTTGCATGGATTTGAAATGGTGATCCTGATGTTTTTTTCAAACTGTTAGCTCTATTTTTCCCTGTGTGTCTGATTGTGCTTGTTTCAGTGATTTATTGAATACTGAAGGAGAAATCTTTGTCTCGATCATATTGTCAAATACTGAAAAAAATAAACTTAATTTATACATAAACTTTAATGTCTTACTTTTATTTTCAGTGAAACTTTTTGTCAGTGCCGATGGAACTTTTTCCAACCCAAACGTTTCAATGCCAGTGTTTTCCTTTTCATTCAAGGTTTAGTTTCAGTGCCAAACTTTACTTTTTCTATGCCAGAATTTAAAGCCACTGTTGAAGCTTCAAACGTTTGGCCAAAATCCCGTTGGTTGACTGAAAAAACTCTCACTCACTATACTAATTGTTTGGCTGCTTGGTTACATGGAAATAACGAATGTATATTGGTGTAGTCAACACACATTATGAAAAACAAAGTGTGTGTTCTTGTGTCTTATCTCAAAAAAAATAAAAACAAATCCAAAAAACAACATTTCATCGTCTAAACTCCAAGAACAGGCAGTGGGAAAGAAGGAAGCTTAATTATTCACATGCTTGAAAAATCTGAATAATTCAAAGCGTGGCTGATTCGCTTAGTGCCGGTCTGATTGTAAATGAATTCACTGGACCAATATCTCAAACATAGGTGGATTTATTTATTGTTTTCTGAAGAGGAGCTCATCAGAGGTTGATGGAGACCCACAGTCTCCCACGGCTGGTTGGCAGCAAAACTGAAAAATTGCATTTTTCTTCACACGCAATGTGAAATTGTGCTTTTATCTTTTTGCCCCAGAGGTTAGCAGCAGCTTACAGAAAACTCCTTTTTGCTGTTTACCTTTGCTGCTGAAGCATTTTCATCCCAAAAGACTGGAGTGTGCTCTGAAAGAAGAACCAGCCTCTTCTACCATCCAGAAGCTACTCGCTAAAAAAAAAACCCTCTGCAAAGTCAAAAGCCATTTTTCCACAGGACTAACAGCAAAGAGGGTTTCTGTCAGATCAATAAACTCAGTTCCAGCTTTCTTTTTCCTTGTTTTAATTACGCTATCTTCACCCCATCCTGCCTCGAGGTCCAACGGGATCACACTCACCCACTCTCAGTCGTGTCGCATCTGCTCACTCGGAAGAGATTGAAGGTGACATTCAAGGTGTGCAGCACCAATTGCCCCCTCCACCGCACAGCTGAGAGGAAAAAAACCAAACGGATGCCACGGTGCAGGAGGAGAGAGGTTTCAACCCATCAAAAGACCTCATCTCCCAGGGGACATCAGGAGTGGTTTGACAAAGGTTAATTAGAAGCTTTTGTACCCTAATTGTCTTTTAAAGAGCACGTTTCTGATGATTATCACTCAATTCATCAAATAATCCTGCCACCTTTGATGGGAGATTATAGGCTTAATTCAGTGACAAGATACACAGTGAATATTTTATCACCAAATACAATACACCAGTGTTTACCAATGTAATTGTTTGGTAGGTGGCTACATAACTGCCTGGGACTTTTAAAATGTACTAAAACAAAAAGAAAAAGATCAGCCAAGAAATTCAGTTTTAAACACCATAATAACTGAATGATGGCTTTTTTGAAAAAGAGGTTTAGCCAGATACCTTTGGTTTCACAAAGGTTGGACAATTGACAATTGTATCTCTCTGAATGTTGGTAATGCTGAGGGTCACAAATCAGATGGAAAATCTTAAATATTATGCACATTTTTACTATGTATATTTTTTTGTTTGGCCAATGTTTTGTTGTGAGTTACCTGTTTTGTTTTAGATGTTTTTGTGAACAGTGTTCGTAAAAATGTAGCTCTTTGAGCAACATGAGGATTAATGATAAAAAAAAAATTCAGACAAGTTTTTGGAAATTTCCTTTCCTTTTGCTCCGCTTTGGTCTCTGTCAACCCTGTGAGACAAATATCTGGCTCTTTAACAGCTCCTTAAATATTGTTATTATAAAAACATCCGTAAATCCTGCTTTAAAGGTCCGGTGTGTAGGATTTAGCTGTATTTAGTGGTGAGGCAGCAGATTGCATGCAACTAAATATCCCTTCACTCAATCTCCTGCTTCAAGCTTGCAGGAAAACCTACGGTGGCCACGAAATTCCGGAGAATGTTGAGGACCATCAACAAGCAATGTTTTTTACATGCCACTGATTGACTGTGTTGGATTAATTTTTTAGTTATCATGTATGAGAGCAGATGTAGAAATTCTCGAAATGTCTTTAAAATAAAGGTCTAGCAAACAGAGAACAAACGGAGTGAAACCAGAAAGTGTCAAAACATGTTCGTGTTTACACTGACTGAACAACATTAAGGTACTTATGGTGTAATAGTTCCTATAACTTCTTGTGATAGCCGGTAATAAAAAGATAAACAGATAGCGGCCTGAAAAAGTAAGAAACAGGAGAAACAGGCTCATTTTCATTGTGCCTGCAAGGAGCGTAGCTTGATGATACAAGTAATCATCAAACTTGATTAGTTTGTCGCGACATTACAAGACAGTAATAACGTACAGGATCGACACCTCAGCTGCAGGCGGCGTGGAATATGGAGTGGGTGACAAATAAAGACGAGCAAACACATGTAAATGCTGTTTAGCTGCCTCTTGAAATCTGAAATTGAGTTAAAGCAAATACCCCAGGGGCTTAATACACGCTCTGCACGGGTTAATGTAGGGAGCAAACATTAACCCACCACTTACAGTTATTGCTGTAGGTGGAGATAGAAAAACAAACCAATCCCTCTCTGTACTGAGGCCAGTCACGGCCCTGAGTGGTGTTAATTCTGTGGGGCAGAAGATACTTAAAACAAGCTGAGAAAAAAGCACAGAAGTGAGTAAGTGAGTCTTTATTTGCTGCTTAAGCTCTCTTGGTTCACTCTGTTAATATCTTAATTTTCTTAGTGGAGAGAAACTGTAAGATAAAAATGTAATTAACCCACTTTAAGACTAGTTTTTATTATTCAAGCTCATCCAAAAGGTTAATTAAGATCATAGAGATGCTGGCACTGGAATCTTACAGAGCCGGCATCCTTTGGGGCTGTTTGACTTTTGAAAATATAATCATTTTTCTGACACAGCGCTCTAAAACACATCAGCACAATAACGTTTATTATAGAGATCATACTGCTGTCCTGAACCCTCCCTGGCAATTATATCTGTTATGTTTTTAAATGATGACTCATGTTGATCAAAACTCATTTGTGCCCATAATGTGTCCACCCGAGGCACATTAGTTTATTTCTATGTGATAAATGTTTTTCAGATACTCTGTATGAAATAACAATCCTATAATTGCCTCAGGCGGGCAGGTTGGAGCATGTAGGGTCACTTAGGTATCTGGATGGGGATACAAGGCTCATTAGTAGGCTGCCTGACAGGCCGACAACCATTAGGTTGATGGGACCTGCTGGTCGTCACCTCCATTCAGCCAAAAGAGCAGTCAGGGAGCCTCCGGCCCCAAAAGGTCTGCAGCAATATGAAGCTGGTTTATGGAGAACAATAGCTTTTATGACACTTGTGAATTATTTCCAATGTGAACCACCACTGTATTGTACGTAAGAATCTTAATGACTTCACAATTGCACAACTGAATAGTAAATTTGCCAAAGACTTGAACATGACAAGTATGAGGAATGAAGGATAACATCACTTTTAAAAAGTCCCATTTTGGTCAGGTTTCAGAAAAGATCATGGTTTGGGGAAATGTAACTCCATTATTTATGTAAATTTAAGTTTCAGTGTGCAGGATTTAGTTACATCTAGAGGTGAAGTTGCAGATTACAGTGACTGAATATCCTTCCACTTACCCCTCTCCTTCCAAGCATTTGGAAGAACCTACGGTGGTTATGAAACTCAGGAAAAATGCAAAAAGACCCACTGTAGAGCCACTGTTTGGTTTGTATATTAGTTTTATATATTGTGCGTTCAGGTATGTTACAGAAGTTAAGGTTAAGATAAGAAAGGTCCGACTTTTAGTCCTATTTAATAAGCTGTCATCCATCTATAACTCTAAATATTGGCTGTAAAAAGCTGCTTGCATATAGATGGTCATGTTACACTTATACAACACTCATAAATTATTCATAGTTGGGAGCCAGTGCATTGCATATCAAACCTCCATGACTCGGACCCTGACACAGAATAAACATTCAATAATCAAATGATAAGGTAAACAAACTGGTGGTTCAAGGATGCAAAACTCAGGATTTCCCACTTGTGGTCTGAATACAGATGAATGCATTTATAGATCAAATCCCTAAAGCATGCATGAGCAAGAGTTCTATTAGCATCATTATTGATGTTTTTTCTGACAAGTCGCTACGCTCACACACTATGCCCTGACAGGATGAATTATTTGCACAATTATTGTTGTTATCTGACAGCAGGTGGTCTGCATGAATTCCCATCCAAACAGTCCGAAATTGATGTTTACAGCTCAATATTTTTCAGGATGTCAGCTGTGTCGCGCATGCAGCAACATAGGGTTCTTGTTGAGGCTCATCAGTGAAGCTCAATAAACATGATTCATAAAGCAATGAACACATTAAAAATGTCTTTGTGCCTTTCTTTTAAAGTATTGAGGTATGGATGTACCAGGAAGATCACCTGATGAAGACCAAGAGTACAGAAAATACCTTGGTTCTGACCATAATGTGAATGGTTGAATCGAGTAAATAAAGATTGACTCAAAGTCTGACATATCACAGGATCTCAGGTGACTCAATAAGCAACTTTAAGAAACTTTCTACCTTGACAGACCATTTATTTCGCCTGGTGAGGTGATTAACAGGCATCGTCTTGCGTGTTTTAGACATTCAAGGTGGGCAGTTTTGTTATTGGCTGATGAATGCATGGTGCGTCCCACTTTGACAGGTCTTATTAGTTAGAGTAATGCCCGCTGTCTTGAGGCCACCTCTGGCCTCCTGCTGATTGCACGTGTTGCTGTGTGGGATGTGCTGCTCCGGTTTGTTCGTCATAGTTAAAGATAGGGTGTCACACATGCTGGTAATCTCTTCAAGCCAAGAGACAAAACAAGCGGCACATCTATCATGAAGCTTTGACACTGCATTACAGACAACAACACCTCAGTGTCCCTCGCTGAAGAGGACTGGAGGCAGACCCAAAATGTCTTAAATGAGGTGTACAAACACCTCAGTCTGGACCTCATCATGGAGATAGACCAGAAGGGTCTTTGAGAACCAATATCTCCCCAAATTCAGGTCCTTAAGGTTTTGTGCAGCCTATAGAAACATGAATCACATACAACAGGCTTTCCAGCAGGATTGCCTTTAGGACATTTTAAAGATCATCAGGGAGGATAAGCAGCTAACGTCAAGAACCTCGAGGCAATCAATCTCCCCACTATCACCGCGACTATCACGCAACAGCAACTCCAAAGGATTTGCCACGTGATCCACATGCCTGACTCTCACCTGCCAAAGCATATTCTCTTCTCTGGGTTTCACAGGGGTTGCAATATCCCAGGTGGCCAAAGGTAAAGATATGAAGACAGAATCAAGAACTGTCACATTGATCTCAACTCCTAAGGGCACAAGACGCCCAGCAAGTTGACCCTGAGAAAGGTGGCACAATGGGGTGCAGCCTCGGAAGGAAGAGAAAAGCAACAAAAACAAACCAAAACACAACAAAAACCTCCACTTCTCACCTTTGCCCACAACTACCACAAGATATCTGGGTCGAGTTTGTCCTCTTTGAACGCCTACAAGGATCGAGCAGGAGGACAGTCACACTCGTCTACAATTTGATGGATCAGAGGAACATCTGTGTGCTTTATTAAACTGAAATACATATAAAAGAAACACCTTAAACAAGAAAATAAATATGCAAGTTAAAATTTCTGGTTTGTTTTGTCATATTATACTTAAATTATCATCATTTTTCAATTATTTCTAAATTATACATATAGATACAGTCCTCATCCTTTAATAATGTAAAAAAAAAAACGTTAGTCTTTAAATTTTAATCTTTGAGTCCCATCACCTCCGAAACCAGTAATGCAGTCCTGTTCAGATCACATAAATCCTGATGAAAACATCTTTAAATAAACCAGCCCATCTGGCCTTCTCTCCCTAATGGAAATCCCAGTGATTCTCAGTCAATCTTCTCCCTTTCGGTTCGATGTTTGAACTCAACCTTCTGTTCCAAGCAGAAGTTAATGGAGTCGAGATGCAGCTTTAATGATGTTACCCCGACTTTCAGGTAAATGCAAATAGACCAAATTATTTTAAAATAACATTTGCAAATGTTGTAAAAGTTGTGTAAAAACATAAAATGTTCACAGTCAAGCAAAATTCAGATTTTAAGCCAGGATGTGTGTTTCCTGTGTGGCCCCTCTGGTTGGTAAGTTAATTTCTTTGGTCAAGATTGAAACATCTCAGCAACCAATTCAAAGAAATTTGCATACATTCATGGTCCTGAGAGGATGAATCCTAAATCCAACTTTTCATTAGGTTGAATTTTGAATTTGATCATTTAAAAAACTAAGGACAACATACACAACATATGCATTTATCCTCGAGTGTGGGCTGGTCTTAACTGTTTTAACTTAAATACACAGAGAAAAAAAAGCAAAAGGACCTCACATGAACAGCACAGCACATGACGTTTATGTGAGGTCGAGGTGATGTGCTGGAAAAAACAAAAATTAATCCAAAGTCACTTGTGTTGCAAAATTAAGGGTTGATTTTATTAAATTAAGCACTGATCAGAGTGATTCTGTCATGCGAAAGCCATAATTCATGTTAAATAAATGTGATTCCATCCAAGTTAAATTATATTAATTACCAAAGAGACTGAAATCTAGTCAATATGAAATGTATAACCTTCAAAAAGGCAAGAAAAAGGTATCCTGGTTTTGCACCTGCAGCTCTTTACTCAAAAAAACCCCCAAAACCCTCAAAACAAAATGAAATCTGTTCTGTCAGTGAAAACAGTTTAGTTGACGTTGTAGCCACATTAAATGCTTTCATGTGTGTGATTACACGCCTTCCTGCCATCACTGCTCGGGCTCCTGCACCAACAAACATACACAAAGAGCTTCATTGGCGACAGGTGTGGCTCATTATCCTCATGAGCTGCACCTGCTCGCCTTCGCTCACTTTCACATCTGCCTCTCAAACAGCTCACAGAGTTTGCCAGAGCCATTTTCTGCAGAAATGTCCTCTGAAGAGGTGATGAAATGGGTTTTTATTGCAATATTCAACATTCATAGCTCAGTATATGATTGATGTTGCCCTCACAAGTGCAGATAAAGGCAATATCATGAAAAAAGACGTGAATATTTTACATAACAGCCCTCCTCGTTGCCTTGACTGTGTAACTTAAAGCCCGGTGGAATAGATTTCAGTGAATAATAATGACACGGACTTGAATATCTTTAGTTTTTCAACAAAAATACAACAAACTATCCGGAGACACTTTATATTTTATGAACAGCATCACAATAAATATCAATTAAGTGCTGCTGGAATCATGTATATTGATAATTTCTGGGCATTGGAATTAAGAGGAGGAGAAAAAATGACCTGCTGGTTATTTTGTTGATGATTAAAAATATGTTAATGACACAAATCATCTCATCCTCACACGTCATTCTTTCCCTCTCACTTTGCTGATTATAATCTGACTCACAGGTTGCAGACTATGAACATTAAGCTGCCATCAGGAGACTATTTAGCTTTTTGTTTCGGTTACTCTGCATCTCTGTTTTTTATTTTTGACTCCTTTTTTTAAGTTTGACAAACTGCTGACTTTCTGTTTTTTTTTTTATGTCAAATTGCATTCATAAATAGTCAATTTTCCATCCACTGTATTCCCAGAATATCCGCAAAATTAATGGACATTATCTTCCCTCTCTACTAAGAATATTACGAGTTGTTCAGTCAAGTGTGCAGAAGTTAATTCCCAAGCTCTGTTCAAAACATCACCGGTCAAACCTGAAACTGTGGAAAACCATGTGGAAATATGACGAAAATGTGACATTTATGTTTTGTTTCTTCCAGCTTGATTCTAGATTTTCTCTTTCCCTGCAATTCCCTGACATCTGTAGACAGCTGTGGATCATTTTTCAGTGTTTTAATTAGATTACAGCATTTGTTTTACAATTTATTCTGGACCGAAGGCTTAAAAACGTCACTGAAGATCTCTTTTATTTGGCTCCTTAAAAAACAGATTAATAACACCTTTGTGCCGAAGCTTTGAAAAAGAGAGATTAATGGTTTATTCCTGGTGATGGATTAATCACAACAAGTCTTTGGACATCTCCACTTAGTTTTCTGTTCAGAACCAAATGGGATCGTGCTCTAAAGGCACAATGTGGTAAAAACAGAGTAAAAAAGATCTTTGTTGTGGTGCTCATTTGTTAAAGCTGTCACAATTAAAAAAGAGAGGAAAATAAGTTACTTTTACTTATTACTATAACTTATAAATTGCTTAGATGATTCTTCATTAGAGGCTCTGCACACCCTTTAGGTTGATTAGATTTCTGCGGTCACAAAACTCCAATATTGATTTTTGCCACCAAAAAAGACTTAAATTCACCCCTGAGTTAAATGTAATGTGACAACCTCACTGTGAATAAGGGAAAAAAAAACTAAGCAGAGCTACAAAAGCTCTTAACATTCATCCCCTGAGACCAGTGTTGTGTTTTTAGTTTAGAAGGTCACAAATTTACCAAAATGGCTCTAACAACCAAACTCACGCCCTCGTTCACTTATTCCCAATGGTGAGAAGTGCATTAAGATTTTTAGATGCTGAATCATCACTGACAGGCATAATGTTTTACAACAATAACACTGGTGGCATTGCATTGTGGGATTGAAAGCAGGAACTAGAGCACATGAACCCAACATTTTTTCCAGGTTTTTGTTTTGGTCCAGAGTTGAAGAAGCACCTTGAAACAGAAAAACGTCCTTAAATTTATCAGAAACGTTCTAGTTTTGTTGGGTCTTTTTCACAGATGACAGAAGCTCAGGTCTGAATACTAAAACTGATCTGGATGATTATGAACATCCCACCACTGAGACGCACACCCCTCTCTCCACACGTCGGAGCTGGTCGTGGTTTTGCCTTGAGTACAGTTCTGCTGAGGTGCCCCCCTACCTGCCCGATGAGCCGTTTAAACCATCTGTCACTTCCACACGGTCACACCTGTCACCTCAGTGCTCCCACTCCAGCCTTCCCTCCTTTAAACGGTTTGCTTCATCCGTCCATCTGAATTTGCAAAACCACTTGAACACTCTGGAGATCGTTCATCAGCGCCGTCAAACTTCCAGGCGGGTCCTTGATCATGATTTCTTCTGCGGCCTCAGTGAAAGGTGACCAGCAGAGGAGTTAAAAATAGACCTTATCCTGGTTTGATCCTGCTCCATCTGTGTGAAAACCATCGGCTTTCTCGATTATTTCGGGCTTCTGTCATCCAAATGTCTTTGCTGAAGTCAATTCTGTGGCACATTCAATAGCTCTTAAGGGCTTTTCATGATGAAGCAGCAGGCTTTTGAATCAGATAGAAAAAGGCAGTTAATCAGTCAGGATCTCAGAGGAAAAGGCATCCACTTATTTAGAATAACTCCATAAATGAACCTTCCAACCTGCTTGGGAGGGATGCGCATTATGGTCTTCATTTAGATGATAAGAAAACAGATCATTTTACGTTTTTGTCTTTTCAAATTAAGTTTATAACCTGTAGTTTATGCGCACCTGAGGGTTATAAAGATGAACTGATATCATTACTGTTCCACTCCTCTTTGAACCTTTTGGAATAATTCTTGCTAATTTGAAATTATGTTGTCTTCCTCTTATACTGTAAAAAAGTAGCAGAGAGCAAACCAGATGCCTTTTGCTGCACTTCTTACATTATATACAACAGTCCGACTGTATGTTATCTGCTCTATTAATCAGCTTTAATTTCCTTATAGCCATTTAATTACCAATAATAAATTCTTTTAATGGCTGGTTTTACACATGCACTTACAGTATTTCTCTTTTATGACCGCACATGCAGACACAGAGGGAATAATGTAAAAGAGACAGCAAAAGTCAGGGCTGTAAAAACTGTAGAAACCCTCATGACCACTGTATGTTTTGCATAATTAAACTGGAGAGTGCACGTGTTTTATTTATTGAATATTAAATTAAATAATATAGTTTTTACCTCCGGTCTCTCTTTAGATTTGTAACATTTTTATTGTGAACTATTTTCTCATATGATCAAATACCTAGTTACAACACTTTCATATCTTTTAGTCCATCTGTGATGTATTCAGGTTCTCATTAAACTTTTCTGCTCACAGTGGCAAACTGTGCTGTCATTATTCCTCCAGAAGCCGTCTCTGCTGTGGTGCTGAAAGCTGCAAATGACCAGATGAGAGTCAGGACTACTGGAGCCAAACTCCTCAACACTCAGCAGCAGATGCAGCTGATAAGTCGAGTCCACGGATGGATCTAATTGTCTGAGCAGCTGGGCTTTTTAGAAAGGAACAATGAGCTCCAGACTTGTTAAAAAAGAACATTTACGTCACCTCAAAAAGCCGTCATGCCTTTAAGTTTTTCCTGTTGCACACAAGAGAGAAGCCACCAAATCTCTGTTAGCTCTCAGCATGATTTATAACACCGAGGCTGCAAAAAATAACAATTGAAGTTAGCCAAGAGGGGATGTGAAATTAAAAATGAGCAGAGCATCGCTGGGTGATAAAAAGGTGATGTCTCACTCTCACCGTCCCTGTATTCTCAGATGAAAAGTAAAGTGATGTGTGGGACGCCGTGGTGGGGATTCCCAGGAGGCCTCTGCTTCATCCTTTTGTTGTAACTTCAAAGAATATTTCACAGGGGAATGATCTTTTCTTTCTCCTCCTCCTCCCCTCCCGCGATCAGTCGGTTGTTGGGCTGCCATGTGCTGTTTTTCTGCTCTGGAGGAGTCACATTGTTCTGCAGCTAAAAAACAGGTGAACGGAGAAGATGACGAGGTGAATAGTTTGGTTAATAATAACTTGTAATTAACTTAGGAGATCTTGAAAAAGACAAGTCTGTTCAAGGCCACTGATCAGGTCCATCGCTTAAATGTATATGTGACATTTTTGTATTAAAATTTTTAAATACCACAGTAAATTTGTTTGTTAATTAAATTATCTTAAATGTTTCCAACGTTGTTAAAAATCAAAGAAATCTGTCATTTTATTTCGAGTAACTGTGCATTTTATTTTGTCACCTGCTGCTAACCTCTGGCAGGAAGAAAGTCAGCAAACGTGACTTAATATAATGTAAATAAAACTTAAATAAATGATCTCATCTGTGAACATTTCTGTCTGAGCCAGTAAAATAGATTTTCAAGCTCAACGGTGGCTGTTTAACACTGAAATAAACAAATCCCATGATCCTGTGCTGCATCATGATATCATCAAGCTACATCTTTTATTTTCATGTTTTGATAGAGAGCCCCCTAGTGGCAGAAAAAAGATACATTTTGCAGTTAAGTGAAAATAGCCTTTGGTAACAGAGCTGGGCTGTCAGGTCGTTGTCATGTTGTTAGGATAACACTGCACCGAAAGGACTTTTATGTACACTATTATTACAAAATAAAGCCATAACAGAATAGTTTTTTTTTTTTTTCTGAGCAAACACTCACACAAACACCTTGAAATGTCCTTATATTACCAGAACTCAGTCCCTTCAGCACAATAACGCTTGAAATGTCTAGAGATCATTCATTTATGCATAGAGTTGCAAAAAAATAGCGACTTGAATACAATAAGAAAAAATCCAGCATCATGGATGGATCTTGGTTGCAGGTCTGTTATGTGTAGTTTAAGCAAAAGGAAAGAAAAAAACCATTAAAAGCTACAAATAGAAAGTGTTTTGAGCTACATTTCAAGAAAATAAGTAAATTTAAACCTCTGATCTCTTCATATTCAAATCTTGTTTATTTTCTTTAGAATAAATAGGCAGGTGAATATCAGATCCCTCCACTCTGACGCTGCTGTCCTCCTGCATGCCTCCTGTGATTGAGTGAACATACATGCAGTATATAATACATGGTATGAATAATTTAAAAGGAAAATGCTGTTATTCCATGTGTTGCAAATATCCTGCTGGTTGTGGTTTTCTCAAACCCAACACAACCCTCGAAATCCATCAGAAACACAGTGTTCTCTTCTCAGGCTAATATCTTTTTTATAGTCTCCTGTATACCTGAATGCATTTATCAGAGGTAAAAACATTTACCTGACCTTACATCGCAGGGAGGGAACAATGAAAACAGCTTATAAATTCATCTCAGTTCTGCTAGAAACACCTCATATGTGACCTTAAGGTGCCGCTGCCTCTTATTCCTCAGTCCTTGCCTGACTTGTGGACGATTCAGCTCAGCTGGACGGACAAACTCAAGGTCAGGAGAAAGTCATCTTCGCAATATACATTTGATAATATCTTCACTTTCATTTGCCTCAGTGTGGCCGCAGCAGTTCGGCCTGATGTATCAGTGTCATATAGAGGATTATGAGGATGTAGAGGGGTTACGCATGACAGAGATGGGGATCAAATTGGGTTTCTGGTCCGACAGCCCTGCGGGGAGAGTTACAAAGGCAGCACCCTGCTGATGCTGATGAGGAAAATGGTGTCCAAAGGCTTCATCCCTTGCTGAGGCTTCTAAAGAGGGATTTCCCCTCAGGGATCGTTTAAGAACAAAAGAACAAACCTCCATGAAGACACACTTTCAAATTAACAGTGGGACTTGTTGCTAAAGATCCAAATTGGCAGAAAATGAAAAAACAGTCTTGATTTTCAAATGACGTACATGATTTTCTGATGACAACATTCTTTGGAGAAAAAAGCAGTCATTAAAAGATTTATTAGGATGTACTGAAAAATTAAAGGAGGCTTGAGGCCAGTACCTTTCACTGTTAATCTCTGCTAAGAGGCTAATCTTTGCACGTTATTTAACGCCATCAATAACTTTGTCAATACCTGACAAACAACGGCAACCTCTTAATTTGACAGCAAAGAAGACTTCTCCTTTCTTTATTAATTTGACTAAAAACATCAGAGCAAATATAACTTGCTAGCTGGCTTGCTAGCATATGCTAGTTAGCTCTCAAAGTTTTGTTGCTAGTATCTAGTGCTAACTCACAAAAAACTGACGTGTTTTTAAAAAAGACACTGCAATGAAACAGAAGAATGCTGTCAAATTACAATCTATAAGTATGAAATAGCGTACATACAGTTTAGATTCACTGCCACAGGTGGTTTTTTGTTTGTTTTTTTAACATTTGCCATTGTTGCATGTTCAATGTGTTTTCTTAAAGATGTCTGGGCTATAAGCTTATACTGTTTAGAGGGATCTGAACTGATAAATATTAAAATTCTCGCTCTTTTTCCCTCAAATGGCTTAATGAGGCTTCCTCTGAAACTGAGCTAATCCTTAGAGAACGCCATATTAAAATGCCCAACTTTGCAGCATGTTTATTGCCTGATAAAAATAATAGTCTTCGCCTCTAAAGCAAATCTGCCTGTTCATGACAAGTGAACAGGGATGAATTAGATAGATAGATAGATAGATAGATAGATAGATAGATAGATAGATAGATAGATAGATAGATAGATAGATAG
>JAQMCX010000032.1:4757435-4859017 GCA_029814765.1 Acanthurus leucopareius
TGACTAGGGGAAAAAATAGTGTAATAAAGAGGCATGCAGGGTCTAAACTATAGTCTAAAGGATGATAAAAGTACAATGTCAAATAAGAATAAAAATAAAGTAGAATAAAGTCAGATCTGACGCCTCCTATATGTATATGTATGCATAAATATACATTGCAGTTGTGCATAGTGACAGTGTGTAGCATGCAGTTGTGCAATGAGCAGCTCGTACACACTTAAAGAGATCATCTTTAATCATCATCAATTATATAAATCATATGAATCAGATGGTGACAGCCATTATGTCAAATTTCAGGCTTCAAAACACAAACCAGTGAGTGTCTTCATAAACTATTTAATGCACAGTCTATGGTCATAGTAAGCTGTTAGCTAAGACAACATATAGCTGCTTTTTTTGGTGAAGATTGTCAGTATTTTAAAAAAGGTTGACTCAAAAATATTTTTTTGGGTTGGTAATGAGCACTCAGTTTGTAACGTATTGATCAGGCTGAGCAGCTTGTAAAGTGCGCAGTGTATTTAATGAGTCTGTCATTTGCAGGGCTTCAAGCATCAAAGCATTTTGGTGCTGGAGAGAGAAAAGATTTGTTCATGGTCAAACTTCATGTGATGACACCAAACACACACACACATTGTTTTACAGGCTGTTTGTACACAAGCTCCTTCATTATGCCGTAGCTCGGGGTACATTTTAATTGGTGCGAGGAGGGTGAAAGCCATCTCTGACTTAGACATCACTGTGTGCCGTTAGCAGTTAAAATCACTCATTCGCATTGCATTATTTAAAAGAAAATGTAGTGCACCCTCTCTTTTCATATTGCAATCAATGAACTTCCATCAGCCTGCTCTTATTTTAGTGGTTGTAAAGCTCGGTATATACACACCAAAACCGGCCGCTGACCGTATTTATGGTCCGATAATTTAGGTTCTGCCGGCAGGTCTTAATAGAAATTCACTTCCAGAACCTTTTACATCCCTCTTTGCCTGATATATTTATTAATATTTGCCTGTGCAGTTTAATGCAGCTTCCCAGAAGCAGCTGTCTAATGAATAAGGAAAAAATGAGTGAAGTCACACCTCTGCTTCTGAATTCAAACTTGGTTCATATGAGGGGAGAAGGATCGTTAGGTTTGCTTCATTATGTGTTTTTAAGTTTTGATGGCAGCACAGCCAGAGAACATTAGCAACAGTTTATGTCTTAAAAAAAACAATCCTGTAGTATTTTAGTGTTTTTTTTTACATTTGGAAAGATGAAAGCAACTTTCATCGTTTATGAAATAACTGATAAAGAATCATTAATCCTCATAAACACATAAATCAGGATTTAGGTGACCTGTATCACATTACCTCCTGTCTAATTAATTAATTTCGTTCAATTAACTCTATAAACTATTGATCTCTCTGGGATTTAATTTGTTTTAACAATTTTACGGTGGTGAAATGTCAAAAACGATAAAAGCATTTTTTTTTTAAATATTGGTAATTTTTCCAAAACATTTCTAAGATTGCTAGAGACTCGGCTTAGCTTCTGCCTGCTGTCATCACATTACAAAACTACAACCTCAGTGAACTGGTGTTTCTGGCTGAAATGCATCTTGGGAGTTGCGGTTAAATATTCAAAACTTTTAACGTACACAAGCTTGTACCCTAAACCTTTTTGGTTTTCTGTGTCGATGATTCAACCAGACTTTCATGTCCCTTCAAGTCAAAGAGGACCATCCAACTGCGATTCTCATAACAACATTATTATTTAAAAAATGTAATTAATTTAAAAAAAAAGGAATTTTGGGCAGAAATAAGTCTTTGCAACTCTTGCACAACTAGGACTTAGAGTGTCTTAAATATCTGGATTTCAATTTAGCAGCTGTTTAATAACTGAAAACAAAACTCTTTTGAGTTGGTGGAGAAGTCAGAGGATTACTGAAGTCAGCAGGCACTTAGGAGACCATGAATGTCTTTACAACTTTTTATATTAATCTGTCCGACATAATTATTGAGAATTAAAGTCTTGACCAAAGTGGTGGACCAACCATCAGATGAACAGAGTGAGTAGCTTCAAAAGTCCCAGTGCAGCTACAGATCCAAACTAAACAAATCTGCATCAGTGCTGCACATTTTCAGATGACAGTAAGTAAAAGAGCATCGTTACAGGATTATCTCATCCATGGTGGTCTTTTCCCGGTGACTGAGATGGAAAAAAACACCTGAGATAATTGAGCATTTTTCTGAATACGACTCGTTCCCTCAGGTTTGAGCACACCACCGAGGGAAAAATATTAAAATTGCGATCATTTTCTCCCAGGTAACAGATCCAGTGAAATGGGCCATTAACATCCTCGACGGCAACAATGGTGGCAACTCTTGTTAATATGTTTCAAAGTCCCTGATAAAACCCCCAAAGCCCCAGTGCATCAACAGAGGTGTTGATGAGGCCGTGTTAATAACGCTGCAACACAAAAGCTTTTCGGGCTGATCACTTATCTCTTGGCCTAATGCACAGCAACATTAGCCTCGGTGGCTTTATTATAAAAAGTAAAGTCAAAGCGGGGCTACTTCAGTCGTATGTTATTAAGCGCAGATTGGAGAAAACAGCCTGCAGCCTCACAGCTCAGCATCAGGGTTATAAATCACGTTAATTCCTCTGACAGGCCAATTCATTTTGCAATGAACCGCAAAGCACCTCAGACAAACACACATTTACTGTTTTAAAGCACGTGTAATTGAGTATTAATTATTAAGCAACTACACCATGAAGCAATAATTATGGTGCAGCCATGATAAACTTTGCTAATGTGGTTTTGATATTTCGGGTTCATTTTGTCCGAGCTTGTTTCTGATTTATGAGGCGTGTTTAGCTCAGAAACACTGCAGCTTATGGATTATTTATCTACTTCTTTGTCCTTTTAATACTTTCCTCATGAGCACCCTGAAACAACCTTTTTATTTAAAGTAAATATAAATCGTTTTTAAAAGGTCACCACTCGCTCAGCTGTGACTGCTGCCTGTATGGCACGTCATAAAATTTGTGAATGTGACCGAGCAGCCGGTGACTCAACGCACAACCTACAGATCCCATCATCACCTCCATCTGGTCTCCATATCTGGTGTGTCAATGACTTTGTGTGCAGCCGTCTGCAGAGGAGGGAGGAAGCAGCTCTCATACACACATTCACCCTCGGAAAAACACTGAAAAATTTACACTCTGAGCCGGATGCATGGTGTCTGGCGTATAGATGAGTGTAGCAGGGGAGTGCAAAGGTGTGCAGAAGACTGGCAATTATAAAACCCTGTGGACGACTCTGAAGCCACAGCGTCTCTGTAAAGGGACTTTATTAAGATCTGTAGTTGAGAGTCGAACACAGGTCAGATCAAGTGTTTTTGGTCTTGATAAAAGTCCTGCACATACTGAGTCTGATGCAATGTTTTCTTGTATTTTTGTGGATTCTTTTCTCAATGCAGCTGCTTGAAATGAACTCGTCTGAACTTTATTTTTTCTGCTCACGTCTGGAGGGAAAAATATTTGTAGCTGTTTGGATCAAAAGAGTCCGAAACAATCCTACAAAGCAACTCCTACAAATACTAATAATAATGTTAGAGAAGCCAAATGTTTATGAAAAAGAATAAATATAGACATGCAATAATAAGTTGTGCAGCATTCGAATGCTGGTGCAGAATTCAGATAAATAAATAAAGATTTGAAGCTTTGTTTTCTTGTGCAGAGCAAAGTGTAAAACAGTTTTGCAATGATTTGATGTTTTGATTTTTTAACTTATAGACAGAAATGGTCAGAAATGATCCGGTAGCTTCTGCATACGTACCCACCTCAACACACCCGGCCAATTATTGAGGAAGTCTGGAAGGTTACAAAAGTTATCTGATGCTGTCTCTCCAATTTAAAGTCAGAAAGGTGTTGGAGGCTTTTAATGCTGCTCAACGTTCGAAAAGCATTTCATTTGAAGTATGCTGACCACTTTAGACACACTTCAAAAATTACTTAGAGGCTATTTTACAAAATTAGGAATGTCTGTGTTAATAAAATCTGAGTTGCACAGGTTTCCTTTGATTTCCCTCTGTAATAATCTTCAGTAGTGCCCTTTAGTATTTTGTAGGCTCATGATGTCTGCAGAGAAAAGTGGAGAGAAACTTTGAGAAGGATTTGCACAGCCTCCCCTCACATCCAGACACAATAGTAAGTACATGTGTGTGCTGTGTATCGGGAGATCATTTTATGTGCAAGAACGAGAGAAGCAACAAGAGATAATGTTTGTCTTTTCTTACTTTTCTTTTTATTACATGAATCATAAAACACCATCATCATCATAAAACCCCAGAGACTTTTGTTCTGTTGTTTTTTTCAGACGTCATTATCTCAGGCAGTCATCTGAGCATCATTTTTATGAGGGAACTTGGCATGTGGAACTAGTTTAACATAGAAAAACAATATCAAGCAATTTCCACACAAATAGTAAAAAAAAAAAAACACATTTCAATAAAATGTTAAGACTGTATCTGTTTGCATTGAAATGAAGCAGCTCAATATGAGTTTTGTTTGCATCTTGATTAAAAAATGTGATGTCTCTGAAAGATCCTTCAGATCCTTATAATAACTTTTGAATAAGAGAAGCAAGTTTGCTTTTATTAAAAATATTCCATTTTCTCTGAGAGGTATATCTGTTTGTATAAGACAGACTTCTGAGTGTTTTTGTGCTTTTCTTAAGGTTTGACTTTTGATAAATGCATTAGTGCTCAAAAACTAATAACAATGTATAAAAACATTCAAAACATTCCATAATCCTATTTTAAAAAGTACCAAAAAACCCTTAAAGCAAGATTAAAGGTGAGCTTTCTATTTTGCATGCATCACATTACATAAGGACGCGCTAATTCACAGGTTTAATTCACCAAATTAAAGGCTGCCTCTTCATTTCCTTAACTGCATATTCAATACTTAGATAGTTTATGACTTTCAGAGCAGCAGTTGGAGGAGAATCAGTCTGCAAAACATTAAAAAGTCACAGAAAACTAGTTGTAATGAGTTTAATCATTTTTGGAAGCACAGCTTTGATTTTTTTTTTGGTGCATATCGATGTTTGTGTTAAAAAATCGCAATCATGTTTCTGCGTCGTTTGTTGTAAAAGATCAATCAATAAATGTAATGAATGGAAGAGCTGAAGTTGTTTCTTTGCAGCACGGAGGCGTCATCTGTTGTTTTTTTTTTACTAGTTTTAACCATCTGCTGCCATCATGACATCATCAAAGCCCAAACATAGGACGGACACACACCTGATGCCTAATGCAAACAGACACCATGTGTTACAGTATGTGACACAGCACAGACCTGGATTGTGACTGAAATCATGCATTTCTGTATGTATCTGTAAAAAATTGTCATTGCAACTCTATTTATTTTTCTGTCGTTACATCACCTCTTCATGCTTGTGGTCTCCAGTTGATGTGTGGTTCTGGTATTCACTAACTATCTCGTTTGCTGTGAGTTTTAACAATCTGAATCACCACATCTGGAGCCACAAATCAGAGATATAACTATGGAAACAGCCTCCTGTGTTTTTTTTTTGTTTTTTTGTTTTTTTTGCAAACATATTCCCAGCAGAGAAAGAGCAGGAGGTTGGCAGTACCACTCATCAGCTGTTGAGGAAGCATGCATAAAAAGGTAATGTCTACTGGGAAATGACGCAAACATGGTCGGCTTTCTTTCCCTGGCAGAATACAATAAAAACAACCTGAATTTATAGAAGGAGAAACACATTTAACATGCTGATCACATGCTGGACACCATCTCAGATGAGATTTTCAGAGATTTTACAATTTATGAAAGACAATTTAATTTCAGTGGTGTGTATTTTATCATTTCTGTAGATAACTGTCATACTAAACAGCATTATGTTGATCAAAATGTTCCCTGTGCAGCCACATTAAGTGTACTTGGCCAATGATTTTAAACAGTTAAAAGACATAACTATAATATTGAGCTTGATTACATTCTGTGCATCTTCCAGACTTAAATAAACATGCTGAAGATGTGTGTAGATATTTCCATCATTTCTACGGCTCATCTGTGTTCATGTAACCATTTCATGTGCTAATGTTGTTGTTGTCAAACAGCAGCTAATGAGATATCCAATATGTTGTTTTACTTTGGAATATGACCTCCCTTCATTTTCACTCCGTGGTCTTTTTTCAGACAGAGGTAGACAAAAACAGGTCCATATTTTCTAGCTGGTGACCGCCTTTAATGTGTCTGGCAGATTTTACGACGTGTGATAAAAACATTACCTGACTGCTCCTGTTGTGCGTGAATGGAGCGCTGCACAGTAATGTGTATGCAGCGGGACAAAACGCTCCAAGTTTCATCGCTTGGTTCTCATCTTCAGCACCTGAGTTACATGTTTTTTTGTGACAAATGGAAAATGTGCATTTGTAATCACCTGACTTCCAAGCTGAACAGCACTGTGTCGGAGTCAAAAGGCCCAGAGGGACCCAGACTTCATCACAAAGATGACTACTGGTGATGAGAGTTGTGTTTATGGCTACAACCCAGAGACCAACAGCAGTATACTGGAGGAACTTGCAACCTCCAAGAACAAAGGAGGTGAAGCAGTTTGTCCTTCAGTGTCAAACACTGAGTGCTGCTGTGATGTGATGAAGCGTCTTTGAAAGAACATTTGATGCAAACAACCTGAACTGTGACGTGACGGCAAAAGAGCTCTCAACAAGATAACATCAGCTGGATCAGATAAATGCACCTTTTAATCTCTTCCTTACATAACTCGTGTTTGAGGTTATGGACAGTAGAAACTCTGAATGACAGCTTTGAATTTCAGCTTTCAGATCTGTTGGCCTTTATTATGTATCACATCAGTGATTTGGTGTATTCAGCTTCACAGCAATCAAGGCCAGGTCCACTGAGAGCTCCACATGTGTTTGAATGTATGTGTCTTGATTTATGCTACATCGCTCTGAATTGAAGGGTTTGAAGTCTGTGGAGTGAAGCTGTCGAGATATGCATCAACCCATCTATTGATCCTGGCTATTGACAGCTTTCACCTTTCATTAAGTCACAGGAATTCATCAAAATGCCAGCGGTTCCTGTGCTGCCTGTCGGTTAAAGATCACAGCGAGGAGCTTCAATGTACCGTGGAGGACTTGCAGAGGCCGGGACGCCTCGCGCTGCAGGAGATGCAGTCTCCTCTGCAGAATAGATAAGATAAAAGATCTGAGAGAATACATACAGGTAATGTGAATGTGTAGGAGTGTTTATGAAACACACAGGAGACGGCTGCATCTGCAGGGAGCGTCCATAAAGGCCTGTGATCCTAAACAGGTTAAGACTGATGGGCAAATATGCCAGCACAGAGGGCATGTGGTCTGCATAACAATTATCATTTCAAGTTTCTGAATAAAAAATGAAAAACTTATTAAAATTTTTTAATTTAGTTTCATCATTCTATAATCATTTTTCTGATTTTCTGTGTGTGCAAAATTATTAAAAGAAAAACAGAAAAATAGAAATCAGACGGATTTTATTTCTATTTCCGAGTCGAGCAGCCTGAGGGGGCGGGATGTAAGTACCCAACTCAACCTCTGATTGGCTGGATGGATGGTGCCTTTTCTAAATCTGTATTTAGAGGAAACAACAGATTAAAAAAAACTCACCAACAACAGCAGCAACAGTTTTATAATATTTTCATGTAATAGTTTGTCTTCTGGCACCTCTGTGAATCTGAGTTATTAAATCACTTATAGCATTACAAATAATGTGTTTCCATATCACCATTAACATTTTGTGGTGTTTAAACATGAATTCTGTTTATTACCTCACAAAACACAAGTGTTCAGACGATCGTACCAAATGTTCACAAGCCAACATTTCAGCTAAATGATATAAGCCACTTCCTTTGTAAGCTAATGTGGAAGCACATCACCACAGCAAATACACCAGGAAGTTCACCTCTATTGTCTCTTCTGCATTGATTTTATTCTTAAAAAAATCAGGAAATTTCTTTGTTCTGAAAACTCAACCTGAATCACATCATCTTTGGGATTGTCAAAATTTACCCCTTAAGATGTTGGCACTTTCTGATCTCGGGATGAAATTATTATTAACATTATTTTAGAAGTACAGAATTGAGATTGACATTTCGACTGTATTTTCTTTTAATTTCAGGAAAAATAAAAGAAAGCTTGGTATAAGCTCTTAGTTATAGTTGTACATAATGTTGCAGTGCATAAAATTTTAAAGATTCAATCGTAATTGTTCACTGAATTAGTGAGAAACATGATGCAATTCATAAATACATAAGTAGGCTTATAAATTTATCATGAGAACAGGTTCATTTCTGACAGCCTGTGATTAATTGTTAAGCATAAAAGTTTAATATAATTGTCACATTTACATAAAAACTATAACACTAACACAGATTATGGGTAATGAATTGTCTCCTTCGGTTAAAGTCTCTCTGCCTCACCTGCCTCATCTTTTCTGGCTTCCTTCTCCAACTTTTTCATAACATCAACCTCTTAAATCCTCCAACTTTTGTCGTCTCTCTCTTTGATGTAGAGGACCTCCGGTTTCTGGTCCAGCCCCTCAGCCATTGATTGTAAAAGTCCCGCTCTCTCATAGCGCACATTCAGCATTTCTGCAGATGATCGGCGGTTCCTCTGGGTCGTCGATCAAAAACACAGTACCCTGCTGGCTCCACACCTCAAGGTGGATCACATAAACAACTACAGTACAGCGTCGATGGGTCTTTTTGTTTTTCCTTGCAAATTTTAAGCCTTTTTTATATAATTTCTTCAGAGCCAAGTTTAAATTTCTTGTTCTGTGGTTTGTGCAGTGCTAATTAAAACTTGTGACCTCAGTTTCTCTAAAATTCTTGCTAATAATGAATCAGCCTTGCTAGATTTTTTGTGTCCATGTTGGAAAAGAAACAAGCAAGAAATCTGACATATGCACACATTTAAATTCTACAGCAAAACACTGTTGGAGGCAACACAACATTGGATTTCAGCACACTCAACGACAGATGAATAAGGTCGCAAACCTTTGAATCAACAGCTCAGATTGATTTCAAGACACAATTTATACCATCAGGGTTCTCCTCTGTGACTTTAATTTTAACTTCGGGGATGGTGGAGTATTTCTTCCAGTAGCACAAAAAATGCATTACTGCTCCTGGGGGGGACCTCTATAAGTCACACCAGCAGGAAAAAAAAACATCCTCAGCTTTCCACATATACGGTATGAATCCTACAGGGAACAACCTCCGGCCCTGAAATAGCAGCTCTGCCATCTGAATCCACACGTTTCCCATCTCTGCCTCATGTAAGCGAGTGAAGCTCTGCAGGCAGATGCTGACTCACTCCACACAATGAGCACACAGAAAAAAAAAAAAGAGAGCTGATGTGTTGACTTACCAGGCATCAAATAGTGATGACCTCGATTAGTGTTATTAATGATTTGGAAAAAGACATTTAGAGCAAAACACAGCTAGTTGGGAAAAAAAAAAAGATTAACATGCAAAACATGATGAAACTTTTTCTCAGTTTTTTAAGGGAAGAATATGCAGCGAGGTTTGTTAACATGAGCAAACAGCTCAGCCTCAAGGACATAAACATGCAGAGCAATAAACTCCTGACGAATTTTGAGTGACTTTGCTTTTGTGCAAACAACAGTAATTCCATTTTGGTTGCAGTTTAGATTTTTTTAACCAAATCTAATGTGAGTCATTTTTAGGAAAAGAGCATCCATGATAATTTGTCTGTCATGGAAATGCTTTTAGACTGTGTGAACATCTGTGCTGCCAAATGTATATTTAACACTCTGTTTACATATTTTAGGGGCTGAACTCAAATTAGATCTGAGGTTCCCCTTTGACCCGTTCACATCCGTGTGCGAGCGAATCGAGTACAAACACGTTTACAGCGTCCATCTGTCCTTTCTGGCCTGTGAGCTCAGTAGAAACTGTGAAAGATTCTCCGGCAGCTCCCACACGTCTTCACAAAGGCAAAGTGTGAATGCCATCATCAGCGTTAAGCACTAGAAAAGAGCTAGATCAATTATCCCTCCTGTCACACCAGTGGTACTTGGGATTAAAATATCAATGAGATAGAGCTGTCATGCTGGAGGTAGCTATTAGCATGGAGATAGAGATGTCCAATCACAATCTTTACAGCACTGTGTGTTTATTTTGAGAGTTTGTGAAGTGGAAATATTGTAGGATGGAAGGATCTATTTATCTTTTTGGAGCTGCAGCTGATCAAAGCATCAAAACATTTGTGCTACAAATCTCAGGTTTATGTATGAGCTCTCAAAATAGCGCAAAGCAAAAGACATCTGACACTGTTTGTTGTAGTTTACAGCTGCAGACTTTCAAAGTAATCTTCATCTAAATCTATTTAATCCCTCACTGTGGAAATACACTTGAAATAGTTGCAGAGACACTTACCGAATAATGTCTGTAACAGAAAAGCATTTCACATAAGCACAGCTGAGCGTTATCCTGTTCAGGGAGAGGACAGGACTGAATTAGCATATTAATGCGATGTATAGATTCCTGAAGTGAAATCCCCTTGAGCTTGCTCTTCTATGGTGGAAGGTCAAAGGTGATGGGGATGCTACAGATTTAGCGACTCGCCTTCAGAGCCTGGATTTGTTTGGATGAGCAAAGGTCATTTAACAGGAACACTGGTTCGCAGCTCATCCCTGCACAGATGTGTGCAGACGATTACAGCAGGGATCTCAAGTAGATTAAAGCAAATATCTTGTTCTACACAATCAATAAAAATCAAATTCACATACTGACCTGTTACATAATCCTCACAAACGGTAGCGTCTGACACTTTGGTTCGGATTGAAATCAATCTTTTAAATATTTTTAATTGAATTTTAATTGAAATTTTGTACAGATATTTGTGGTTTCCAGAGAATTAATCCTGCTGACTTTGGTAATCCCCTAATTTTTTCCTTTAGCGCCCCTATGAGGTTGATATTTGTGGTTTAAGGATGCTTCAGCTACTACCAGATGATGTACAAGTAAACTGAAAAACATTTATTCCCCCTGTAGGATGGATTTTAAAAACATTATTGATCCTCTGATGACTGAATACCTTGTTAGCCTCAGTTGCACTTTGTGGTTAGTCCTAATTAGCCAACGTTAGCATGCTAACATGCCAAACCAAATTGCAAAACATGGTACCATTACACTTCTTTCTTTAAACTACATGTTAGCATTTACCTTTTTGAGCATGTTAGCTTGCTAATGTTAGCATTTAGCTAAGGGTCCCACTGTGCCTAAGGACGTACTCAAAGAGCTGCTAGCATGGCTGCGCACTCGCTTTATTGGCCACTAAGTTTCCTTTTGAAACAGCCTAGTTAATGAATATGTTGTTTGATTTTTGCTGTTCCTAACACTCAATTTTAAAAATATATAATTTATGGACTGTCTATGTCACTCAAAAGGTTGCTGCTAAAATATTGAATGCAACTGTCGATTTTCACGTGAACGAGTAGATCAATACCGTCAGGCTAACAGGCGAACTATATTAGAAGCATTTCCCTTGTGCTGCAAATCAAGCCTTAATTTTCCCACGAGACTGTTGAGACTGCACCCAATGGCAGATACAAATAATGAGGCTTATAGGGAACCGATCTAATATGGTGCTTCTGCCTTAGAGTGTTTTCCAGGCTTGAAATAAACAGGAATGTGGTATTTGGTGTTTGTTTATGAAAGGGAAGAGAGACGCAAGAACATTGTGATTCCTTATATTGCAGGTGTTTCGGAGAAACTTAAGAGAATTTGCCGAAAATTCTCTTAAGTTTCTCCGTCTCTCTTTCCTTTCATAAACAAACACCAAACACCATATTCCTGTTTACTGAAGAAGCTTCTTGGATGAGAAGTGAAACGTCCTCCCAAAAATTCAACATAGTCAAGTTGCCAGTTGTTTAAATAACTCTTCAAGATAATCATGACCTGGATGAATGAGAATCTACACAGACATACATTGACAATAAAATATTAAAGGTACTATATGCAACATTTAAGCACCAAATACAACAGTTGGTGTCTAGTTCAAACCTTCGTAAGAGGTACAAAATAGTAGTGGCAGCATAATGAATGTGAATTTTAAATTAATGAGTTAACTTTGGGCTGCCTGTGTGAAAACAGGAGCTCCTATATAAGACCTGTATATTATAAACTGTACTTTGTATTGTTACCCATCAAATTAAGAGCAAGTCAAATGATTTTTGAGGTTATTTGACCAGATTTTAGCCACATTTGGATGAAATGATGACAGATAAAGTGAGGAATATTACTGCAACGGATGTGAAAATTTTATTTTTATGCTAACATTTTATAGTACGTAATATTCTACGTAGGTTTTATTCTCTCTGCAGGGCAACACGAGCACAGGTGTTGTTCAGGAGGAATTAGACTTAATCTGTGCTGGCAGGTAAAATCTAATTCTTAAATAAACTCCATTGAAGGGTGTACTGTCTGTAATTACATGAAATAAATTCATTTACCCCGAGTCGAATGTAATGTAAAGTAACAGTTTATTTCCTTCATCCAACCTCTTTGATACGTTTTTCTTTAATTCAGTCAAGTTTTACACCTGCTCATTTCTATTCAGGGCTCGAGTCTTTCAGAACAAACACAATCTGTTCGAAACAGATTTCCCAGATGCATTTCCTGACTTCGAGGGACACTATGGATGCTGTTTCACTCCACTATGGCCGAGTTTTTTTTTTCTAACTTCTTCAAGAAATGTACCTTTTTACTTCCAGAGTCTCAGCGCAGGTCATTCAATCTGTGAACCTGCACCGGTGTCATCCATCTCGAAAACACAGGAGAAAGTCTGCGTGCTGTTGACTTGCAGGGGTATAAATCCAGCCACTGGATATAAAAGTAATGACTTTGTGGAGCCAGAAAAATAAATCGTGAACCGTCAGACTGAAATGAAGTTGGCTAATTAACTTTCGAAGGGAAAACTTGATGCATGTTGATGCAGGCTCATGTTAGCAGTTGTTTTTGTTTTTTAATGGATCTGAATAAATAAAAGACAATTAACAAAATAAAAAACAATGTTATCAAAAAATATATATCTGCAAATATTTTTTCATTACCTGGGATGACTTGAGCTCCAAGTAATCGAGCTGATTGCTGCACAGAGACCTTTCCAACTATAAAGCAGATAAGCGGAGCAGAAATGAGCTCATTCATTACTTTGTTTGAGTCAGCAGCAAAACTGTTCAAGTCATTTTACTGCCGCAGTAATGACATCTGACTTTTCATTGTTTTATATTTCGCCTCATGCTCACTATAATCACTGATGGAAGCTCACTGATCCACGGCTTCCTGAGGGCTTTGAGGACACGCTGAGGACAGTCACATTAGGATCCACTGTAAATCACTGTTGCATAATGTTCACATATAGCGTCGCTCTAATGTAATCAAGAGAAGGTTTCTTATTTTAAGTCTGATTGTTTCCTGAAACCCCAGAGTCGATGTGGCCTCGTTATTTGCTTTCTTGTACACAACTGAAGAATATGATCTAATGTAATGAGATATAATAACAGAGGAGAGAAGATGAGATGATGAAAACATAAAAGAGATTAAAAACAGGAAACCAACAGGAATTATGTTGACGGTAGACAATAGAACTCTTGATTGTTTACATTTGCCATGTTTCTTTATTGCTTTGGTTTCCACAGAATAATGTCTTTATACCTGAGAACAATAATAAAAAACATAAAAAAAACAACCAATTTTTTTAAAAAACACAGTAATGTATTAAATGGACCTTCTTTCTTCAGACAAACTGGGCTTGAACCCTTAATAAAAGTGAAAAAATCTAGAAATTACCATAAAACTTTATTGTTACATTTTAAAAAAACTCTTTAATGTCGCCAAATGATATGAGCTATATGAATAAATAATTCCCTTTATAGCTCACAGTTAAAAAATATATAGTTTCAGCTCCAGTATGTTACTTATTGAACTTATATAATGTATTACTGCCTCATACTATTAAATATTTTATTTTGAATATGAAATAGGTTTTATTATTTCTTATTCATGTGCACTAGTTTACTTCTGATCTCATTATTTCATTTTATCCGTGAAACACTTTGACCTGCACTAACACATATGAAATGTGCTTAAGTTTGATCTATAAATGAATGGATTAGGAAAAAAACTCTTAAGAAACCATCAGAAATTGATTTTTAAGAAGATTTAAAAGGAATATTGAATTAAAAAAACAGTCAATTTAATATGTAAACCCTCATAAACTTTATTATATGTCAAACTGATGAGCAGTGTTTGTTAATTTGTGGATCGAAAAATGTCTCCAGATCAAAATCACATTACAAGCAGGTGTAATAAAGTCAATAGGTGTTGCACAGATAAAACAACATGTTTATTCAAGCTGGGACTGAAAAGGCTTAGTTGGGATTCAGCTGGAGACAAAAGCCCCTCACATGTTTGTTCAACTCCGCCATCTAACATTATTCACTTGCTTTCATAATGCTGGACTTGGTTCACTAACAGCCTATGGTGCCAGAATCGCAGAATAAAGGAGAGCTGTTTCTTGGCACTCACACTGCAGAGGAGAGAGAAGAAAGCTCAGTGCATCGGGCGGGAGGGTTACAGTATGAGTATGAAAATATTTTATTGCTTTTACTTGAGTAAAAATGCACTGTTGGACAAAATGCATGTGTTTATTCTCAAATCAATCAGCATTTTGAACAAGTATTTAAAGCTAAAAAATAATGTATTCAACTTTTTTGTTTGCATCCAAGGTTAAGGAACTTCAGCTTTCACTTTCTTGATGACTCAGATGGTGAAATGATGGGTCATGCTGCTCGCTGGTTGGGTTGTTTGAATCCCATCTGCACTGGACCTCGGTCATTTATCATTTGTTCCTCCATCCACTAAAGCAGAAATGAATTTGCAGCGTCCAGTGAAAGTGGTTATGACCCCATCACCCACAGCTGAATACTACATGATTAATTTTCTACATTTTTCCTCCCCCAGGTCTCACACTCACCTCCCCTGCTGTCAACTTTCACAGAGACAAAATGAAGAAAAATGACTTTTGTGCCAATTTACTTTAAAATTTGCACCAGAAATGGGTTCTTAGTGCCTGTAGATCCATTAATGCAATTATAAGTTTAATTATATAAGCTACACCATAAGAGGCAATAAATTATAGGTTTTTTCATGTTGTTTTATTGTGGTGCAACCATATACATGTAGGCATGTCTTGGTTAATGACGCTTATCAGATTTTGCTCCGCTGTGACATGAGGTTGCAGGAAGCTGCCTGCCTGCCTGCAGGTTGTTGTCAGCGCTCTGTCATCTCATATTTTGGCTGAAGGCTGGATGTTGTGTGTGTGAGTGCGTGTTTGTGTTTGTGTGTGTGTGTGTATGTGTGTGTAGTGAATCTAGCCTTACTGCGCGCCACCTCTCCATCAGTGCGTGTGCACGAGTGTCCGCAAAGCCGCCGCCGCCACCACCGCTCCTCTCCACGCGCGCAGAGCCATCCCCAAACTTTGATGAGCCGTAACCTTCACCAAGGCAACAAAACAGTCTGAATTACAAGTGGGAAAATACATTTTTTTAAAGTATATGTCCGCAGGTTGCGCCCGCTGATTCGGGTTAATCAAGGTGAGTAACCTGCGAGCTTCAGATTACAGTGATGTGTTTATGTGCGCGTTTTTCCCTCAAACGCTGGAGCTCCAGTGTGTTTATCTCCGACTGTTTTGCGTGATCTACAAGTGGCTCCGGAACCGATGTGAAGTTTTTGAGTCTAACATTTTATGGCATTTAAGTGCTGATGATTTTCTTAAATTACCATATTTGGGATTTAAGAGGCTTTTCACGTGCGTTTTTCTGCCTCGATTTCACCGTATTTGCCCACGCACATCGCTGATTGCCATATAGGCTTTTTATTCAGTCATTTATCAGCTTTAAAGTCTTATTTTAAAGCTTTTTAAAAGCTAAAATTAAAAAAAACAGGTATCATGGAAAGCACCCCGGTCGAGATTTACAAAGAGGACAATAAGTGCCTGTCAACGCTGCTGGAGGACTGTCCGGTGAATTCTTCAGCCTGGGTGACCGGATACTCGGACAGCCGCAATGTGACCCACGATGAGAGCTGGGAGCAGGAGGGCATGTCTCCCATCATCCCCATCATCACTGCAGTCTACTCTGTGGTGTTTGTGGTCGGCTTGTTGGGCAACTGCCTCGTCATGTATGTGATCATCAGGTGAGAACTGGATGCAGATATTTCTTTTTTTTCTAATATTCCATCATAAAAATTACAGCAATCATTATTTGGGATGTTCAGTGTGCAAGAAATACACTATAAGCTTAATAAGCAACATAATAGGACTGTTGTGGTGATTTAAGGAAGAAAAACGATCCAGTTTGAACTTAAAGCATCATTAAAATATATCACCAGTGAGAAGGACTTGATGTTGATTTGCATATGCAAGGAAGCCATTTATTTGAATAAGTTTAATTAATTAATTAAAACCCAACAGAAGTCCAGGCTGAGGTATGTGTCTCTCCACTGTCACTGTAAATGTTATTACTTGTTGAGAAGGAGCTGGCGCCAACGATTGGGGCTTTCATAGTGACCTCCAGGCCATCTGGTGTGTGTCATAGTTCTTCTTTGATAGTCTCAGGAGACAGATCCTTCAGAGGAAGACGGATCCGTCTCCACAGCCCACTTATACAGCTTATCCTGTGACTTTGTGTGGAATGCATACAACATTTAAATAAATACAACTTTTGTTCCTTTCATGTCATGTTGACCAAGAGAAAGTAAATATTAATGCTGTCATTTCCAATTCAACATGTGTTAAATATGGCAATGTAGAATTGATTTTGCCTGCTTTAGTGTCGAAAAGGTGCCTGAAACCTTTACAGATGATTATTATATGAATCTAATAACCCTCAAATACATATAACCCCTGAAATTATAATAACAATATTCTATAAATCTCTACTAGACCAGCAGGCATTGATATTAATCAGAGTTGAAACCAGTGGTGCTTTATCAAGTTGATAGCCTGCTTGCACCTCATTGGGGGTTATTTATGGTGTGCGAGAGCAACAAATTTCCTCTGATGTGATGTGAAATGCAGCAGTGCCCTACAGATTGCTTCGGTCCGCAGACAACAATTACCTCAAATCAGATTGATTTCATCTCCTGTCGGCAGAAGCAACTTTTATCACTTCAGTTAAAGAAAATACTGTGCATATTACTATTCAGTTGCTCCATGCAGGATGATTCAGTGGACGTGAAAAGTGGTTTTCTGTTGATTTAGTGTGAAAAAATACCTTAAATTACACTCATCCAAACACTTACACAGTCAATAGGCAACATATTGTATGTTTAGATGTGAGATATTGGTAGACGAGTCTGACATAGCTGTGCATCCTTTATGTATTTAAATGAGCATGGTTTCTATTGTAAAAGCTGCTCTGAACAGCAATTTTACTTTATCAATAGATGAAATGTAGCTTGAAATGTGGCACTTGTTGTGATGAAACCAGAGATGATTATCACCAAACTTCACAGTTCTGTCTTTCAGCTCTTTGGTTTATGTTTTGTTTACGAAGTTAGTGACTAGCCAATGAACATAGTGGAGCATTTAATGGCTAAATTAAGAGTTATAAACTTATATTAGGAGTTGATGAACAGAATAACTTTCAAAAGCATAAATGAACCCATGAAACTAAATAAATGCCAGTTTTGCTCTGATTTTGCTAGACAACAACTGTTTGCTAACATGTTAGCCAACACAACTTTTTATGGTCATCTTTCCTTAAAATGCCCCCAAAATATATTGAATCTTTGTTAAAGAGCAATAGTTTGACATTTTAAGAGATAAAGTTTTATGCTTTAATTAGAGATGAAGGTCAACACCATTAATATGTCCTTTCCGTAAGATGCTAAAGCTAGCAGCCTCTTAGCTTAAAACCACAATGTGTCTAATTTTTCAACATTCACAGATTAAAAACAAGATTTATTGTGTAATAAGTGAACTTAAGAAATGCGTGAATCAGATATTTTTCTCCAAGTTTCCAATCTTTATGCTAAGCCAAGTGAAACAGCTGTTAGCATTAGCTTCATATATTACGTACAGACATCAGAATGGTATCAGTCATTTAACTTTCAGTGCTGAAGCAAGTTAGGAAATGTTTCTCAAAATGTTGAATTATTTCTTCAACACTTTCAACATCTAAAAATGATTTGATTATGATTTTTTTAGACAAAAAACAGCATCACTTGAGCCAAGACAATGTTGGCCAGTCACAAGGAGACTGAAAAGGCAGCTCTAAAGGATCTTATTTTAGTCTTATTGCTTCATTTCATCCTGTGGGCATTACTTCTGGTTAAAAATAACAGTTCAAATTACACGATAATTGAACTCTGCAAAAGTCATCATATACTGATTTAATGCAATTAAAATTTAATGATGCAAAAACAAGTTGACTGTGCATGTCCTGCAATTAGCAGAATACTTTGCATAACAATGAAGTGTGAGTCGGAAGAATTTCATTACAGATTCAAGGAAGCACTTGTGAACTAATCAAAAATGTTTAATTCATAATGAACCAAGAAGGTATTTTAAAGAGTCAGCGAAGCAGCCACATGGCTTACATTTGCAGTCTGAATGAATGGTTGGCTCTTGCCTCCTAAATATCACAGGGCGAACTTGTGTTCTGCATGCTTAACAGGTACACAAAGATGAAGACAGCCACCAATATTTACATTTTCAACTTGGCCCTGGCCGATGCCCTCGTCACCACCACGATGCCCTTCCAGAGCACAGACTACCTGTTGAACACCTGGCCTTTTGGTGAGGTGGTGTGCAAGGTCTTCATCTCCATCGACTACTACAACATGTTTACCAGCATCTTCACCCTCACCATGATGAGCGTGGATCGCTACGTGGCCGTGTGCCACCCGGTGAAAGCTCTGGACTTTCGCACTCCCATCAAAGCCAAGATGATCAACGTGTGCATCTGGATCCTGTCCTCAGCTGCGGGGATACCTGCTTTTGTTCTGGGTGGCACGCAGACAAAGAGTGGTGAGGAACTGCTTTCACCCTGCTTGCCAAAAAAAGTTTCAGCTAATGTGAAAGTAATACTTTAAGAGCAGAAATATATATTCAAGCCAAGTCCCAAATATATCAAGCCCATCAGTACAGAGCTTTTCATTAGCCACACATCCTTCCTGAATACAGATGATGTGAGGAAAAGGCAGAGTTTGTAGAAAACACTCCTGTTTGAGTGCAGATTAGCTGTTTCATAACAGCTTATTAAATTGGTAGCTGAACAGAAGAAGGCACATAGTGGAATTTTATTTATGACAAAGCACAAGAGCACTTTATCCCTTAACTAACATCTTCTTCCCTCCTCTCTCTTCTCTGCTGCTGCAGACATAACTGAGTGTGCCTTACAGTTCCCGGAGCCGTACGTGTACTGGGACACTCTGATGAAGATCTGTGTGTTCGTCTTCGCCTTCGTCGTGCCTGTGCTCATCATCACCGTGTGCTACTCCCTCATGGTCCTGAGGCTGAAGAGCGTCCGAATGTTGTCCGGCTCGCGGGAAAAGGACCGCAACCTGCGTCGGATCACGCGGCTGGTGGTGGTCGTTGTGGCTGTGTTCGTGGTCTGCTGGACGCCCATTCACATTTTCATCCTGGTCAAGGCGCTCGTGAACGTGCCTGAAACCACCGCCATCATGGCCGCCTACTTCTTCTGTGTGGCTCTGGGCTACACAAACAGTAGCCTCAACCCTGTCCTCTATGCCTTTCTGGACGAGAACTTCAAACGCTGCTTTAAAGACTTCTGCCTTTCTGCCAAACTGAAGGGGGATAAGGTGTCAGGGAGCAAGAAAGTCCCCGGGTCTGTGCGGGAGGCTGCCGTTCCTCTGGAGAACCAAGATGGGACTACCAAGCCCACATGACTAGCAGTGGAGCTGTCTTCAATTTCCCACATTGGAAAGGAAGACTCACCTGACATGGGACTGACCCACATCACATCAGCCATGTAGACAAGTTTTGACTCGATTAACAGAAGTTGACCTTGATTTCTTTACATGATCACGAGTGCTCACACGTATAATTTCATTTCAGAGATCAAATAAACGTTGCACATTACAAATTGCAATTTCATCTTTTTCATAAATCTACATAGAATCTAAACATTAAACTCCTACACATGACAATAACTTTATGCTTTCATTCTTTGCAGTGATTCGTTTAATTTTTTCCATGGAAGTTTATCATTTGAACATGCAGGTAGAGGTGAGCTCGAACAGCTTTTAACTATTTTCAAACCACCTCATGTCCTACGAGAGAAAGAACTTCTTATTAATGATTACATGAATATCATACCAAAATTTCTCAGAAAAATTGGGAATTAATTAAAGGAAAAAATGAGAGTGAGACCATAAAGTTGTAGCATTATTTGCTCCTGACATGTTTCATGCATTGTACCTGTTACATCAGTGTTGTTATGCTAATTTAACTGCATTTGGTTCATGCCTTTCTCAGATTTTATTCACTCCTGCCATTTCCTCTTATAATCTTTTATATCACCAAATGTGCCTTGAACAGTCCAGGAAAACACGTTTGCAGCAGCGGAAAATGTTTTCAGAAGTGAAACCTGAACAGGTGCAACATCACTTCATGCATCAAGTGTTTGTATGCAGTTAGCGTGTCAGTGGCAGCTGCATGAATCACTGACAGCAGAAATGTGCCAAAATCCTTTTCACCTGTGTGAAGAGTTTGAAGTGTGCTGATTGACCGCGAGATAACTGGCTTGTGGCAGACTTTGAAGTTGCTGTGAGGGAAAACAAACAAACAAACGAAAAAAAAAAAAGCTGCACTCGGTTGCATCACGGCAAGTTTATCACTGAAGTTAAAGGGAAAATCCTGGACTTGAATGTGCATTTAATATTTGACAGAGGGCTTTCGATCAGCTTTGATTCTGGAGTTGTGTCCAGTTTGATAAGTTGTTCAATTCATGCTGTATAATTCCATCACATGTGCTGTTTATAGCTTGTTGGCATGATAAACATGCTAATGCTATTGTTGTGGTGCAATCTGAAAACATGAATAGCTTGTGCACATTGTTGAATACAGTTTATTCTGTCAACTGTACACTATGATAGTATAACAGTAGATGCATTATTTTGTACATATTTAAAAAAAGAAACCTTTGCACAGCATAATTGAAATATACTGTATTTGTAGCATGTCAATGATCATTGCTATAATAGTATAGCATTGGCAGCATATATGCTTGATGGATTGTGCTGTTATTTTGAATGTACTGCAAATAGACTCTGTATTATACACACATAAACATGGTGTTAACTCATCTATCTCATTGAAGGAGGACATCTGCTCATGATAAATAATCAAGTCCACATCCAATAACACACATCACCCATACTTGCATAAAAATATTTGTAATGCAAAGTTCTGTTACACGTCAGAAAATAAGAGACATTATTGTGAGGAACTACACTGTGACCATGACATCATTTTTTGTTTGTTTTTTTCAAGTCTCTGTGCTCACTGATTAAATCTACTTCTGCATCTGCTGCTGTATATTGGCTTTGTCTGCTGTCAGCCGAGCAGGAGATGTATTGATCTTCCTGTGTGTGTGTGAAGTGCTTAACATTAAAGCAAGTCTAACAAATTCAAGTTGATTCTCTTCTCTCATGCTCATCATGTTGTCAGGGGTAGTTAGTGAAGTGTAGTGTGTGTAATGATCCTCTGAAGGTTCTGGCAGGAAAATGTTTCTATCTTTTCTCGGCATCATTACTTTTGATTTTATTTTATTTTATCCAAGAAGCCCTTAGATTTTGTGTTTCACTGTATGACAGCAGCTCCCCCCAGAGGAAGGAAAAAGCAATTACTGAAATATTTGTGGTCAAGTTAAAAAAAACAAACAAACAAACCAAAAAAAGTAAATAAAACTTAATGCTTGTAGTTTTGCTTTTGCAAAGAATTGCATACTTTTTTCCAACTCACATCAAAAGAAATTAAATGCTTAAATTCAAATTTTGACACAGGGGTCCTTTACAAGACAGGGTTACATAATTAGAAAATAAAGCTGGCACTGATATAAAGCCCTCATTATGTCAGTGTTTTATCAACAAGCTCTCCAAAAAAGTACAAACCAAATGACAAATAGTGACCTGGGATTTTTTGGAGCCCTTGAAGGTCTGATGGCCTTGGTTTCCAGGACAGCTGCCACTTTGCCTAAATGAAAATCCAGCTTTAAATGAAGACATGCAGACATGAGTTTTTAGTTTCATTTCATAAATGAGCATATTCCCACTATCCAGATAATTTTAGACACAAAACAACATGCAAAGGCTCTCTTTGCATTTACATTTGTGGCATTAAAACAAACAGTCTGAATGAAGTTGAGAAAAAGGCGCGAGCAGAGTGGAATGAGTGGAATAAAAAATATAAAAATAAAGTAAGGCACCTATACTCCATACAGTAACATAGGGAGAGAAACAGCTGTGGCAATGGACTTAAATGGAACATTTGAGTTAATGATGAACCACTGTCCCCACCTTTGTCAATTTGTGAAGTATATTTAGGTTACTAGCCGTGTGGACTGTTTAGATTTATTTAAATGTTGTTCATTGTTGGTTTTGTGGCTTTTAGTTAACAAAAACAAAATGCTATTAATACAAAATATTTTTATAGAAAAAAAACACAAATTTAATTTTTAAATCGATCAGAAAAACAACTAAAATCAACAACAGTGGATCACTTTGCTGGGAGTAGTACAGTGAGTAATGACCACGTGACTCCTCTGACGTCATCTCAGAGTCTCTTCCGGGTGTTCGACTCCGACTGGACGGTGAACGGTGACAGCAGCTTTCTTCAAGTTTTTAAAGTTCTTATTTGGCCAAAATGAACCGCATATTTGGCAGTTCAAAGCCCAAAGCTCCTCCACCGAACCTTACAGACTGTATAGGAAGTGTGAGTATAATCCTGAAATAACTTTTTGAACGCTGTTATGAACGAAGTAAACAAAGATGGACCTCTTTTCGGATCGGCTAACTAGCTAACTCTTCACGTTATTAGCTAGCTAACTTTTATGAGTTGAAAATAGGCCAGCGTTGGCTATGTTTAACTATTATGTCCCATTAAATGATCCAAACTGGAAGGGGATTAGTTAATCGATTGTGGCATTATTGATCGCCGACAGAAATAAACCATAGGGTGTTTTTACCTAACACTATGTGTTGTTAGTATCGGTCGTTACGTAAGGAATTGAAACAAAACAATCAGTTTTTGTGTTCAAATAATGAATCAGCATTATGTAATTTTGAGAAAGAATCTGTGCTATCTATGCTAATAAACAGTTTTACGAAGTAAACTTTGTCATCAGCTCTGTGAAATGACTGACATTAACTAGTTATACAGGTTATAGGGTGAAGTTATAATGGCTGAATGCTGGAAAAAACCAGACAATGGCATGTTTGATGGTATTCAGGCAGGAAGCTATTACACATGTGAACTAAAGGCCTTCCTTATAGGAAGATTGTCCTATTTTTGATTATCTAAAGCTATATTAGTCAATGTCCTGTCCTGTTCTTTGATTTAGGTGGATTCTCGGGCAGAGTCCATTGACAAAAAGATTGCCCGACTAGATGCTGAGCTTGTGAAATACAAGGATCAGATGAAAAAGATGAGAGATGGGCCCTCAAAGGTAAGATTTATTCTCCACTGCTTCTCTAAAATGAAGCAGGATATATGTTCTTCTCTTAAAATAAGCCAGTAACAAAAGTTTATTAAATTCACAAGTGTTAAATGAGCACTTTAAAACGTTCCTCTCTCAGTTTTCATGTTGTAATTACTCTCTCATGTTGAGGAAAATGTTGGTGTGTTGAATTTAAAGTTAGGTTATCAAAAAGAAAACTGTAAGGGGACAACTTATGAGTTCTAGCTTGTACTTAAATACAGTGACAGATGGCATATTTGCCCTAGATCAGTAAATATAGATTCTCTCATTACGCATGGAAAACCTTCAGTGCTGATACAAAAGTTTTATCTTTTCAACACTTATATGCAAGAAGTGTAAACATGGCTTCCCCAAGACTTTAAACACATATTGAGTAGTATTCAAATGTATTTTTGTTCTGTATCCTGTCGTCCTCATGGTATTCTTGTGTCCGATAATCAGTTTGTGTCATTTTTCGAATTGTTAATACATTTTTTCATTTACTAGAACATGGTCAAGCAAAAGGCCATGAGAGTCCTGAAGCAAAAGAGAATGTAAGTCATTTTATATTCCCAAAGCCAAAGGTTTATATTCTTAAACAAGTCAAATTGACCTTTCTTGCTTCAAATGTTTCCTTATCTGTTATTCTCTACATAAACTACTAGAAAAAGCTTAAGTCTATTTTATTATTCGATCTCCCAGGTATGAAGGCCAGAGAGATAACCTCATGCAGCAGTCGTTCAACATGGAACAAACAAACTACACTATCCAGACCCTTAAAGACACTAAAACCACAGTAAGAGAGTAAATTATCCACCAGATTTTATGATAATGAAAAAAAAGGATGGGTTTTTGCTGACGTCTGCTTGTTTTTTACCAGGTTGATGCCATGAAAACCGGCCTTAAAGAAATGAAGAAAGCATACAAGAACGTGAAAATTGATAAGATTGAGGTATTTTTTTCACAACTACAGCTGTACTTAAATAGTAGGGACATTGTTTATAAGTCATTTATCTTTGCTATAACCAAGATAGATTAATAATGAGACACTAACAGTAAATAGGTGCATATATATTCTAAGAAATCAGATTTTTGTCTCCCTCCTGTATGTGGAGTGTTAGGGTCCATGAGGACGGATGTTACTACAGTGTTCAGAACTCAAAATTAAAACATTTTATGCAGTTTACTTCCAGTTGTACATGAAGTATTTTAGTTGTGAGCTTAAGACAGTCTGCTGGACCTCCAATAACCTTTTGTCTGCCTTTCAGCTCAAAATGGTGAAATACAAACATATGAACCCCTTTTATTTTCTTTTAATATTCAGGATCTTCAAGATCAGCTGGAGGACATGATGGAGGACGCCAATGAAATCCAGGAAGCGATGGGCAGAAGCTACGGCACCCCTGAAATTGATGACGACGACCTGGAAGCAGGTCAGTAAGAAACTTCTGTGCCCTGAGTTGTTTTTGCACGAGGTGGAAAAAGCTCTAAAGATGGGCGTCATTTGTTTGTGTGTCCACAGAGCTGGATGCTCTGGGAGATGAGCTCCTGATGGATGACGACAGCTCTTACCTGGATGAGGCCTCATCTGCACCTTCCATCCCAGAGGGTCTGCCTGGAGACAAGTCAGCCAACAGGGTACTTTGCAGTTTTACTGCACGAGTTTTCCCATAAGCTTACAAAGCTTTTCACTAACTGCTATTGTTCTTTGTTTCAGGACGGTGTTCTGGTGGACGAGTTTGGCCTTCCTCAGATTCCTGCATAAAGGAGCTATCAGAACAGTCTTGCTTGTTTTACATGTATCATAGCCTCTTTTTCTATTTATCCGACTGACACTCCCAGCCCAGGGTGCCGCATTGATAATCAAAGCCTTTGTGTCCAACGAATGATGGAAACTTAAAACCAGGCATCTGTAATTAAAAGTCCTGATTTTTATTCTGAGTGATGTATCTGAGGGTTTTTGGAATCATAGATGAAGATATCTGTGGTTGAAATTGGAATTCTCTTATCTTTGTACAGTTTCTGCAGCGCTGAAGAAAATAAATTATATTTTTCAAGCGACAGTTTGTGTGATGCACTGAAGTCATTGGAAAGTCATTAATTATACAAAAGCAACTTTATTGTCAAGTTAAACAGGTGAAAGTGCATGATCAATAACTTAATTGCATTCATTTGGTAGTGACTGTTATAAGAAAAAAAATAAAAAGTGATTTCTTTGAGTAGAAAGGCTCAGCAGAAGTTCCACCCTCTGACGGCACGTCAACATCTCGCTCCTCTTTATCATCACCAGCTCAGCCTGAAAGTGTGAGGGAAGATTTTCTGGTGCAGATACTCGACCACACTGTTTTTGTTTCGCAGTTTTTCAAATTCATAGTAAGGAATCTAGAACAAAAAAAGGCAGAAACATGTTATTTCATTGAAAAGCATTAAACAGGTTACAGATTAAAAAGAATGGGTTGAACGGTGAGAAGGCTCTGCTCGTATTTAATGAGGCATTTGGCAGGAATAAAAAACATTACTGATATTTTAGCAGATTGAAATTTGGACTCTACAGCATTAAAGTGAAGGTGAAGATCTCACCTGGACAACTTCATATCCCAGAAGCCTCAGGTGTCGCTGCTTGATGGCCTCTTTTCCGAGTAGCTGCCTCTTGTTAGTAGTGAACCTCTTTTGTCCGTCGATACAAAGAGCTATCCTGTATGAACATTTATAATAACATGGTTTAATCATTCCGCTTGAACATGCAGCTGATGACACTTAATGTACTCAAAATTTACAAGTTTAACAACCATACCTAGAAACAAACCATTTACCTTTTGTACACCTCATCGTTTTGACTGGCAGGCAGCACATATCCCTCCTCATCCAGCTTTATCTCCACATCTACAGGAGCAGAAACAAGTGTCAGACCTTCAGTAAACAGACTGCTGGATAAAGATCAGGAGATATAACAGCTGTAATGTTACCGAGTGTGTAGCAGTATGGAGTCAGAACTTTGGATCCAAAGTACGAACGAGCACCGAACAAATCCACCAGTCCATTTTTTACAGAGTTGTACAGATGTGCGTCAACCGGTGTCTCCAGCGAGCGTCCAGACATGAGGAAAGACTTGACCCGGTACTTGGGAAGCAGTCTGGGACCCTGAGGAGATGAAAGAGGGAAAACAATCACACTGAGCATCAAAGCAGGAAACAACTGTTTGATTAAATTTCTGAGTTTTCTCTTGTTCCTTTTTTACTGAAAATTAAGCTGCATATATTTTAGTTAGAAAGAATTTATGCCAGATGTAGATAAAATATAAAGTTGAATGTTAAAGTTGGCAATTCACATAAAAAAAATTCATGTTAGCTAGTTTTTTTCATTCTTGCTGTTTGATGCTCAATTTATTTGAATTTTTTGCTATAAATAATGTTAACTACAATGGCAAGATGTAAATTTAACATTACAATTATTTTCTTTTTGGCTTTGTATAGTTGTAAATATTGTATATTGTATATTGTATATATATTTGAAATGCAAATACACAAACTAAACAGCTATTCGAAATGCACCATGCGTTACCAGCCCTTATTTTATGGTTGGAAGTATATTTTTTTCTGATTTCTCGCTGACAATTAACCAAAATGAGTACATTAAGACAAAGTATTGCAAGATTCACATCTGTTTTGTGCTGCTCTACATTCTCTTTATAAATTGCATAACGTCACTAAGAGTCTGTACGGATAACTGGAGTGCATTGAACTTCACATACTGATGACATGATAAGAGGGTGTGTATACAGGTTTGTGACTGTGCATTAATCCTTTGTTATTCTGCTGGGCTGGCCTCATTCCTTAAATATTTAAATGCTGACATGGGTTTTTCATATTGTACCTCATAGAAAGGACACTCCAACTTCAGAGTCATATAGAGCTGAGTCAGCTGTGCCAGAACGACCCGGTCGATCCCTGTGCCCTGCTCTGAAACACAGACAGTTTTATTTGTATTTTAGTCAACTGTGGTGGTAAAGCCAAATATTAAGCATCACCAGTTTGCATCTAGAGCAAAAACTCTACAAAAAACACTCTTTGACTGGGAAAAAAATGGAAGAAACAACTGAGAGAGCAACAGTGCAGCTCATCCAGGATGGACAGAATGATACCTGCAAAGTCAAACTACAGTTTAGACAGTTAGATTGTCACGACACTACACATACAACAGTGTGCACATTAGACGGTTATTTCTTTTAAGATGATGAATTCATGGAAAGGTTGTGCATGCAATAAGATGTTTCACCTTGCAGCTGCTGGAGGAAGTAGCTGCTGAACACTTTGGAGACAAAGTTGACAGGGAACCTCTCCACCAGGGTGCAGGAGTGGAGCAGGTTGAGTAGCGTTCGAGGCTGGAAGTGTGAAAAGCGTGAGTGTAGAATGGTCTCAACTTTCCTGAATACATGGCCGGCATTGGGGGGACGGTAGCTGAGCTTTCCCAGAGCCATGATCTGCCTGGCCACCTGGCTGGTGCTGTACTCATCTGCTCGGTACACGAAGCTCTCTGCGATGGCATCAAACACAGTCGGGGACAGGATGTTCCTCCGGCCAAAGAACTGACTCACTTTGGTAACTGTCTCTGGGTGGGAGGTGAAGGCCATTGTGGGCACGTACTTCTCCATCGCCTCTACAAAGTAGTGATCGCTGTGACCATAGTGCATGAGCGCCCCAAGCACAACGGCGAGCTCCTCATCGGTGAAGTTTGGCACGTGCCGTACAGCCTGCTTACACAGATTGATCACGAGAGGCATGACCTGCGTCTGGTTCAGGGTCACGAGAGCGCTGAGCACGCCGCTGACAGCAGCAGGACTCATGCGGGAGGTGACTGTCACAGAGTGGGTGTGCATGGCATTCAGCAGGTCCCGGTATTTACCATCTTGAACCACACCACCTTGTAGAAATCTGTAAACAGCAACCAGATCTTCAAGGCTCCACTGGGAAGGCTCCTGCCTCTGGATTTGCTCCATCACCTGCTCCAGCATCACGCAGTCGGGACCCTCAATGGTCAGCATCCCATGGCCGAGGGTGCACAGCTGCCCTACACTCATCTGCCCCCTGTCTAACCTTTCCTGGCTCTCAGACACCAGCCGCACCATCAGCTTGCTCCAGGGATCCAAGAAAAGGCGTGTGCAAGCTAGAAGAGCTGATACCAGTCCAGCATCTGTCAGCCGCCGGGAGTCCTGCTCCAGCTGGAAGCACAGTGCCCTGATGGTGCCCTCCTCCAGCACCGTAGGATCCTTCAGAGAGTTGCCCACCTGCTCCAGGTCGGCCACACGGTGAAGTGCTGCTGCAGCCATGGTGTCAGACATGATCTCCACGGAGCGCAGCAGTGTGAAGACCTGCCGGGATGAGGAGCAGCTCCCTAGACGCTGCTGGAAAGCCTCCTCCTCTGCGGTTGTGGGTCGGTGCAACTGAGTCAGACGGAACCGAGGCCCTGAGTCTCTGTGGAGTCCGACTGAGCTGCTGGCGACGAAGGACGGCTCCCTGATGATGGTTGTGGTCAGGCTCCTTCTCCCGCGGTCCTGCTGGAGCTGCCTGCAGCCCTGTCTGCGGATGCAGCCGCCAGCTGAGGTACACAAGCAGGCTACACACACGGACTGTCCGACACTGCTTGTACTCAGCAGCCTGGTGGGACATACGGGTCCAACGGGAGGGAAACGCTGGATCCCGACCTGTCCGAGCACCGGGAGCCTCTGGATCAGCTTCAGAGCCATGACCTGAGATGGGAGTCCTCGGACCCAGCTGAAAGAGAAACCACGAGAAAAACTTAAAAAACGAAAGCTTTTCAATGTTTGCTAGAAGGTCACGCACAAATTAAAGACTTAAATAGCTAAACCACAGAAGAAAACTACAAGCCACGAGACGAAAGTGAGTAACTTGGGCCTCCCATCTGTTGAATCCTCCGTTAACTAATCAACCTTGAGGTTGCTGTTAGCTAACATTAGCTATTCAGCTGCTAGTTGCCTAGCTTGCCTATAAAAGTCTTACTGCTGTGACTTGTGTGTTTAAAAGGTAGCATTTAGACTCAGAGTGATAGTAAAGACAAACCTTTATAAGATGAAGCTGAAAAAATACATACCTGGACTTTCCTTCAACAGCAAAGGGTCACAGGACCGCTGACAGAGACGATGCTGTCCAAACGTGGTTCCGTAACAGTGTGAGGCGTTCGAAGAACCTCGTAATTCGGTGACTCGGAAGTAGAATTTACTATCCCATGTTTCTTTGGATTTTTGAACGAAGTTAAAATTACTCATGTAACGAGAGTCCTGCTGAAGAAATCAAGTAACGCAATGGCTCCACAGAAGCGGAAGAAAACATCAAACTGTTTTACAGGAAGGTGTTATTTGTTACTTATTTAATATGGTCGTAACAAACAAACACATCTGGTTGTCTAACCGGCTTTAATAACCTACATACTCAAAATTTTACATCCGAATAAGCCGGGATACCACGAAAAATTCATTTGATAACCATATTATCTCATAGGTCAGCTTCATGACCTTAGAGGAACTCCATAAATATTTTTCCTACAGTTTTGAAGGTAGCATCACGAAGTTAAAGCCTCTGTTCGGACACTAGAGGGCGATATAACCCACAGGAACTAAGGTTTCCCTCAGGTCTAATCACAAAGTGAGCTTTAATACTTTGATACTTACATTTATATAAAAACATAAAATAAATTTAAATGAAGATAAAACTCATAACTTATTTATGACAAAATATTAAACTTATTTGTGTGATTTAAACTGCAGCCTCACTGCGCTGCAATTGCATTTCTCGTGAATTCATACAGGACATGGTATAACACACAGTACTTGAAGTGTCTTCACAAGCTGAGACACTCAAGTGATCAAGAAGTACTCTTATTTACAAGTAACTATACCACACAATGCAGGTACTCTGTAGAAAACGGTCAGCTGTTCAGAATTGTACTTTAATAAAATGTACTTTACAGTATTACCTTTGCAAAGGAACCCCTTTCAATGTTTTAAAATGTGAAACCCACAAGGTTCCTTATTTTTTAACACGCTTACAAGATCATTTATATACAGGAGTTATTGTCATAAATGTATTTTTTTCCTGTGTTCAGATGCTCTCCCTAGCAGGTCCAATTAGATGTGTAGTCTTAAGTCTTTATTACATATCACTGCATCATTTAATAAGGTGTTCAGATGTTTTTTTTAAATCTAAAATTAAAGTTAAGCAGATGTAGTTAAGTAAAAGGTACAACACTTTCCTCTGTTACGTAATGGAGCGCAAGTAGGTTACTCATGAACTGCTGTCTAAATCCATTGTAATCTGATACAGTCATAGGATGGGATTAAGTCATCGTGCTTGTCTGATAACTCACCGTCCTCACATCTGTTAGATAAGAAGTTTTATCTGCCACCCTTATATGCAGGTAATTGTGGTATTTGAGCAGTTTTCCTCATTTGTGTTTGTGCTCACTGTGCTTTTACATGAAGAATTCAGCAAATGCCAGTCAGCACACGTCTAATGAGTTTGCTGAGGAGGGAGAAGAGACTTGTCAGGACTCGACAAGCACCTGAGGAAGGGAACGCGGTGCATATAATACACAGTAAAGTTATGTCACAGCAAAAAAAAAGACAGAATAAGGCAAACTTATTTCAGTTGTCATTTATGGAAGGGAAACAGCACAGTAAAACTTGATAGAGGGCTTTATTTAAAAAGTTTATATTATAAAATGTAAAAATTCAGCTAAAACCCGATCACATGGATTGCAAAGAATTATCCCTTAGAGCTTCCAAGTCGCTGCCACTGCACATCTTTACATGACAGAAAAACATTTGTCAACCCTTTTATAGATTTTTCTTCCCATTAGAGATGTGAACATTTGGCAATACTGAAAGTTCACAACAAACAGAGTGGATAGTTATTGCTTTGGTTTGTTTAGAGAGGGGTTTACGGTGGAGAGTTGAGACATGCGATCTAGCTGATGGAAGAGGCAAAGAGGGTCGAAAGGAGAATGCTGGGATGGCTCTTTAAATGTCCTCATCCTTGGCACCGTGCTTTAGGATGCGTGTGAACTCCACATAGTTGAAGTTGTTTTTCTTATCGATGGGGGCCTCCCTGAACAGCTCGTCCACCTCCTCGTCTGTAAACCGGTCACCCATTGTTGTGAGCAGATCTCTGAGATAATCTTCCTGGATGAAACCTGAGGGGAAACCAGTGGAATCAGATAAGGAGGCTGAGACGGCCTGAATCAACACAAGAATGATCTCCTAAGGAATTTCCTTTCACTTGCAATGAAACAATTACTATTTTAGGCAAAGCAACTTCTTTGACAAAAAAAAGATTACAAACACGGCTGCAATTCAAAGGGCTTCACATAAGGTTTAGAAAAGAATTAGAACAAAAAGCCAAAATGACAGGACACTTTATTAAAGTAAACTAGGATTTTTTTTGTGTGTCCATCAAGAGTGAAGCAATTACGACAGTCATTATTTACCTGTCCCTTCCTCATCGAAGCATGCAAAGGCATTTCTGATCACATCCTCTGGGTCTGTGCCATTGAGCTTCTCCCCAAACATTGTGAGAAACATGGTGAAGTTAATAGGTCCAGGAGCTTCACTCATCATGGCTTCCAGATACTGATCAGTTGGATTTTTCCCTATATGGAGACACAGGAACAGTGCAATTTATATAAGACAGAAGGTTCCAACTCTTTAAGTGGTTTTAAGTAAGAGCGACATTAACAACCAATGAAAGGTTAGTTATGTTTGCTTGTAGAACTAGTTTTAAGACTGCAAACACTGTAGTTTCACACCCAAATAAGTAAAGTGCAGATCTGTTTACAGCTTTCAACTAACACATAGGTCACGCTGACGTGATAACCGTCTCATGGACTCTCCTACTCACCCAGGGAGGCGAGCATGTCATGGAGGTCCTCTTTGTCCACGAACCCATCACGGTTCTGGTCGATCATGTTGAAGGCCTCCTTGAACTCCTGAATCTGAGACTGATCAAACATGGCGAACACATTGGAGGTGGCGCGCTGAGGGCGCTTCTTTGCGGTCTTCAGCTTGGTCTTTTTTTGCGACATTTTGACTGTTTTTAAACCTGTAAAAACAAATAGGATGTATACAAGAGTTAGATTATACATCCTGCAGTGAGAAAAATATCGCTATTAGAGGACAAACAAGAAATCTCACTGTAAATAACATTTCCACATCTTACAGTATTTCAGTGAGTGCATGACCTAAAATGTACATTTTTCCCATTGCCAGAGTAACAGCAGTACTTTCACAGTAAATATTGAAACAGTCTTTCCCTCACCACAAGGACAAAGACCAACAGTGGGGAAAGTTGAGAGAAAAAGGCATGTATGGGCTTGATGAGACAGCCCAAAGATGGACTCTGACAGACAGGGAAACAATCTGCTCAAAGGTAAAGTGGATCAGGCTGATACTCAAAATATAATTTCGTCATTCATGCCCAGACCTCAGTGGCAGGTTATTTTAATTCTCTGGCAGTGATTCCCGAGTGTGGTGTCCCCTCACTGAGCTATAAATGGAAATGTTCCTCATTTTTCTAGGTTGATCAGCTCACTGACTGCACTAAGGGCAGGAAAATTACTGGTGTGAGGACGGATGCCCTTATCAGGTAACGTCTCCAACATGGACTCACACCATCCTACATTTACATCTTTATGTTGACAGGCAGTCATGTCCTGGCCAGTGTGTGTTGATGGAAAATGGATTTAATCAGAGAGTGCAGCAAGGAATGTCTACAAAGAAATAATACTGAATTGAGACACATGTCTGCTTGTGACATGGCTAGATATGAATAAGGACTCAATTAACCATTAAAACCAGTAAAGGTGATACAATGTAAATGTTCTGGCTACAACTACTTTTGGTTTAAAGTATGAACTGAACTATCGATTGTGCAAAGTTTTCAAAGCCCAAGGCCATTTGTTTTGGAAAGAAAAGCCACCGTATCTCACATCCATGACACCGACCACAAATGCGTATCTTTTCCTGAAAACTAAGAAAACAAGTTCTGAGTTGATAAAAATTTAAAATCTCAATATCTTGATGACAGAAAAGCACAAATTACCAATTGAGTTTACCGTCAGAATATGAAAAACATTTAACGTTATGCTGATTTACACAATGTATATTTTATAATATACGTAATATTGTTTTTACTTGTAATGCTCCCTCAGCAAACAGTGCAAGTCAATAGTTAGGTATTTTCTAATATAACTAATTTATTCCCGTGGTAGCTACGTAAAGGATCTTTCCAAAACTCTTAGTACATTATAAAATACGTATAAAAACTTTATTGGTTTCCGGCCTAGCTTAAGCCAAGTTGAATAATTTGTTTTTCACACTGCTATAAATGTAACCCTACAACAGAAACTTAACGTTTACATGTAGATTTTTAATTTATAAATGTAATAATTAACCCTCAAGTCTCAAACACAGCTTATAAGCAACTATCATTACGTTGGCTATCGAGCCATTAGCCACGCAGCTACCAATTAGCCGTGTTTTCACAGGAAGCAATCGAGCGCTCAAAATGGCACAATATCCTGATATTTGGGTATACGCCTGTAATATTGTCCAAAGTCGTGTGGTATAATGATTACAAGATATTTATAATGTAGCTAACTGTAAAAGACAAAACACAGTCTTACCTGACAACGACCTGAAATCTATCTGCTAGCCCGGTGCTGCTCCTTTCTCAACCACCGCCCTTCACTTCCTGATAATAATGTTGGGTTCCGCATAGAACAGGCAGAACAAACCAACTGATTAAAATAGGGGGGTCAATCACGAATACAACCAATTTTACACAGATTAAAAATAATTTGTACGCTAATTCGTTTGAAAAACGACTAGAAACTTCTAATTTTACTAAATTAATTTGTACGCCGACCATAATTTAAATTATTTCATACATCAAATTTATAATTTATTTTTACACCCCCATTGGAGTAAATGTAACTTCCACAAACACTCCCTTGCTTGCGCTCACATTCCTGATGCCCTTTTAAGGGAAGAAACCTCTTCAGAATTGTGTAATGAGGCAAAGTGAAGCTTAAATGAAGTCCGTGGGAAAAAAAATGGGAGTTACGATCAACAACAAAAAACATATATGGACATTGATTTTGACTATCATATCTACTTTTTAGTTTTTTGATAAATTATGTAAATTTAATGAAAATAATGGCACATTGAGGTGATACTGTCTCAGAAAGAATTTTTTTTTTATTGCTTTCACTTTATTAAGGTCATTTGGATGACTCATACTCTGTTATGTGCATCTCCACTGGGTGTTTTTTATGATGTTCTGTTTCTTAGGCTGTTATGTTGTTTGTACTGCATTTAATGCTGTAAAGGATTTTTATGCCGCCCTCCTAGTTGCGAACTATTTGAAACATGGTAAATTTAAACCTCAAAAACAGTTTGTCTTGGTTAAATTAAGTTAAATTAAGGGGAAAAAAAACAAAAAAACAAAGGACGGTATTTTATTAAAGCCAAAAAAATTAAAAGAAATGTGTATTATTATTAATTATGATGGATAATTGAAGATATTGACTGCCCTGTGTGTGACAAACATCAGTTAGTCATTGCTGAAAACAGAGGCTTACTGCTGCAGGGCTTCAAGAAAAATGTCGAACCGTTGACTCACAGGATAAAACAAGCACATGTGTGTCCCTTTTGTCCAGTTGTCATATCACTTTCATAGTTAATAACAACATTTTTGAACAGCTGCCGTGAGTCACTTATGTCTGTGTAACATGTTGGGACCAAATAAGATCTGTAGAGCCCGATGGTCCTAAAAAATACCAGAGTTAGCCTAATCATTGATACAACAAGAGTTGAATAATCAAAGAAATTATTGAAATTACTACAGATCTGATCTGATGCTTGTCTGGTATTTTAAAGGAATATGACGTTGTTTTAGTGAAATACTTAGTGAAATACCTGCTTTAGACAGAACAGAACAGAAAAATAAGTTCTCATCTCTGGGAAAACAGTACATTACGCCACATTGTGTTGTGATATCACCTAAAAGTCAGACAAAATGGGATCTGAGTGAAGTGTTTGGGTGAAAAAGATAAAACTGTAAATGGTTAAATCTAGGATTTCTTACTTTTAAAGAAAGTTAGTAAAGGTTCATCAGCTGCAACAGCATATATTTAGATTAAGCCTTTTTATGTCTGATTTACTTTAACTTATAAAGTGGGACTAAGAGATCACCCTTTTAACATTTCCAATTGATTTATTTATATTTATTCATAAAAAAAAAAACCCTAGATGTTTTGTTCCGAGCCTACATTGTAGTGCTGCCTTTAACCACTAGAGGGTACTAGCTTAAAGGAAAACGTTTATTTTGTTCAGCAATATTATAGCCTGATTATTGAGGTAATGAAAACTTTGTCTCAGCTTGCAGCTCAGTCTTATGTGTGAGCTTATTTGATTTGTCCATGTAGGAAATGTAACTTAACCATTCATATGGCTTTAGTGTGTGTGGGGGGGCACACAAAGCAAAGCATAAAAATAGTCCTAATATGTCTCACGAGACCGTTACAATTTCCTGGACAGCTGAACAGAGTGACAAGGTGCAAACATGAATATGATTTATTACAAACACTCTCACTTAGACAATCAATCAACTTTTAGCAAAGCTATTTCTATGGTATATGTTGTTTTTTGTGTACAAAAACTGAGGTAGTCTATATTAACAACTGGGCTGGGGGGTTTGGTTGGTCTGTCTGCTAAGACTCTGGGTTATACTGTGCTTGACTAAGTAATATGACCTGTTTTTGTAGGGATTACACAGGATATAACAAGAAGTTTGACTATGCATGCACACACTGGAAGAATTTCTAAAGACAGTTACGACCTCCCTTTACTCCATTTGGAGTGTTTACACGTGGTTACCCCATCCGTTAACCTTGTCGTCACGTAATTCAAACAGTCTGAGATAGATAGTAGTGTATAATGACTTTTTAGTGGTTTGTTCACAAGAGAAGCCAGATGCACATGAACTAAAACATGTTGATTGGTGTTGATATTTGAATTCAGAAAAAATGGCCTGCAGTTTGTCGACACTTCTGTGATCCTTTTCACAAAGTGAGTCATACATCATCGCTGTCAGGAGCTCCAGATGTCTCCAACTGTGAATTTCAACTAAGAGGAAGCAGAAATGAATGATTTTTACAACGTGTTTGCTTGATGAACATAGTATTAATGGTGTTGGTTAGCAGATTTTGTTTGGCTTAGCTTTGGACAGACACAAGCTAGCTGTTTCCTTCTGTTTCCTTTTTTAATGCTATGCTAAGATAACTGGCTGCTGTCTGCAGACGTGTTGCAGACGTCCATAAGTGTTGAACTATTCCTGTAAGTTTATAGTTGAGATGCACTTGAAGCTTAAGAGTCAACAAGTTTATCTACAGCAACTGTAACACGCTCTGCTGCTTTTCTGATGATTAGTTTACTGCTTTGCCTCTCGGTTAATCATAGCAGTCCATGTTGACAACTTATTTGGTGGCTTGTGACGTGTCATATTATACACGTAAAACATATCCCGTATTTATTAGACAGCAATGTAGTGCTGTGTCCCTGCTTAATGCCTTCCACTGTCATCCTTAGGGTTGATCTCTTTTAATCAGTTTACTATTCAGAACGCTGCCACAATATTTAAGCTATGTTGCTGTGCTCACTATTGGGTCATGTGGGAAAGATGGTTGAGGGCCAAAAAAGGGTGAATGTTCAACACACAGGCCAAAGAGATGTTCACTGACATGATTTGTTTGGAAACTTACTAGTCATTTGTGTTGCAGTCAATTTCCACAACAATGTCCAACATCTTTAGCAGCCAGGTTTAATCTGCCTGCCAAACGGCCTCTAATAAACTTTATTTAAACAGAGAAGTTCATCTCAGCAGCAAACTAAAGCGCACAAAAAACAACCTGTCACTGGATTCAGAGTCTTCGATATATTTAACTCTTTCTTCCAGTAGCTGTTAATGACCAGCGTGTAGGAGGGGATACGTTTGTGTGCTTCAACAAATGAGAGTGAGACCTTAAGAGAGAGTGACAAGGAGACAGTAACTGGAATTTGTTTTATGTGAAGCAAGTAACAATAGGATAGCTAAAGTTAGCAACAGTCACAGCTGAGACTGCTGCTGTATAAAGTCAATACAAAAGCTGCTGGACATTAACCCTCAAAAACCTTAAGAGCCACCAGAGACTAAAAATTGCTGCGGTCCTTAAATGTTTAACAACTTTTGAACCGCTGATGCAATCCACACACTGTAAAAAGTCATCTGAACCAGAGCTCCTCAGCTTTTCAGTAATATCACAGGTGTCTTGGTTGACCAGGGATAATGTTATAATAACTGGCTGTAAATTACTTAGGGTAATGGTTAAATTCATCCATTCCCAGACAAAACAAATGTAAAATTGGGACTTTGAAATGGATGAAACTGAAATTTAAGGTTCTCCTAAACCAAATAATGTATGAGAATTGATGCTGACTGCTAGAATAGATTTGGAAAAACAAAATAAATATCCTCAAACATCAAATCTCCTCAAGTATCCCCTAGAAGCCTTCATGTTTGCATAATGGACTTAAAAACTTGATAGTTTATTGAATTGGGGAAAAAAACTGCATAATTAAGGAGGGAATAACTGAACCTTGGAAAAAAGTTGGACCGTTAGGTGCTTTTGTACTTTGCCACTGTTCAAAATATGAATACTCTGTTATTTTAGTAACTAACACTTATTTCCATTTTCTCTTTGAAGTAACAAGATAGCAAACAAAAAAGGAAAAGCAGAAACAGAAAGACATGCATCACAAATACATACATTAAATAGTAGAGGTGGTTGATACATACTAAGGCTCGGTAGGCACAAACACATAGTTAAATACTAAACAATATTTAAACAAAGTACACAAAAGGAAGCCTGTGTTTACCTGCATATCAGGCACTAATGCTCATCGTCAGAGACCTGCACCCATAAATGTGTTGCACTATGAGTTGACTTGCCCCCAACACTCTGCTCTCAGCTATATTTATCTCCACCCTCACCATAAAAGGCTGTGACTGCTGCTTGGACACTTCAGCAAGGGGCCAACATTATTTTTGTTGTGTAGACCGCAGCTCTGTACGCACCTACCTGTAGGTTTGCTGGGATATCAAGCTTTAAGAGTGGAGTTGGACCATCTTTTCTTTTAAAGCTTGAAGTTTGAGGGTTGTTGTCCAGGGTGAGTGGCAACTGTTGTGCAGGGATCAGATGAGATAATTCAGGTTGTAGTTGTTGCATATGTCTGTCTAAGCATGCTGAGAAAATGCCTGTTTGCCTGAATCTCACATCATGTCTTGCTAGTTGATGTTGCAGGTTTGAATTTGCAGATTTCATGATTGTTAAAAGACTTTTCTCTGTTGCTTTCTTTTTTGATGATTTTTTACATGTGTAGTTTCTCAAATATTTTAATCTACTTTTATTGCATAATTTCTTTACATTATTTTTGTTTAGTACAGCTGATTCTTTTTACCATCTTGAGGGCTACATTAACAATCCATGTTCAGCTGTAAAGAACATGCTGAAGTAAATGAACGCATGGGCAGCTTGTTAATGGAGCCAATCAACATTTAAAATTCAGTGACAGTCACCAGTATACAGTAACAGTAACTCCACCTGCTCTTGAACACCCACAAACCACACAGAGAAACAGACAGACTGCAAGAAAGTCAGGAAAAACTGCAAGAAAATCAGGGCTCGAACCAGGAGCAGCCTACAGCATGTCTGGATCTATACCCTTCTACCAAAAGCACCATCGCCACTATGACCGTGACTACCACAGCAAGGAGACTGCCGCCAAACTGAGCCAATACCAGTCCAGCAGCAGCAGATATGCTGCTGCCAGCAGCTCCTCCAGTATCAGCAGGAGCAGGGGGTAAGGAGGAGGAAGGAGGATCATACCCTCATCAGTCTTTGCTGCAGGAAAGCCCTGCTGCTCCCCTTAACACCACCACCCAACCCAACTGATCAAGTTCACCTCCTTTACTCTCGCTGGATCACTTCCTTGTCACAACTCCTTCCTGCTAACCATCTATTCCCTCTTTGATCAACCTCCCCAACACACCTGAGGATCCTCGCTCTTCACAAAGCTTTAAAACCAGCTTTGAATCCTGCATGAGGCTCTTCATATGCCTTCTTTGCTTTTATGCATGCTGACGAACTCCTACCTTTAACACACCTGTTCCTAAAGAATTAAAATTATTTAGGTGAAAACTTAATTTTTAGTTTTTGTCCAGTTTTTTGCCCTTTTAAGAGCAGAACCTTTTGTTAGATAAGCTGTAAGGAAATGCACTGTTATGTAATCGCTGAGTTATGGTATATGGCATAGACTGAAATAGAAGGTTGACCTGTGCATACCATGATGGAGGGAAAGTAACAAGTTTGTCAGTCTTTGAAATCTGATCTCTGCGTTGTAAATTAAATATCTTTTAAACCAGGTGGGATTTACATTTATTGTTATGTTTTGGAAACATAGTAGCTTCTCCTTATTTTAAATACAAATTAGGGGTGTTGTTGTTCAGTGATTATTGCTTCTGTTGCCCAGATTTTTGCAGTACCTGTTGACTCAATTGTTCAGTTGTCTAGTGTTTTAATAGGGATTACATAAGGGTCAGGTTACTATTTGTCAGTTTATGAGTCTGTGGTTAAATGTTTTCTAAGGAGAGAGAAAAAGTTAAGAAATGTTGCAGGATAAACCAAAATGATGGTTTTGTCAAACCAAAAGGTGATTTTCTACTATTAGCCAAGAGGAATAACAATACATCTAGTTAACATGGATCCTATCTTTTACAGTGCCTGGCAAATCTTTAAATACATTGGCCTGCAAAGTGTGAACAGGTCAGAGGGCTTAGGTTTTACTAATGCCATCTGATCTTTGCCTTCACACTCACTGCTGGGCAGCAAACCAGCCACCAAATCTGTGCTGTGGTGAGGAAAGGAGACTTATGAAGTGATGATGGTTTAAGAGTCGGGGTGGTTTTTGATATCGTTGTCATTTAAAGGACAGAAGTGCATCAATGAAGGCATAAACATTGGATTAGTTATATGAGAAAACTATCGCTAATAAAAAATGAAACTCTCCTTATTATAATCCTTTTTAATGGGAGTGGTTGAAGTCCTGAACTTGTTAAGTCAAAGGAATGAAAGGAAGTGGTCACAGCTAAGAGAGAGTGACCAAGATAGATATGGGAGAAATGAGGGCAGTTGCCCTGTCACCTTTCTTGCCCCCACCACCTTATCAGCTTCTTATTATCTCACACCGAGAGCTCCCGCCCCCAACTTTCCGAGAACTGCAGATAGTGCTGTTGTATGACTGTGGATTGTTATATGCAGTGTATTGGGCTTTTCAAGTGTTAGCAAGTTGTTTGGACTGTAATTTATGGTGTATTCTCAGATTTGTAACTCTATAAACAACTTAAGTGTGATTTGGGGTTTGTTTATGGTTCACTACTGTTTTCATTGGACCTTCGTGGTGCTCATTTGATCTATCATATCAGGTGGCTTTAATGTGGATGTGCTAAAATGTTAAATATCCAAAACTAAACCATCATCTTTCCTACTGAACCCTCATCTCCAACCCACCTACCCTCCCCTTGGCTTTATCCCCACATGTTGATGATATGTTTGTAGTTTTGCTGTCTGGCTGTGTGGTGGGCTCATAGTTTTCCATATGTCCCAGACTTAAAGTGTCACATTCTGGGCTGGAGGCAAGCAGACTGAGCCCTGAGCCAAAGAGAGCCAAGCCAACTTACTTGGCTGTGGATAAAGAGAACCAAATCATCGGCTATGTAGTACCTATCTTCAGGGGCAGGTAATAAACTCTTTGCTGTGTAAATATTTAATTATTCAAAAAAAGTTATTTCGGTTTTAATGATATGCCTTACTCCCCACGTTCATTCATGGCTCTACTCAACAAACTCCTAGTCAAGAGTTTGCTTCAGGATTGTCGGATACAGAGGAGGCAAGGGTAAAGGACACTGCCGCGTACGTGGCTCGCAGGGATTTGTTCACCAGAGGCCTGGAGATGCAGAGGTCAGAGCTGATCTCCAGGAAGGAGACGATGCGCGAGTCGGCCGAACGCATCTCTCTGAACAAAAGGGTCAGTTGGGGAATCCTACATGAAGCTGCACTGGGGTCATACAGGACGTCATAGACTTTTTCAACAGCACTGAAAAATATCTTATTATTTCTATACCCTTGGAGGTAATCATTCTCCCTCAACACTCATTGGCCTTTTATACCTTTGGCATCACCACAGACTTAATTTGAACCTGATATTTGGTGAAAGACACTATGATGTCATCTGCATATTTGTAAAATTAATTGCAGCTAAGCTAAGGAACACCAAGTTCCTCTGGCCACTACTGCTATGTCTTACACAAGGGTGTTATAAATGTCCCTGGGCGATTATGTTAAGTAGTACTCGACCATTCATTGAGTATCATAAAAGCCACAGCGACCCTCTTACTCTGTTTATCTCCATTCTGCCAGACCGCCTTGCTGGGTGAGAAATTCCTAAGGAGATCGTGTTTCTTGAGACACAGGGAAGCAGTGTCCCAATGGTGTTGTCATAATATGTGTTGACTCATTGGATGCACAACCAGCAGGGCCTCAACGTCTGTAGCTATTCATAGGACATAATGAACAACAAACACTCTCACACACTACATCTTGCATGTGTCAGACGAATACAGATGCTGGGATCTTGCTAAATTTGTGTGTGTAAATGTCTTGTTTTTGCTTCAACCATGCATTGTGAATTCCTGATGAAATCATGTATTTTTTAAATACATTGTTTGGTTTGAAAAGGTGAAATTGTCCTGAGTGATTCACTGCTCAAGTGCTGTTCTGTTTTGTAGATCCATGAACACGAGGAGCACTTCAAGCGCATGAACGAAGATAGCCTGATGCACCCCCCGGAGTTTGTGATTAAACCACGCTCCCACACTGTGTGGGAGAAGCAGTGTGTGCGACTGCATTGCACTGTCAGTGGCTGGCCCGACCCACGGGTTGTCTGGTAGGTCTAAGACACACTGCGCACATAGCATGACCTTGTGTCTGTCTTCTCTGTCCCCTAAACATCCTGCTTATTCCCTTGAGCTCTATCTATTTCTGTTGTTTTCCTATCAATTTTTTTCATTCTAAGTGTATCTGTTCTTTCCATTCTCTATGGTCTGTCTTCTTTTGTGTTTTCTGCTTCCTACTTCAAGGTATAAAAACAATGTGGCAATTGACCCTATGGCCAACCCTGGCAAGTATAAACTGGAGAGCAGATACAGTGTGCACTCACTGGAGATTAACAGGTAGGTGTAGTTTCTCATTTCCACTGCCCTAAAAATAAAGTCTCCCAAAAAAGCCAGTGAGACATCTTGTGCCGTAGTTTAATATCAACATTACATCACCATTATAATGGGTTTTGCAGCTCCAGAGGAGACATTGTGAAAAGTCTTGGAACTTGCTTACAACTTAGCTTGATTTCACTCTCTTTTTGTGTTAGCTTATTGTTAGCTACAGCTAGAACTGCATTGACCCTGAATTGAATGGAAGTGGTATCAATGATAAGTCCTAATGTGCCTGTGGGGGGAAAACTCGAAGTTCAGATTTGAGCTTAGTCTACCGCTTGATTTTGCACTTACAACTTAGCAACTAATTTAGCTTAGCTAATCGCTAGCTAACAGTCACGTGTGGTTTTATATGATGGGCTGACTAAATGGCTTTAAATCCATACTTTATGTTTGTGGCATCATACGTGCAAGTTTTCTCCAGGTCAGGAGGTCTATGGATGTTTTTCAACTTAACTTTAGTCAGCTTGGCTGTTTGTCTGCTATTAAGGTCTCTCTCTTGCAAAACGTGTCAATTTTTGTGACTCAGCGTTTGCTAGCAAGCTAGCCTGCTAGTTATGACATTAACAGCTTCGGACATGATATGTTTGACGAACAAACTATAAAATAACAGACACAGCAAAAAAGGTTTTTAATGTTATTTTGTAAACTACATTTTCTATTACACATGATAATTATGATTAAATTTCATTCTATCAAGTTTTTTTTGGCATTTCCCTTATTTTTTCGCTTATTTTCTATGGCCCTCTACTTTGAAAACTAAAAGGCTCACTAGTCACGCTACCTACATAATATTTGTATGTTTTAATGTGCAGGAAATGAGAATGAGAATAATTTTTATATATAAAAATTCTTTAAAAAAAATCATATGCTTACATATGTTTAGAATATACCAAAAGAGAAATAGTGGACACCTGAAAACCATTTTTTTTCACTCTGTCAATGGAACAATTTTACAAACGAACACAAGCAACAGTAAATTAAAAAAGTTAAACTGAATAACATAAATATAGCTCTCTTCAGTCAAATATTTGATTTTTTCAGCTAACATTTAAACAAAGTTAATATCTAAAGATAGTCAAAAGCATTTTCAACAGGCAGCCAAAACTCCCAAGGAGGAAAAATGATCTTTAGGCAATAACATTTAAAGTGAATGTATCTGCTGTAGTCTGACCGCTGGCTCCATTATGTGCAGCAGACAATACATACTTAAAAGAGACCAATACCACCTGGTGTAGATGACATCACCGGTGGTGTCTATTTATTGCCAGAGTATTCCTGGCCAAGAGTTATGGAAGGCTCTACAGTCGTGGACTCGCATAGTTGGTATTATTTACATGGCTGGGAAGGCTGAGGTTGAAGTGGGGGAAGGGCACTGTACACTTGAATCCTTAAGAGTCAGAATGTGCGCATCATGGACATTGATCACCTGACGCTCTCCTCTTTCAGATGTGATTTTGATGACACAGCCCAGTATCGTGTCTCTGCCATGAACTCCAAGGGAGAGCAGTCTGAAATTGCCTCCGTCGTTGTTAAGAGTAGGTTTTAGCGAGTCTTCAAAGCATCACACCCCAATGCTGTCAACACCCACTCAAAAACAGCCTTCACAATCACATAATTATTAAAAGTCACCTTAATAATTTTCCCATTGTTTTGAGTATAAGTTTAAAGTGTCCCCTCTAATTTATTTGAACTGTCATATGATTGTATAACTTGTCAGTATAGCAATGTGCATACAGTTATATTAACAGCAAATGCTGCTATTCTTTCTAGGATTCAAAGGTGAAGTTGATGAGTCTCTGCCACTACCCAGACGTAAGTGTGAATTTACAATTTGTGTTTTATTCTTATGCTGTATTGTGAATTTAAAGTTAGGTTGATTAATTTATGTCCACTAGGGGGCAGAAGAACAAGCTGAAACGCAAAGCCTTGACATATTTTCATCTTATTAGGTTGTTATGCTTTTTTGCTACACGTCAGCAAGCAGCTGCTTATTTACACATCCAGCAGATGCCGAGCAACTTGAGCATTTAATTACATTTCTTTCCACCATGAATATAAATTTCCATGAACATAAATTATTAATTGATTATTGTGTAGCTCTGTTTTGGGCTCCACCAACACTTAAGAAAAATATTTGTCTTTGGTTGTGAGGCGTTAGCTGCTACCTTTGTCTGTCTGCTGCTGGGCTCTGTGCATGTACTGTACAGCTGCTTTTCCTGAAAACATCTGCCCCCTGCTGGAAGCAAATTGAATGAACAGCAGATTCTCTGGCTGTAAAATGAAAACAATGAGTTTGAAGAGGCTAAAAAGTTCCACAAAGCTTAACAGTTGTGTAATAATGTTTTGTGGGTTTGTCATTAAACAATTAATGTAACATTACACATTTTCATTTGATTTATGTTAAAATAATGCGGCTTTAATGTTTTCATTCATTATGAATTAATTGGTAATTTTACAAGTTATTAAATATTATTAACATAACTCCTGCTGTGTGAACTGCTCATACATGACTGACCTGCAGTAATGAGTGGGATGTGATGTGCTTTGGGGGCTGACAGCTACTGCACTAACAACTTTTCTGTTTCCTTGATGCTGCGGCGACAATGCAGGGGCCTTTAAAGAAGGTAACAGGGTCTCAGAGATCTGGTTTGAAAATGTTTTCTTGAACTTGATGTTTCTACTGACCTCTCTGATTGTGTCTGTGCATGGTTGCCCTTGTCTGTACAAAAGTGTAGAGTTCATAGTATTCTTCTTGAGTAGTTAAACTGTGAAAATGTACAACTTTTTCATCTTTTCCAGTTCTACTTCGTATGCATCGACAATGTTGCAAGTATGCAACCTTGTAAGCTAATGCTATTATACACAGTAGAGGGACTGTGCAAGATTTTCATGAACTACTGAAGCATTTTTTGCAATTTCTTGTCATCAAGATGCATATTCATGAGTGAAAGTACATTTTCTGGCACTTTTATATAGTCAACTCTATTTAACAGAGCCTTTGAATGAGGAGATAGTTAGTAAAGTAGGGTGTTGCAAAGTAGTCTTTAATTGCAAATCCTTATTTCATCCTCAATTGATTTAAATCTCTTAAATGTGAAAATTAAGGTGATAATTCAAAGCTAATTCAAAACCTTAATGAATATTGAGTGTTTTTTATTTCAACTAGGATTTTTATTTGTCTCCTGTGTCTCTTTGTTTTCTGCATGACAACAAGTTTTATTTCCCCTCAGCTCTTTTTGTGAGTCGTGCACTGTCGTTTCAGAGTCACTCTTTATTTGTATTTGTTTGTTGTTCTTTTTTCTCACACGTGAAACTTGTTCTTCACTTTCTTCTGCCTGACTGAAAAATGTTGTTCCACCGTGTTGTTCATGTTCATGTTTTTGGGTTTTTTTCTCCCTCTTTGGATGTGATTATTGCTGTGGTTATTTTCTGTCTATTTCACTGTTCACAGTCACATTGTTTTTTCCTTTCATTTGATTAGAAAACGATCATCTTTCCACATCTGTGTGCACAAACTGTTTGCACAATTATGCCAGTGCACGCTCTGACTTTGTTTTCTCATGGTTTGTGTGTAGATGGCCCAGTTTCTGAGTACGGCATCACCTTCCAGACTCACATTGTGGATAAGTTTGGTGTGTCATTTGGAAGAGAGGGTGAGACCATGAGTTTGGGATGTACAGTCGTCATTTACCCTTCACTGCATCGCTACCAGCCAGAGATCGAGTGGTACAGAGATGGTAAGCAGGCTGTGGTTTACTGCTGCTGAGGTTCACTCACTCTTTTTTTGCTGAACCTTTCAAAGCCGGAAACTGAAACTGTATGAATATCACTTACATGCGCGTGATTTCAAATACTCTATTTACCTGATGTGCAGGGAGTACATTTTAAGTCCGTACCACATGTCATTTTTCAACAATTAAAGCTTCTGTTGATGTTTTGCAATGAAGCTTAGAAGACCTCTCATCATATTTTACAATGTCATCACCAGTCCAAAAAAAGCAAAGTTCCACCTCACATTACTCAAATAAGTTCGACAGCAGGATTATTTGTGTTTGTTTTCTTCAAACAGCAAAAACACTGTACATTAGCTTTCAGCTAGCGAAAAGTGGCATCAAGGATGTGTGTGTTTGTTTTCAGTTCAGCCTCTGACTGAACTCAGCACTCTACAATTCTTTCAGCTATTTCTATCCACTCTTTGTACTTCTTCCCTCTCCTTTCCTGCTCCTACTGCACAAAACTTATTAGAATAACTTAGAAATGGTCAATGTAATGATGGAATCTTTTAAACTTTGAACCATTCAATACAGCCCTTAACTATAACATGCATTCTATGGGATTAAAGGTATCAGATGATTATAAATATTTAGTATGAGTTAAGATTTTACATTTACATGTCTTTGTTTGTTTTATTAAAATGGATTACATCAGTGTTGCATGTTACTGAGCAACCCTCAAATCTTTTTGTTCCAGATGTTCTGCTGTCTTCCTCTAAATGGAACCACATGCACTGGAGTGGAGACCGAGCCACACTGACGCTCACACACCTCAACAAAGAGGACGAGGGACTCTACACTCTGCGTGTCACCACCAAGTCTGGATATGAAACCTACTCGGCCTACGTGTTTGTCAGAGGTGACTACACCTTCGCTCGAAGTTACCATGTCACCATAAAGTTGCATGACTCTCTAACTCCACTAACCATTCGTCATTTTGGAGATTACAGTTTTTCTGTGGAAACATCTCTCCTACTTGACAAAACAACTAAAATTTTGCTTCCATGTTGCTTCAAAGCAAAAGACTCCTTATATGCAGTCTGGCCTCAGACTCTGACTTATTTGTGGCCTTGCTGACCATTGGTCAAGTCTTACTTCATTTATTTTTAGAAGAACTCCTTTAGCCTTTTACTCGGTAAAATGTTATGTAAGATCTCTTCACAGACATTTTTGCTGTAATCCAGGTAATCAAAGGTTTAAAGCAACCTGATTCCCCCAGCTTTGTTTTTAACAAGCATGTCATCAGATCAAGGTCAAAGCCATAACAACATGCCCTCTGGCACCTGATGATAATACCATGTGAAATATTCAGAGTGTTTGAATGTGAGTGAGTGGTTTTAAATAGGATTTCTCTAATAGAGACCCAACCAAGTGGCAGCTCCCTGGCATCTGTTTGAATACCATGGAAAAAGCAGGCAGTGAAGCTTATCTTTGCTGTCTTCAGAGACAATCTGACCTTTGAAGCTTCAGCTTCACATGTTGAGTATGAACATGCCAGAAAATAAACCCCGTGGTTCCCCCGTTAAAGCTCAGGGTCGCCCAGTAAAGAAAAGGCCAGGTACAGTCTCCATAACAAAACGCTATATGATCCCGACTGCAGTCAGGCTATTCTCAGAGAGCTCAGCTATGGAATGAGTCTGGCTGTGAGCGCAGATAGATACTGTTAATATCTGCCTCAAGGAGAAACAATAGGCTGCCCAGTTTCCTTACTGGTATGGTTATAAATATCTCCCCTTGTTTTATCTCTTATGGTCATTAGATGAAGTAGCTGAAAAGAAAAATCATTTATAGGTGATAAAGTACAGGCTCGTGCACCCAGGAATGTCATGGTCTTATTTTATGATTCAGCTCTGGTCTCCGGTGCCCTGGCTTTACCCTGACGTTTCTTTAAGAGTCACCTCTCTTATCCCCTTTCACTATGGGGAGGGCTGCTGCTAATCCTGTCCTGCTGCTGCTGCTGCTGATTGCTCTTGGCTTGTGTTTGACTTGAGGACCAGAAACATTCCTGGCTTTGAGTCCTGCAGCAGCACAGTTCAGCACAGGGCAGAGAAAACTTTAAAACAAGCTGCTACAGTAGAGTCAAAGGTGAACAAAAACAATAGAACAGACACTTTCACATTGTGTATTCATGTGGTGTTGTTCTTGTTTGTGTTAGATACTGATGCTGAGGTTGCAGGAGCTCCAGGTGCTCCTCTGGATGTTCGCTGTCTGGAAGCTAACAAAGATTATATCATTGTCACCTGGAAGCAGCCAGCCGTCGATGGTGGCGACTCCATCCTGGGCTACTTTGTGGACAGGTTTTCATTCAACTTCTACACCGCTTCATATTAGATGCAAAAACAGGATGTTTTTTCTGAGTTCATGAAACATTTGAGAGATACAAGCTTGTAACTGGACAGAAAATAATAAAGTGCTGTAGTGTAAACCACCAAAAAGTATATAAAGTAATTGCAATAGCTGAATCTTAAACATTCGGAGTAGTAAAATGCAACATGCACATTAATTGTGTGATGATTTTCATTCACAGTGACATAAAATGAGTACTTTTGATACTTTGCTGCAAATTTTGTTGAAAATGCTCACATGCTTATTTAAGTAAGACTTTTAATGCAGGACTTTAACTTGTCGTGGAGTATTTTCACAGTGTGGATTTATTACTTTTACTTATGTTAAGTTTCTGAATACTTCTTCCAACATCGCACAGTACATATCAAGCAGCTCCAATAATCTGTTTTGAAAAATACAAAACAAACAAAAGAGTCTGAACTATTTAAAAAAGACAATATAGTATTAGCAACACCTTGATTGACAAGTGAGAACAGAAACACTGGATATGTTCTACTCCAAGACTTATGTTGTAACATGTGTCCAGATGTGAGGTTGGAACCACCCACTGGATCCAGTGCAATGACACTCCGATCAAGTTTGCCCGTTTCCCCGTCACCGGCCTGGTGGAGGGACGCTCCTACACCTTCCGTGTGCGTGCTGTCAACAAGAGTGGCATGAGCCGCCCGTCCAGAGTCTCTGAGCCGGTGGCCGCCATGGACCCGGCTGATCGCGCCCGCATGAGAGGTACTGCAACCTACACAGCATTTCTGGTTAAAAACAGCCCACCAGTCTCCTACTGGACACATGGGTTCATTTTTAATTATTCAAAGGCATTTTAAGCACATTTTAAGCACAACTATGTAAGGTAAAATTCTGGTTAGCAACACTGTTTTTCACCTGCAAATGTGCCTTTTTAAAAAAATTTAATATTGCAGCAAAATATAGAAATATTATAACCTGAAAGGATCATATAACCCATCAAATTCATAACTTTTACATGCTGTCAGGTACTTCTGCTCCCTGGACCGGACAGATCATTGTCACAGAGGAGGAGCCTGCAGGTAGGAAGTTTAATTTAACACCATCATCAACAGTCAGTGACATAAAAGTCACATCTACCAGTTTCAGCTACCGCATGACTGATGTGTTCAGGGAATTAATTCTTTTATATCTACACCATCAGAGAGCATCGTTCCTGGCAGACCTCGCGAGCTGCAGGTGACGGAGGCTACCAAGAACTATGTGGTGCTGAGCTGGAAGCCACCTGGAGAGAAAGGTCTTGAGGGTGTCATGTACTACGTGGAAAAGGTGAATTGTACCTATTTATAAACATATTCTTAACTCGTTAACATTAATTATCTAAATCAATTTCGTGCCAGTGTTTCTGTGACACATGTGACATGTGTCTTTGTCTGTCAGTGTGTTTCGGGGACAGACAGCTGGCAGAGGGTGAACACCGAGATCCCGGTCAAATCTCCTCGCTTTGCGCTGTTTGATCTCGCCGAGGGGAAATCCTACAGGTTCCGCGTCCGCTGCTGCAACTCTGCTGGTGTTGGCGAGCCGTCTGAGCCAACTGAGGCCACAACTGTTGGCGACAAGCTTGGTCAGAGGACACAAAAACACTCTTTAAATGCATCATAACAGCAGCCATCTTACATTCTCAGTTGATGACCTAAAAAATGTCAAATGTTCTGGTCCACAGATATCCCATCTGCACCAGGCAAGGTTGTCCCGACCAGAAACACGGACACATCTGTCGTTGTGTCATGGGAAGCGTCCCGTGAGGCCAAAGAGTTGGTGGGATACTACATCGAGGCGAGCATCGTGGGCAGCAATGTGTGGGAGCCGTGCAACAACAAGCCCGTAAAGGCCACCAGGTAAAATGATTCCTCTTTGTTTTATAACACGTATAAGTAAGTTAAAGTTATAAGTTCATATGGAAATGTTGTTTGACAGAACTGTAATTTTGGTAAATGTGCAGGTTCATCTGTCACGGTCTGAAGACTGGAGAGAAATACGTGTTCAGGGTGAGGGCAGTGAACGCAGCAGGAATCAGCCAGTTCTCCCAGGAGTCTGAGCCTGTGGAGGTGAAGGCTGCTATTGGTGAGTAAAACTGAGGGTTCACATCTCAGTCAATGATGATGGCACTTTATCCTGTTAATTTTTGTAACAGGACAAATAAATAATGCGTAAAATATAGCTGTGGGTGGTGTTGCTTGCATTTCTGAAGTCATTTTGCTGTTAGCGTATATATATTTTTTAGCTTAAATGGATTAACACAGACAACTATGTTAGCATATTTACATGATATTCAGTTACAAGTCGTAGTTATGATTCAGGTACAATAAATATTTGAGATTTTTGTGATGCAGGAGAGAGGCAAAGTTTTTTTTTTTAATAAATATCAGTTTCCTGACTTGTAGCACAAAAGGCTTCATTCTTGATAATTTTTCTCCACCTTTTTTACAGTCATATACAGAGAAAACACCATTGCAGATGCAAAAAATGGTATTCTTTAATGCTTTTCGCTAGTTTGTGCAGAATGCAATGCAGTCAAAACATATTGGTTTATCTAAAGATCTAAAATGTCATTTTTCAAAAAGTTTAATCTCTTAATTTTTGCAAATATTGATGTCAACTATCATGTAACCCTATTAAGTGAATAGTGGCTGATGTGAAAAAGATGCAGCAGACGTATGTATGTCAGGTTTAAGTGATCTCACTTGAAAAAAACAGAAAATGACAAAATGACTCCTGAAATGCAACAAAAAACCCACAGACTGATGATTAGTTTAAATATGTGGATTTTCCTTTTAAGTCTGTCTTTATTTTTGGAAATAGTTTCAAAGAAATGAAAAAAATGGTCTTTTTCTTTTTACTTTAAACATGATGTTGTTTGTTCGACTATTGTTTTCACTTTTTGACACCATCAGCATCTGTACTCCCACACTTTCTCCACCATGGTCCCACTCTGTTACTCTGTCACGTTATTCTGCACTGTGAAGTGCCTCCACCTCCCCACCCCCCTCACCCTCCTCCACCTCCTCCCTGCTCAGCCTGAGGCGGGGTCAGGGTCAGGACTTGTAGACTTCCTCTATTTTGGGTCAATATGATCCAATTCAGCGGTCGTTACAAACCAGCCCAGTGACACACGCACCATCACCCCCCCTTTACCCCCACCTTTCCTGGGCACGAGATGTGTCGGCAACCCCCACATGGTGCTAAAGGTACCAGCACACACACCTTCCCCACCCCACCAGTTTCTATGTATTAACCTCCGTCTTGGCAGCTAACCTGCAGTGGTATTGTTCTGCACAACAGGTGACCGGATTTTAATGACTAAAGCAGCACTAACTTTTTATTAAATATAAGTTCAGTTAAAAATACAAACTTCTCATACTTCCTGTATCTTGTACAGGCTTTATATATGTGTGTGTTTATAAAATATATATCTTTATATCTCTCTATATATCTATCTATCTATCTAGATATAGATATAGATACATAGATATAGATAGAGAGAGATATATAGATATAGATATAGATATATACACACATACACACAGACATATATATACAAGGATACAAGGAAGTTTATTTATATACGTATATACATATACTTGTTGGAATAATTTACTTTTCTTCTTATAAAAACTTAAATTCTTTGGTTTCAGAAGCAAAGACTTCTGTTTTTTATTAATAATTTATAAACATTTGCCATTAAAATATTAAATAGTTCATTAATCAGGCCGGCTGTGTTTTTACTTTTTCATTTAAAAACTGAAGATTTTAGGTTTGACTTGAAACTCAAAAAATTAGTGGAGACAGTTTCTTGATATTTTGAAACTTCTTTTAAAGTGCATTATTTTTCTTATCAAGAAATTATTTCTTTACAAGTCTTTCAATGATTACGTTCAGTTGTAGCTCACCGCTGTGCTAAACAGACCAATCCAGCTGCTGTGATGATGTCAGAGATGATCTTTCTGATCTCCTGCATGTTCCTCGACTCTCTCTGCATTAAAACTAACACGACTATCAGCCTTTGGATGTCACTCATTCACTGGCCAGCTTTGTGCTGAGCAGCGTGCTCTGTTTTCCCTTATGAAACACACTAGATGGAAATGCTGGTGTCTTTCTCTGCACAGTCATGCAAGTAAAAGTACTTGTAATATTAGAAACAATTACTTTACTATGTAAAACTACAGAAATGCAGTAAGCTGTTGTTCTTCTACTTATTAAAGTTCTACTACTAAGATAAAGTAACCATGGTTACTTTATCTTGTATGTATCATGTATTTTATAATCATGGCTGTTTTTTCTTCTAAATATAGTAAAAGCTAAAAAACAATTACACAACTCCACATGAATTTGATCGGCGTGCTGCTGCCTTCTTTCCCACACTGATTATTTCATCTTTTGGGTTTAAATCTATTAGATGATGAAATTCATTGGCATTTTCACAAAAGTACAGTGTTTTTTCATAAAGGGTTGGTGCAAAGCCTGCACACCCACCCTCAGTGGCCTGCATGCTCTCATAATCCCAGATGTAGCTTACTCACCACCTCACACGGATGTCACGTGTTGATCATCTTGTCTTCATTTTTCACGCCCGGTCAGATGAAGACATTTTACTGAATTTGAGAAGCTGATGTTCTGAATATTGCTTTCTGTCTGTCTCTGCTTGTTGTGTGTGATTGAAGGAATCTTGTGAAAGGATCTTTGGCCTGTTTTCTTTTTTGTTAAAAAGCCTCTTTTGCCTTTTCTCTGCTAACTCCTGTAGGGGGCGGCATCCCTCATGGTGTGTTGCCGGAGATGGGGCCGGGGGGTAACGTTGGCCAACTAACTGAGCACAGGCCACGCTGGACGGGAACGCATGACACTGTCCAGTTCCCCCCTGACACTAAGCAAAAGCACAATAAAGCTCAGGCTGACACTGAAGCCAGGGAGGGGGCCCGGGCGGCTGGTTCAGGTCCTGCAGGGCTCGACCCTGTGGAGGGTAAAAGCAAGGGGGGCAAGAGAGGCAGCGTGTCCTGGGCCCCTGACCTGGTAAAAGACCTGACCACAGAGTCTGTGTCAGACTCAGTTTCTGACTCACTTACTGACAAAGCTGTACACTTAGACTCAGTTCCTGCTGAGGTTCAGACTCAAAGAGACAAAATCAATGAGCCTGAAACCAAACAAGCATGTAAGTTCTCGGTAGGTGCTTCTGCTAATCGGGAGGCAGCGAAGCCCAGGAGAGAGTCGGCAGGTGAGCACCGGTCAGGTCAGAGATGGAAATCTTTTACACAACTTTAAAATAAACTCACAAAAAACTCCATCCAACCCCCCTCAATACTCTGACTTTTCCTGAGTAATTACAGAAATATTCCCCCAATTAAATCAAAGGTTTACTTCAACATTTGCAAGCTTTTTTCACAAATTGTCAGTTGTCTCAGTCTTCTTCTGGTATTCTTCTATTAAAGGTAAGTCACTATAAACACCAACAAACTTTAACAACAACACAGTCACGCTTGTCAACAGTCCATTTTTCCACAACATCCTCGTTTCGGTGGCCAAACATCAGTCACCCGGCACCTTGTGACCTGCCACGACTTCAAGTACCCCGAGCACTTTAACACACAAACACACATAAGTATGACATGGCTGGAGCCAGCTGATCACACCCTGTACTTGAAAAGTGGGTCATCCAACCAAAACAAGAGCCAGACACGTGACCTGAGAGCTTTTCCAAATGTTCACCTCACAGGGTTTTTTGACCAACTTTTCATCCCCAAGTACAGGAAATGTTTCCAATTAATGTGACTTTTTGTGAATGACAGGCCAATTTATTATCATCATGTTACATGATTCTTCTTTGCCTGAGAACTTTTTGTTCCTCTTCCGAGAAGTCAGTGTTTTTTACTGAAACTTTTTTTTAAACCCAAAAATTATGTAGTAATAGAACAAAGAAATAGTTGGACGTAAAGGGAAATGTCTTATCTGCTTATCTGCTCCCTCAGACAAAAACATTAAATCCGTTCTCATGTCTGCCTGTTAAATATGAAGCTACAGCTAGCAGCTGGTTAGCACACAGACTGTAAACAGAAGGAAACAGCTAGTTTAACTCCGTTAAAAGCTAACGATAGATCACCTGCCAGCCTCAATAAATCTCACTAATCACAAGCTCGTCTTTTTCCTTTGTGAAAAATGAAAAAATACTATTACAAACACTGCAGCTGTGGGGTTTTGTTTCCTGATTTACTTTGTTGTTGTTTTGTTAAAGGTTAAACAGACAAGATGCAATATGTTAACTAGTCCATTTTAGTGATTTAACTCTTGACAGTCAGATTAATGCTTCCCCTTGAGTCATTATGCAATGCTAAGCTAACCATCTGCTGGCTGTAGCTTCATATTTAGCTTAGAGACATCAGAGTGGAATTGATCTTGTCATCTAAATATCTTCAACATAGCGAATAACTGTAGTTTATATAAAATTGCAAACTGTTCCTCTAAAAAATGATATCACAGAATCCTGATGTATAAAAGGTTAAAGGTAAAAGTGTGTTCTGGGTTTGACATAATTGTTTTACAGCAGATATTCACATATTAGAGTATTGATGTAATTTATTGGCCATGGAACAAAGTGAGTTGTAAAACAGTAAAAAAAATTACTTGCTGTAGACGGAAAAGTTCTCGGGACGCTGAAGTTCAACAACATCAACAAACTCATGAAATTTTTATATGAATTTCAAAGATCAAAAGATTCAGGATAAATTGAAACAGCTGGTCGGTGGTGTTACAAAGAAGTTTGGGGATTAAAAGTATCACTTCATTGTGGAGCTTCAGCCTCTTATTACTTCACCCTCTTTCCTCCACTGAGGCTTCATGGTGTTAATTTGAGTCTTCTGTCATCTCAGCCTCTCCTACTCCACCCTATGGCATCAGTGTCCTGGAGTGTGTGCGTGACTCCATGGTGCTGGCCTGGAAACAGCCGACCAGCATCGGCGGTGCTGACATCACCGGCTACTTTGTGGATTACCGTGAGGTCATCGATGGCGTGCCGGGAAAGTGGCACGAGGCCAACATCAAGTCTGTCAGCGAGAGGGCCTACAGGGTGAGTCCATGTTTAATTTGACCCAAATACAGGGTTCAGCTGATTTTAAAGATGTTTATAAGTTGTTTATCTTTGTCTTCAGGTGTCTGACCTGAAGGAGAACAGGAAGTACCAGTTCCAGGTTCGGGCAGCCAACATGGCGGGCGTGGGCATCCCGTCACTGCCCAGTGACACCTTCCTGTGTGAGGAGTGGACCATCGCCGTGCCAGGTGGGTTAGTTAGACCTTCTTCAAAAATGATTTCACACGTCAAGGAAGATAAAACATTTCATAGGTTACTATTATAAATTATTATATTATCATATAAATGGAATGATGGATATAAATATAGAACAGTTATAATAATATTATACAGATATCATATTTAAGTACTTCACAGAAAACATGCATGTAAACAAAGCATGCTAATTTCAAATTAGTGTTCATAATTAGATGTGGGACAAATAAATTGTTTTTCATTTTTACAGTTGCATCCCAAGTCAAATACAATGTATTTTATGAGTTACTATGGGAAAAGTTAGTAACATATTTACAATATATTAACAAATGAACAGCACAGACAGTAAAAACATGCAGAATATAAAACCAGCTACTTAAAAAATATAAAAAAAAGCAAAAAAATCTAACATTTCTGGTCCTTAACCTGCTGTTTTGGACCACAGGGCCTCCTCATGACCTGCAGATACGAGAGGTGCGCAGTGACTCTCTTGTGTTGCTATGGAAACCACCTGTGTACCAGGGCCGCGATCCGGTCAACGGGTTCTACATCGACATCAAGGAGGCGGACGCACCTGAGGAGGCGTGGAGAGGAGTCAACAACAAGGCGACGGACAAGACGTACTATAAGGTCGCCATCACCTGGCTGAGTCCTTTTTTTTCTCTGAGAGATTCATTCATGTTTCCTGCATCAGCTGATGTGTGAACCTGTTATTTCTTATTAATGTTGCAGATTAAGAACTTAAAGGAAGGAGAGACGTATGTGTTCCGTGTTCGTGCTCAGAATAAAGCCGGTGTTGGAAAAACCTCAGACGTAACAGAGCCGGTCCCAGCTGTGACCAAACCAGGTAGGTATAAAAAGTAAACGGCTGAAGACAGGAGGCTTGTGAGGTAATTAAATCAAGATGTAACACCACCTTCTCTGGGTTTCAGGCACCAAGGAAATAGTTGTGGATGTTGACGACGACGGTATCATCTCCCTGAACTTCGAATGCTGTGACATGACCCCCGACTCCAAGTTTGTGTGGTCCAAGAATTACGAGGAAATAACAGACTCGACCCGCCTCTCTGTAGAGACCAAGGGAAACAAGTGAGATGATGCTGAGACTCTTTATCAACACCAACCATCAGTGGGAGACGTGATGGGGGATGAGGCGGGATGTCACCTTTCTTGTTAGCTAAATGAACCCATCTCCAAACCCTCAGGGCAGAGGGGTTGTCTTGTTTAATATGTTAGTCTCCTCTGCCTGACTCATTAATCTGAGTTTGAATTTATGGCCTCCATCATGAAATATGGAATATTAGTATCAAAAAGTTATTTGAATTGATAAATCCATGGTGCTGACGTAGCAGACGACTGTAATTGCACCTTTTCTTTCAGTCCCATCCTCCTTTCAGACATGTCTTGCATCTAAAATATACTCCAAACTATATACTGTAAATACATATTTCTGTAATATATTGTGTCCTGAATATTCTATGGTGTATTGTCACTCTCATTATTAAAGTTAGAAGTAGCAACATGTAACTACAGAAGATTAAGAGGATCATAAAGACACACTGCAGCCCATAATAAGCCTGTTATACTATAATGTCGCTAAAAATACTTCCTCAGGATCCATGGAGGGCCCTGAACCTCCTGTTAGGACAATACAAATCACTGACTGCACACCATAACTTAGTATTCTTTTTCATCCTATACTGTGTTTTTCCTGCAGGTCCAAAACTATTTTCCAAACCCCTGGAGAGGAGGACATTGGCATTTATTCATGTCTGGTCACCCACACTGATGGTGCTTCATCCAGCTACACTCTCTCTGAAGAAGGTGGGTCACACAGTTCAACAGGATATCACCTGTTTAAAGAAGTTAAGTAAATGTAATAAACTACTAGTTTCTGACATCTTTCTCTTATCTCTGACAGAGTTGAAGCGACTGCTGGAGATCAGTCACGACCACAAATTCCCCAGTGAGTTTGACATCATGTCATCGCTGCTGTTTTCAAAGATTAACTTTTAACTTTTGTTTTATTTAGCTTCTCACTCTTTTCTCCATCTTTCCTATTCTAACTAGTTATTCCCCTGAAGTCGGAGCTGGCCGTGGAGCTGCTGGAGAAGGGAAGAGTTCGCTTTTGGCTGCAGGCGGACAAGATTTCAGCTAACGGCAAAGTGGAATACGTCTTCAATGATAACGTTCTCTCTCAGGGGGAGGTCAGTGAACAAAGACGGGGAATGAAGCCTCAAGAACTTATATCCGTAACATATCTAGGAATTGTTTTTTCCTTTTTGTGTTACTTGATGTTTAAACGGTTCTGTATTTGGTTTGCAGAAGTACAAGATGAACTTTGATAAGAACACCGGCATCATTGAGATGATCATGGAGTCTCTGACTCCAGCTGATGAGGGCACCTTCACCTTCCAGCTGCAGGATGGGAAAGCTACCAACCAGTCCAGCTTGGTTCTGATAGGAGACGGTATGTTTGGTCACATAAAACAGTCCTGAAGATTTACCTAAAGAAGATGTTAAACTGGGCTTAAGTGACAGTTTTGCTTGGTTTTAAAACTGTTTCAGAGGCTAAAACTCACAGAGAATCATTGAATACTTAGTTTTTGGCACAGAAATTAAAGTTTGAAATTGATGCAAAACATAAGTTGTTGACAAATATGACAAATATGTTTAAATTTGTGTAACATTGTATTGACCTATTGAGTTTTAATGTAAAGCTCCGCAACTCTAAGTTCTGGACACTAGAGGGCAGTAAAACATTTTAGAGGGAACATAGTGAAGAAGAAAATTTCTATCATATTACATATAAAAACTCTGATCACTTATTCACTTATGACCGTCCTTTTCACATACATTCACACACAAACACACACACACACACACACACACACACCTAAATATATATACCCTGAAAATAAGTCAAAAGACACTAAATTAAAGTTAAAAATTCTGCTACCTCTATTAAGTATGGGAAGTTTAAAGCTACAAGCCAAACTACGTCCATGTTAAGACAAAATTTAAAAACAATCAAATGAGTTTCACATGGTTGGATTGTGTAGTTGGATTAAGTTTGGCTAAAATTTTAATTGTTAAAATATTAAAAACTCTTTAAACTCTTTATATTTGCAGTGTTCAAAGAGTTGCAGAAGGAATCAGAGTTCCAGAGGAAAGAATGGTTCAGAAAGCAAGGTACGACACGCTCACTGCTACTAATACTCATGTATAACTACAACTATTAGTGTATTTAATACTTCAACAAATGATTCTTATCATTATCAGTGTGATATGTGTTATTTATGTGGTGGAAAAAGATTAAAAATACCCAACTCAGTATCTCCACCTTATGTAAACTGAATATTATTGTGTTTCATGTTCTGATTTCCACTTATGTACCTGCTGTGTTTGTTGCAGGTCCTCACTTTATCGAGTACTTGAGTTGGGAAGTGACACCAGAGTGCTGTGTTGTGCTGAAATGCAAGGTGAGAGAGAACTTTAAAGGTTTCTCAAGCTTCAGTCTTTTCAAAGTACAGCGTGTCTTCAGTTTTTACATCCTTCTCTTGTGTTGTTTTTCAGGTCGGCAACATTAAGAAGGAAACCTCAGCGCTGTGGTACAAAGACGGACGTGAGATCAAAGCGGACGAGCATCTCGGCTTCACAGAGGGAGTGCTGAAACTGGAAATTGCTCAGGTAGGAAAATGAGAAAAAAGAAACCTGCGTAAAGTTTGAATTCATACATGTATTTATTTATGTTTCTGTATAATTGTCCTTGAATTCATTTTCATATATGAATGTAATCTTGGGATCTTTGCACAAAGACATGCGGCTCTTTCACATTTTATGGGCATCTTTCACCTTAATGTTGGTCCACAAGGTTTTAGTAAGTTGGAGTAAAAAAATGAACAAAATAACAAGTTAAAAAAAAAATCTTCACTAAATAAAACTGGAAACTCCTAAATGGTTTTATTATAATTAACCAGCATCATCTGTCTTTAAATTAAATTTTAACATATATTTTACGACCTAACAATGCCTTTAAATTAAATTACAACATCATCCTCTTCTCTATCTAATTCTTCTGTCCTCTTTATCTCTGTTTTAATTCATACTTTCCTCTAAAATTTCATCTAACACTCTTTTCCATTCTTCACCTCATGACTCATCCTCATCCCAGCGTATCGTCTCTAGTCGTCTGTCCAAGTGGCTCTCAGTCACATGACCTCAGTCCAGTTCGTCTAACGTATATAAACATGATGTCACATGTGTCCCATTTCAGCGCGGCTCCCCTGCAGACACAGCAGACTTTGCCGGCAGCCCAATGTGGAGAAGACTTAAAGTTGGGAACAGTTTTCTGTTGTCATCACGGGCCAATGGCGACCTCTGGTTTTGCCGTTCTGCCTGAAAATGCTTTTGTTTTTAATCGATGTTTGTTCGTTTGTCCGTTTGCTTTTTTTTGCTTTAGGTCATATATGTGTCGTCTGCACCCATAGCAGAAGAGAAATTGCCTTTTCAGCTGAATATAAATCTTATTCCTTGTTTGTTGTTGGTTTTACGCCTGAATCTGATGTTTCTGTTCTCCCCGTCAGATTTCTAAAAAGGATGCGGGTGTGTATGAGGTTGTTCTGAAGGACGAGAGAGGAAAAGACACTTCTAAACTGAATTTGACAGATCAAGGTAACTTTGCAGAGTCACACACTGACAAAAGTAATCAGCATCACCTCCTGACTGTAGTGTAGCAAATACATCACCACATATTCTCTCCTAGGTTTCAAAGACTTGATGAATGAAGTTTTCAGCTTTATTGGTAAGAAGATTCACATTTTAAAACCAATTATGCAATGCCTGATTAATTATAAATTTGCATTTTTACCTCAAACATATTTTGTTTCAATTGCAGCCAACTCCTCCACTCCACTGAAGATCACAAGCACAGATGAGGGCATACGACTTTACACTTTCGTCAGCTACTATAACGATTTACTCCAAGTGACATGGCACTACAAGTACGTTCTCTGTCTATATGTGCAAACATGACATTTAGTGTGAAAATTAATATACGGTCATTCTAGCTGATGGATTTAAGCTAATTTCCTAAAAAGAAAGTGTATCCTTGAGATAAAATTGGTTAGGTCTAGTATTTACAGGAATTTTAAACCTTTTAAGACTGACTGAATGAATGCAGTTCAGTAATAGAGAGTAATATTTAGTAGTAATATTACTATATATATATATTAATATTTCAGTGCTTTTTCCACCTGCAGTCGTCCTCGTGTTCCTGTGTTTGAGCTCTCTGTGTCTTTGACAGAGATTCGGCCATCGCCTTCTCTGACCGTATAAAGAGCGGTGTGGTGGGAGAGCAGCTGTGGCTGCAGATAACAGAGCCGACAGAGAAAGACATGGGCAAGTACGCCATCGAGTTCAACGATGGAAAAGGTGGCCTGAGGAGGACCGTCGAGCTGTCTGGTCAAGGTGAGACCATCAGTACATTTAAAATGTCTCTCTTGGTCCCACTGGTTGTATACTGTACTTGCACTGTAGATAAATGTCGTTTGTTTTACTGTCTCAGGGACAATTGTTTTAAGTTTCTTGTTTTGATGTTTTTTTGATATTGGATGACCTCTGTTAGACTTTGGTACTTTTGGCCAATAAACCAGGTTCAAATCCTACAACCTTTTTGTTTGTTTGTTTTGCAGCATTTGATGATGCTTTTGCAGAATTCCAGAGACTCAAGTGAGTTACGAACTACTTAAACATTATCCCCAAATAAGCTTCATGTAGCTACAATTTACAGCATGCACAAACTGGGAAAATTCATGTGGATTAAACCTTAACGTTAAATTCTGATTTTCAGCACCTTAAATCAAATTAATTGTTGCCTCTTTGTTTTTTTACCTCAACAGAGCTGCTGCTATTGCAGAGAGAAGTAAGTGATGTTGTGTTTTTAAGTTTGTTTTTTTTGCAGAGAACAGATGAGGTAGGTTGCAGAAGACTTGGTCTTCATATTTTAATATAAAGTACCATGTAACGGATTTTGAAATGCTGGATATGACTTTTCTAAAACAATCCTCACTCTCTTCACTTGATGAGTCCTGTTAAATCAACATTAATATTAAGTTGATTATGTTTAAAGTAATTAATGATGCAGGCTATATATGTATCAAAGTGTCGCCTTCCTTTTTTTAAGGATAAGACTCTTTCATAAACTTGCATAACTGCCAACATCAAAATTGCAGTTTTAATAACTTAAAGTAAAACATGGTTGCTTACTTTGTGCTTTCTTATGTCTTATTTAATGTGTTAAAAATTGCTTAGATTTTTCTAATCTTATTTGCAAAATTTCTATTGTAGAGGAGGTCCTTTTTTGAGGTGGCTTAAAAAAAGAAATGTATTGATTGTTATTATTGAAGCTAAAATTGTTTCTTTCAGATCGTGCTCGAGTAGCAGGAGGCTTGCCAGATGTTGTCACCATACAGGAGGGCAAGGTAAACTGTTTTAATGCAAATATCATGTCCACAGGAAAGACACTTAACCTCTATTTACCCTCTGATGGTGGCAGTCACTCTACATGCCTGAATGTAATTGTTTTGATTTGATAATATTATGAGCTTGTGCTGCATGTTTGTCCTTCCACCAGGCCCTCAATCTCACCTGCAACATCTCGGGCGAGCCCGTGCCTGAAGTCACCTGGCTGAAGAACGACAGGGAGATCACGTCTGACGACCACATCATCCTCAAGTTCGCGTCGGGCAAGTTTGCCAGCTTCACCATCACCGCAGTGAACACGTCGGACTCTGGCAAGTACAGCATCCTGGTGAAGAACAAGTACGGCACAGAGAGCGGGGACTTCACCGTAAGTGTCTTCATCCCTGAAGAGGCGGGCGGCAAGAAAAAATAAAAGCGGTCCAAATCTTGTCGTAAATATGTATAAAATGAAAAACACTGGAAACAGTTAAAAGAAGAAACAAATGCTAGAGGATGTGTCGGAAGTTTTGTGTAGAATAAAAACTCCAGAGGTGCTGAATCTGAAATGAAATGTCCAACAGTTCAGAGAGATCCAGAGTGTGGTTATGATTTGTAACTTTAAATTATGATAAAATATGCACTCATTTGGTCCAATATTAACAAGTCCAACTAAAGATAAACAATATATGTGACATCATGTCCAGTCAAACTGTTAAAGGTGCAATTTTAGTGTTTGTTTGTGTAAAGTTGTAGTATGCAGAGAGACAAGCTGATTTCATTCTAATGAAACTTAATTAACAAAATAAAGCCAAATATAATATTTTAAGATAATGTGTTGATAAGTTGCAACATTAAGTCATAGAAAAGAAATAATGAAGTTAGTGTGGAATGTTTATTAAAAAGCAAAATGAATGTTTTAAATGTTTTATCCCATTTGCTACAAATTATGCATATTTTGCTGTCTTTTTTGTCATTTTAGATTCTGCAACAAACCAATTTTCGGTAAAATTACCAAGTAAAATAACTTTGAAAAGAATTAAGATAACTTTAATGTCTCCTTAACAGGCAGTTTGTTAAACACCGCTGTTATTAGTTTCTGTGGCTACGACTGTCAAGCTTTCTATAGTCAAAACAGTGTCAGATTTACCACAAAAATATGGAGTAATCTTTAAAAAATGACTCTTATGTTTAAGACGGGGAGAGAAAACCAGGCTTCTAATTTCTAGATATTATCAGCTATGGCTAGTTAGCTGATTAAGCTAGCATTAGCTTAATGTTTGGTTTAAAACGCTGCCTCAGTTTGACTTTTTATCAAAAGTTTGCTTTCTAGGCCTATTTGTTTTTTTTAGACTGTATATTTTAACTTTTAATGTCAAAATAACATGAGGACGAGCTGATGTTCTTTGCAGATGTAACTTCATCCCTTCTGCAAATCCAACACAGATATTGGAGCCACCAACGTTACTCAGGCTTTGATAGCATCTAGGACTTTTGTCTAGAGAAAAATACCGAATATGCTGATATGTTACTGGTGCATTAGCCTTTTTTTTAACATAACCTTGACACCAACAGCTAGTTACGATACCTTATGCTCTTCAACCTGAAGAGTTATGCTAGGCTATGTAGCCAATGCGTGTAGTAAGCTAGTTAGCTGAACATGCTAGCAAGTGCAACTTATGTGAGGGTGGAAAAACATTTATTTTGGTTCAATCCCACACTTTTGTTCTTGTCTTTTTCATATTTAGAAAGTTAAATTAAACTAGGAAAAAGAAAAAATACTTTTAAATGTGGTAAAAACACACAACGTGATTTATAAACTCATGTTTTGCTTTGAAGTGCGATAAATTTGTTGCAAATGGGTTAAAACACAATCCTTTATTGTTATGTGCCATTTCATCAGATTTTCCATTTAGTCCTGTTTCGTTTTGGTTCACAAGCATTTGAATGTTGTGTTCATCACTTCCATTGTCTCTCTGTTTGTAGTAAATAATGTACGTTTGCCCACTTGTCACTATTGTTGTTCATCATTGTAATGAAATCCACTTCACCGTCCACCATTAATGACTGTGATGCCTCCTTTTATTTGTGATTATGATGATAACGATGCCACTGTAATGAAGACTGTTAGATCACTTAGTTATTGTTGCATCACTTCCTGTTACCCTGTTTCTTGATGACACTAATAAAAACAAGCATGTTCTTTCCCACTTCCTCCACTTCCTCTTTGAGTTGTCTTCTGGTTTAAACCTTCCAACCTAATCACTCTGTCGTTTCAGTTTACTCTTCCCTTTTCACTCCCAGGCACGATTTCTGTAGACACGGACTGCCAAAAGATCAACCACCAGCATGGAGACCATCCGTCTCTCTACTGTAATAACCACGGTCTGCTTGATTGATGACTCTCTGGGATATAAAAAACTAAAATAACTCCCTGTTAGATGAGCACAAACAGAGCAGACAAAATCAAGCTCACCTGAGTGAAAATGAGAGAAAACTAATGCTGTTTCCCTTTTGTTGTCTGGTCACAAGTATATTCAGAAGTTATGAATAGTCATTTTCCTGATGGGTTTTATCATATAGGTGCTATTTAACGAGTGGATCGAAAGTCACTGCACACAGTCAAGAAATAATCCAGCACAATTAAAATCAAGGTTTTTTTTAATGATTAAAGGTCTGTTGCCTGGGGTTTAGGGGGATTTGTTTTGTAGAGTATGGCAGAAATATATTATTTATTATGTTTTAATAAGTATATAATTACCTTTAAGAATCATTGTTTTTATTCACCAATCTTTGAATGAGGCCTTTATATCTGCAGAGGGAGCGGGTCCTCTTCTATGGGGTCCGTCATGTTTCCACAGTAGCCTTGACAGGACTTCTTGTATCTTTCACAAGTTTCATGGCCACAGTTCTCCTACAGGCTTGGATGTTTTTAGCTGGTTGCAATCTGCAAAGTTGCCTTTAATTGCCACCAAATCCTACACACTGGACCTTTAAACAAACAAGGTACAATGTGCTTATTAATTAGCTTAGTAAGCTATTAGTGAGCCTTGTTTCCAGTCGTTATGTTGGTCTAATTAGCTCGCAATGGTTGAAGGTTATCGAACAGATATGAGAGTGGTCTCAATCATCTTATCAGACTTTATTTAAGAGAGTGAAAGTTGTATTTCTGAACATTTCAAACTATTCCTTGAACAAACCACAACCAGTGTGTGTTTGACAAATCCTTAGGGGTTGTTTCTGTGTCTTTGTTGGATCATTTAAAACTGAGTAAAAGAAAAAATATTAACAAATTATTAGAAACTTTGCTAATTACCCACGTGGTTACACATATATAAACAGTATTTAATACGTAAGCATACTTTCCTTTTTCTTCAGGAATTACTAGTGGAGCATGAGATGTGTAAAATCAGGTGATTTTCCTATTTGGATAAACTTATATATTATATATTATAAACTTGTATTGTGATAGTTTTTTATTGTTATTAGTGAAGTGTATCTTGGATAACTCTAGCAATCAGTGATATTTCTGACCTCACTGAACTTCCCGGGTAAGTAGTGGACATCAATCTTTAGATGGTGTGATGGTTAATTCAGGTTGAAACTTTTTGAGATGGTGGCGTTAAACTCTAGTTTTTCTCCTCTTAGCTGGCGATTATAGAGGGGACTCCAAACTTGGGGGTGACTTCATATTGGACTGATACGGAGGGAAATGTAGTGTTTGGTCCAGATACCCCACAGGAAAAGATGAATACCCCAGTCACTGGAGAAAAAAAGCAGAAGCGAAAGGGTGAGAGCGCTGAAATGCAGTTTGCTGTTGTTGATGTAGGAGACGTGGCGTTGTTTTGTCTTCAGTGAGATAAATTACATATTAACGACTTTTCTCTTGCAGAATCTGTAACTAAAACTCTTGTGATGGAAAACATTGATGATGAGGAGCTTAAAGAGCAGAAAGACGAGGAGAAGGTTGCAGTCGATGCTGCAGAAGAACCTAAAGCTTCAGATTCAGAACAAGCTGGAGATGCAAAAGAAGAGGAGGAAGCTGGTGAGCCTTTGACTTCTGACCAATCAGAAGCTCCTGAGCAGCCTGTTGACGCAGTGGAGGAGCCTGAACCACCGGCTGAAACTCCTAACACGGAGTGAATAGAGCCAGAAAAAAAATCAAGTATAATAATTTTTATTTTAAGTTTGATGTTTTCTTCAGTGCCTTAAATGATTGTTGCGTTTTCAGTTATTGTAACTTAATCTTGTCAAATACTCATGGTGATAATAATATTGATTCATTCAGCTCATTTGTGTAACAATTTGGTGTTTTATGGAGCATTATCTTTTGTTTTATATCGTGTTCTCCTAATAACACTTCACAAATCACTGAATTTTTTTAGATTTGCCTGACTTTTATTTGTATATTGTCTCTGCCATGTGTATCTTTTCTATTACAATTGCTTGAATAAAGTATATATTAGCATATTTATTGATTTGAATGGTCACTCTTGTTAGTATATTGAGTCAAAAGATGTGTGACACAAAAGTAGAGGCTTACAGTTAGTCATTCAAAAGTTAAAGGAAAAAACAAAGCAAAGATGAGAAATTCTTGGGATGAAATAGCCAAATTAATTCCAATCATCAAGTGTAAAAATCATAGAGGCCCATTGAGGACAATAGTGCAGTGAGGAGATTTGAAAAACACCTCCTTACTTGCAAAATTTAATCAATTATTCAAAATATTTTGTAGTTTCTTTAAGTTTTTAAATAAACTTGCATGCACTTCAGCTATATGCAAATCCTGTTTTTACTGCAGATACTGTAAATATTTTGAAAAACTTGAAACAACAAACTCAAAGTTCTTAATCTAGGAAATCCCTCTGTTGTGCAGCCAGTCACAGTCTGACTCAGCTCGCTTTAGGGGGAACTGAAACTATCGACTTCCTCTCCAGAGCAAGTGAACGGTACACATCATTTGTCCCTCTTGCATTTACTTATACTAATAGAGAGCTGGGTGGCCCACTTTCCTTTCACTGACTGAAAATTCATACTGTCCTTTAGCAAATCCCTAAAAATCTCACACAACCTGCACACATGCTGCTGCTGCTGCTCTGTAATTGATTGACCTTTACATGGAGAGTGCAAAATAAATATCCTCTTATTTTTTTTAAATATGCTGAGCTTAAGTGTAAACTGAGTAAAAAATTATATTGCATCCACTCTGCATCAAATCTTATCAGTTAAAAATTAAACTGAAGTAAAGTAATAGAAATAATAAAGCAGCAGAAAATGCAAATAAACCTCCTCCAGTAGGTAAACAAACCTAAAAGTAGTATATAACTCAGGCTTAGACTTTTTTAAAAGGGGCATTTGTCTTAATTCATAGTATTAATTATTCTCTTTTTGTTGAGGAAATGACATCTACACTTAGTGAAAGAAGATCCTGATTACACATATTAATCGGTGATAATTAACCCCCATAGTTGACCTCCTCGTGTGTGCTCCTGCGCTGTGATCACGTGCCGCCTCGGCGCCGCAGGGTCACGTGGTGCGGTCGGCTTCAGCGCAGCAGCAGCTGCCGGTCGGAGGAAGCGACTGTAGGTGCGACTGCCTGCGGGTGAGCCTCCACTCCAGCAGGTAAGACGGTCAAATCCGCTATCCATCCCGGTATCTTCATTAATATTGTGGTTAAAAAGCAGAAAACTGACTGAATTTGTCTCGGTGTCGGTTAACGTCGCGTCTCTGGGCTCAAAACACCGGTTGCGGAGTCCTTGAAAGCGTCCTGAGGAGTCATTGAACGGCTTGTTTGTAACTCTGATACTGAAAATCGCTTTTAAAGTGTTGTAAGCTAATAAAAACGTGAAGGCCGTAAATAAATCGAGTATGTAGCCTAGCCTGCCACTGCTGAGACATAATTACCGTGTTTATAATCCTAGTTTGTCTCATAAACGCCTGTCTGTCTCATAAATGTCACTTTTACGTTAAATTAACCCCCCAGCTGTGTCTCTAAACGCCTCTTACGGCTCCTCAAAGGACTTTGCTTTGGATCACCTGAACACCTCACATTAATGTCATCCTCAGGTACAAATGTACAGTTTGGGCTACATTTTGATGATTTAATGGACATGTTAAGGAGGATAAGATGTGTTTCTACTGAACTTATAGTTTCAAATCACATAAACTAAAATAGAGAAATGGATGCTGATTTGTGACATGTTTCAGTGTATTATGTTGTAACTCAAATGTGAAATAAGAGACATAATTTACTCAGATTTAGCCTGTTGAGACACTGCTGCTCAATGTCTCTTCCGTATAAAAGTCTACAGTAAAAGCTGAAGGGCCGGTGACATAATTATATTTAATATTATTGTACTTTTGCAAGAAGCCTCATTACTTAAACATGGTAATGTGGAGGTAATGAGCTAAAAGGTGTTTAAAAGCACCATTATATAGTTACATTTTGTGCTTGAATAATTATTTGATAAATAAATTTGTCGTTTTACAAGCTGAAATGTTCTTCAAATATAAGAATTCACCATTTGAATCTGTTTTGTTTGTCTGTTTCAATAATCATACTCAATCATATGTTGAGTTTTGGACTAATTCATCGATTAATTAAGGAATAACAGGTTCATCGGGTGCAGCCCTTGTTGTTTTATCACCGACATGCAGACAGCTGAGTCAAAAACACTGCTGACTTTTATTTGTGAGGAACTGGTGGTTGAATTAAAAACCTGCAGACTCAGAGACACAACGTCGGTCAAAACAACAACTGGCTGACTGACGTGTGATCACGTTGGACGCTCAGACCCTAATGAGAAGGACAAACGTGCAGAGACAGGGAAAGCTAGATTTGAGTTAATCTCGTAAACAGGATTAACATTAACACCTCTTCAGCTCCCCTCACAGTGTTGTGGGTGAGAACTGGTGCTGGATTTGAATCCTGTACTGAAGCTTTTTTAACAAAATGGCTCAAAAACTATTTGAAAAACAAAGCTTTAGGGGTTTTAGTTATATCTTTAAGATTATGGTCTGTTAATCCCAGTTGAACTGTCTTGGAGACGGCTAGATTATTGTCTTAATATGAGGCTGTTATGTCTTAAATCAGTACAGTTTGATTCCTGTAAATGAGGAGGAAGCTCAGCCACATTGTTTAGAAATTTGAAATGGCATCACAATACTTTCAGTTTCTGGATGCTTTGTTTCTTTCCTTTGTTGTGTCTTGACCTAAAAAACAATAGTTGATTAAGCAAAAACATAAAATCCACTTCCTCATCTGCATCAGCTGAACTTTCCTGCTGTCCTGGAACCAAAGCAGAAGCAATTTATCGTAATTTATTGAGTCAGTTGACCAGTTTGCACATAAATAACGTCAGCTGTTTGTAGATTATTGTGAATCTGTATGAAACATCTCAGTTCTCTTGTGTGATTGTAAATCAAATAACATTAGATTTTGAACTCTTTGTTGGACAAATAAGCTCTTGAAATATGTCAGAATGGGCTACAGAGAATCAAATGGGTGTTTTTTTCACTGTTCTTTTGACATTTTATAGGCTAAACAATTAATCAAAAGCTTGAGATTAACAAAATATGACAATGATTATTAGCTTCAGTCTAATTGGGAACTTTAGATGTTTAATTTTCCATTTTTCTGGAGGTTTTTTGGGACTTTTTTGTCCATTTTTGCCCAAAAATTAAACATGAAAGCTCATCTGATCCTGAGGAACATGAAAAATGGTTCAAATCAACAAGGCGATGAGATTTTTGGACAAACATTATACAAAATTTAAATCTATAAGAGGACTTTTACTATCTTTAGGGAGAAGTTAATTGACTTTAACTCTAATTTCAGCACATTTAAATGGCAAACTATGCAGAACATCATCATAATACTGTGTCTTTAACCCAGCGCTGTGGCAGAGGAGTCTATATTAAGTGCTGTGGGAGTTCGGGCTCTTACTAATCTCGTTGTGGCGTATGGATCGTGCACACAGTGTTTAGTCAGCTCACTGGAGGCTTCTGGTTGTGCAGCGTCGCTCTCATGGCTGATAACTCTCATCTAGACTCTTCTGCTTTGTCCGTCAAATGTGCATTGCAGTTTCTCTCCACAATGAGCCACAGTGAGGTTCACGGCACGTTGCATGAACACAGTGTGTACAGAGGGAAACTATTAACAGCTGGTGTGACAATACAGGGGATGTTTTAAATGGTGTTTGTATTAGTTATCAGCTTAATCGTCACTGAACAACATGGCTGGAGGTTTGGTCTGTCGGTCCATCTTGAGACTGTGAGATTAAAATATCCCAGTTTTGTTCAGACTTGTAAGATTCCCAAGAACATGAAGCTTTAAGTCTTTTGCGCCCCCTGTCTTTCGTCTAACACCACCAACAAGGCAAAGGTTTCATGTGCTGTATCCGATAAAATATCTTCACAAGGTGGATTTGCACAAAATTTTGCTCAAACGTTCTCAGTCCCCAGAAGATGCATCATAACTTTGGCGATGCCCTGACTTTGCCTTTCAAGTATAAAACAAATTTTTTTCTCAATTTGGTTGAAACACTCGTGTCCCTTCAGGATGGGTGTTTTTTTTATGCTAACGTGCCTCATCTGCATCTTTTACTTGCATCTCTTCTTTGCATCTTAGCTTCTCTCAAACAAGGATGTGAGGGAGATGCGAGGAGGAGGAGGAAGTGAAGGAAGCAAGGAGACACTTCTGTTTCCTTTTTTTTGGCTTTAAGCTCTTAGAGAAGCCAACAAACTCCGCCCTCCTCATCATCTCCTCGAGGTGCATTTAAGGACGTTTAAGATCCTCCTTGATGTTTTAGGAGGAACCATTTCTAGGTCGTGGGAAACAAACGCATGAAAACGATGGTTAAGTTAGCATAATAAAAAAGGCAGTGATGACATGTAATGACTCTGATTCCCATCAGCCTCAGTTAGCAAATGTAAACATGCTAACAGGCTAAACTAAGATGCTGAACATAGTAAAAATTTAATCTTCCAAACATGAGCACATGAAAATTGTCCTTGTGAACTTGTGAACTTGTTTAGTTTAAGCAGAATTAGAGTTTTTGTACATGAATCCTGCTGACTTCAATGATCCACCAACTTTTCATGAAACTCCACCATCTGTTTAGTTTTAATTTAGCTCATTAACTCAAAAACAGGAGACTGAACTCCTGTCATCTTTAGCTGAGTTTAACTATAAATCACTAAAGCAGACTTAAAAGCACTAACATAGAACTAAAGTCTTACAACAACATGCTAAAAAGCAGCTTTGGTGTTTCATCCTCATATTTTTTTTCCACATTTAAGAGCAAATGATTAATTCGTCAGGCAAACAAGTAATTAGTAGATTAAAATGTTCCCACAAGCTGTTTTCCTCAGCAGAGACTTTTCAAGCGCAGGTTGGTGGTGACGGGGGGCCGCTGCTAAGAGAGATTATGTAAGCGTTTTCTGGTTCATGCTGGGGGTAGTTTTCCTCCAGTCAGAGGGGTTTAGGCCGGTCGCAGGAGCTGTGGTGCATGGCACAGAGGAGGAGCAGGTCGGCTGAGGAGGCCTCAGGTCTGCTCGGTCCTGTCGGGGTGACATGGAGCTCTCAGGGGGGTTACCTGCAGAGCAACGGGACCGACGGCTGCACCTGAAGTCCCCGTGGACTCTGGTGAGTTTGGGTGCAGTTTGGATTAAAATATGCAGAGCGACGGATGTTTTTTTTCTTTATTAAAGTGTGTTTCAGTTAAAGCAAACAGGAATTTAAGTTTAATGAGTTTTTATTTGGAAAGTGCAGGTTTGATACTATGTGTAACTCTTCTCTGACTTCGTGTTTAACCCAGTTTTAACTGTAATCTTGACCCGAATTGTAATCCAGAGTCTGTTTCTAACCTTAATCCAAACTAAACACTGTAGACTACCTCTCTGTTGAGGTCGGCTGCCAATGAATAATATAATAATATAGATAACTACATGCATAAACCACTATAGGTAAAGTTTTATATTACTGCTAGAAGTTTCTCAAAGTTTTACTCAATGACGAGACAGGAGATCAGTTTTTTTAGGTTAATCCAGTGAATAAATACTTTTCAGACTGATGCAAAAATGCATCCCAGTGACCAACCATGCAGAAAACAGATGAACTGAAAGTAATAAAATTTAAACATTTATAAACAGAATTACAAACGCATCTTAATGCGCTTTTTGTTTTGTCACTTTTCAGGTGTGTTTGGTTCGTTTTTTAATAGCTCTGTTATCTCAGTTCCTCAGCAGATGGTCTCATGCAGACAACATTTCCCTCTAAGATCAGTCAGTGCAACAGAGTTGAGTTTTCGCAGCGTCTTCAAATCTTCATATCTGAGTGGTTTCAAAGTCTGTGCAGCTGGTTTGTGGCTCTGATTAAGCCGATGTGAGCTGTTGTCCTCAATGCTGATCAACACTGTTCATCAGTGAAGTCTGTGTAAGTGAAAGTGAAATGGTGTTTTGTGGTTGATTAAATGGAAAATGAAAAGATGTTTTTTAATCACACAGTCGACCGAGACTCAAAGGTTTAATCCTCTGTGACCTTTTTAATTTACTACAAATTTCACAAGAAAATGTTTTGGATTAACTGAGTGATTCTCCAGAAAGGTGAAAGAAGGATTACAGTCGATCATGACAGATTGACAACTTGCTTTCTGTCTTTTTGTCCCGTTTGTATGTGATTTGATTGCTGCCTTTACTTTCACCGTCATGTTTTATCGCTGATGCATCAATGCATCAGTGTTTGCACAATGATTTTAATTGAATCAACACGTTAAACCTCTTAGATTTATATAATCAGCACCATTTTTCTTCCTTTCTTTCATTAGCTGAATGTTAATGGTGCTGGTTTAAGCTGAATGGCAGATAAGAGTTTTGGTTTTTTTCTTTACACTGTTGAATAACAAATCCAAAGTCTTTCATTCATACTTTTACTCAGTGTGTGTTGTAAAATCTGCATTATAAAGAGGAAAAATCTCATATTTAACTACAAAAACCTTCATAGATTCTGGTTCTGAACAGCATAGATCAAAGTTTTGACAAATTAATTAACCTTTTAAATTTAAAACTTTTAAACTTGTGTGTGAACTCTTATCTCTTCGCTCATCTAGACGTGTTATCTTTCATGTTCACGCTGTTTCCTGATTCCTCACATGTCGCCTTTAACGCCCTGATGAGCAGATATGACAGAAAACTTCCTGCACTGTTGTTAGTGCATTTATTTTAAGTGACGGTAACACATGTGTGTCACACTGTCTGCGCTCCATTTATTTAAACTCTATACTGCTGATTATTTTTAGTTTAGATTAGTTTCTGTTTGACACAAACACTGATCATGTGCTTCATATCTGTGGTTTTTGTTCATGTTATTCAAATTTTGCAGAATTCTTTTAAAGTAAGTTAAATGATTTCAGTTCCTTTAAATTCAAACTCGAGTGTGTTTTTGCCACATCCTGTGACTTTTGCGATCATTTTCATGTGATGTCAGGAGGGGAGATCAGAACCATTTGCACAGACCAGAGAAGCCTGGAAGGAAACCAAACCTGCCAAACTAAAGTCAGTTTTGTGAGTTTGGGCAAAAAAAGCACCTTCACAATATTGAGTTAGCTGTACAAACGGAGAGAAAACTGTTTGGTCACCAATCAAACCAAAGACACTGAAGTTTTTGGGTATTTTTGTGCTTCCAGATGTGCCAGCGAGGCATCATGTTGACAGATTTTCCGTCTGTTCGTCCCGTTCTTGTAAATGTGGCATCTCAGAAAAACTTTGAGGGAATCAGACTTATGAATTTGTAGTTTGAGGTTTTATAGTTTGCAGTTTCTTTGCAGAAACATCCACATTTGATGCTTTTTAATCCACCTGAAGTTCACTGGTTTTGCTGATATTGAGCCTCAGGTGATATTTGTTGCACCATGTGATGGATCTCAGTCCTCCGAGCTCCTCTATTAAAATAGTCTTTCAGTGAAAACAGCATGTTTCTCATTGGAAATGAATCGCTGGAATCATACAATCATCTGATATGATGATACTTAATACGTTTCATAAAATTCAAAGTCTATTCTGCATGCATCTGCACAGTCAAGGATGTCAACTGCAGTTGAACTTGATAGCACAAGCTTACAACCTACTTCCACAGTAGTTGACTCAGTGTTATTTTTAGCCATTAAATAAAGTATTTTATTACCTTAAAACTGTCAGAAATGTATTGTTGGTTTTCAAAATGATGCTCATATGATATTTAAAGCCCCCAAAATGCACCTGTTATTAACAATCATTAATAAAATACAGAACTGTTAAGAATAAAAGGAGCCGGTTGTTCAAACTGACCAAAACTGGGTCGATTTCTGTCGCCTCTGCTCGGATGTGCAGCAGCCTCGTTGCTGCATTCAAGGACCTGATTAAGTCTCGATCAGCTCAGAACTCTTTTGAGGAAAATGGGACAGAGCCGCAGCGTTTAGGGACCGGCTTGCATTTCCTTTGCAGACTATTCTGAACAACAGGAGCCTTACGACCAGGACGGCGGCCTAGTAAAAGAAAGCAGTGTTTCACTTGATTCTACAAGCAGTTCAGATGTGTTAAACTTGTTTTTCAGTGGTAAAAAATGCAGAATATTTTCGTCACATGTATGCTGATAAATGAAGGGTTGTTTCGCTGACAGGTGGACACCATGAACTACGTCGGGCAGCTGGCGGGCCAGGTGCTGGTGACGGTGAAGGAGCTGTACAAGGGGATCAATCAGGCGACTCTATCAGGCTGCATTGACGTGATCGTGGTCCGACAGCCTGATGGGACCTTCCAGTGCTCCCCTTTCCACGTCCGCTTCGGAAAACTGGGAGTGCTGCGCTCCAGGGAGAAAGTGGTGAGTCCTCACAACAATTTGGGAATTTTCCTCATGTTTTTTAAAGTTCAAATTGGGCTTTTAGTCCAGTTCAGTTGGTTAAGGAAGATTAACTGAGGAATGAGGAATAAAACCAGATTAATTGTGCAACTACAATGATTTTCCTCCATTTAATCTGCAAAAACAACCTCACTGTTTTTGCAGAAGCAGCACATTTGCGAACTTTACCTCCTCCTGCATTGAATACTTTGATATTTATGCTTAAAAACATGCAGTAAACTGTGGGATAGATGTGCAACTTGAACCAGCCGGTTTCAGTGTGCGATGGAGCTGCACAATAGATTTTCTAATCCTCTAATTGCTGCTCTTCTTTCCTCTGAAGCTCTTTGAACATTGCACTCAAATCCACTCGCTCCTCACTGGAGCAGGTCGCCCTTCCTCGCTATTTATAGACACTGTGTGGTTGTCAGCTGACGACTAAGGTGGGATACACAGACTAAAGCTCAATTTAGCCTCTTATTCCCACAAAGATTCGTCCCATTCAAAAATAGTATCTCACAGAAAAGCCTTTTACAGGCCGACTGGAGAGTCAGGAGGGAAAGAATCTGTCGTTGGCAGAGAAGAAAGTTTTTGTAAAATATGTTAATCATGTGGGATGAAAAGCATCAATGTCACAGCTGAGAAACCAAGCAGGAGGAAACCGAATGAAACCTGAATTTGACCTCATATCAAATGTCAGCGTCTTGCAGACGACTGAGTAGGTTTTGGTTCAGGTTTTGACCTTTCTGATGATTCAGAGATGGAAGAAAGTTATGCTCTGCACAAAACTTAAAAGCTGCATGTTTACTGATGTTCTTGACCTTCTTTGAACAACCTAATTCCACGAAGGCAGCCTCGTTCTGAATAAAAGCCAACCTGGATAGAAAGGGTATATAGAAAACAGAGAGCTTTAGCACAAGCTGTTCCCTGTTTTTTTCTGTGGCTTAGCTCTAATTCTTCAGGTAAATCTTTGGCACAGTTTCTATGATGCAAAAGCTGTATTGTGCTCATGCATATGTTGCTTCTGTGGTGTAAACTGGCCTCATTAACTGCAACTAAAACCTGAGGTTAACTGAGGAGAATGTGGTGAACTACACAGTGAAGTTTTGTGTGGTGCATTGGTTCAAATGTGTTTGTTCGACTCTGCAGATCGATGTAGAAATCAATGGGGAACCTGTGGAGCTGCACATGAAGCTCGGAGACAACGGAGAGGCTTTTTTTGTCCAGGAAACCGAGCAAAACAACGTGAGTTTGTAACAAAAACGAAAATGATTTTTATGTAGCTTATCGTTAGCTTATCTTTGTAGCCATGCAAGCAGCGTGACTGTAATGTCGGCCTGCTGGTTGTTCAATCTAAAATTTCTCAGAGTCTGTCAGACGGATCACCGTTAAAATTAGATACAAAAAAAAAAATGGCCGATTCACTCACTATGGCGAGCGGAGAATTAAAGTCAGTAAATCAAAAATTGTCCTCGCAGCTCCTCAAAAACTGGTGCTGATGTGCTGAAAACAGTTCAGAGTCACTGTGGATTGAAAACTATGATTTCCATGGCGACATTAGTACCCAATCACAATGCGTGACAGAATATTTCTGTGCCAAAGTGAAACTCTTGCTCAAACTTTTGCAAAGATATTCATGTTTACCAGATGATATCCAGACCTTAGCAATTCCCTGACTTTCCTGTGTGGCGCCACCATGTGGTTAATGTTTTGAATCGTTAGGCGGATTGCCGGTCGTTTGTTGTTTTTCAGTTTCTCAAAACTTTATTTTATGACCTGCAAAACTAACGGCATATCCCATCATCCTCCACTTCTTTATATTTTGGTGCTAATTGTCAAATCGTAGCATGCTAACACCCCAACATAAGATATTTAATATGTTGGATTACGCTTATATATATATATATAGGCATGCTAACATTGTGAGCATGTTATGCTGTCTTTAGCATTAAGCTTTAACAACTTCTGTTGTGCATAATGGCCTCATGTGCTTGTAAACTTTGAGTCTTTTTTAATTTTATTTCTTTATCTCCACACAGGAGATTGTCCCGGCCCACCTGGTGACCTCGCCCATCCCCACAGAGGAGGCTCTGTTCAGGAGCAGAGAGCCCAGATGTGGAGGGTCAACAGTGGAAAACTGTCAGCCTTTGAGTCCAGAAGACCCGACTTCTGGAAACCTCCAAACCCTCTCCAACGCGGCCGGCAAGAAGAGGAAGAGACGCAGGAAGAAGCACAAGGCCGAGCCACGTAAAGAGGAGCAAACCACTCCTGCAGGAGGGGAGCTGGAGCTGTGTGAGCTCAGTTCAGATGAGGAGCACAATGCACTTAACGGACGGTCAGTAAACACACTCAGTTTAAAAGCTGGATATTTATGTCACATGTTGTCTACATTTTATTAATTTATTGCTTCCTGTCTTCAGAGCTTCTTCACTCTCAGTGATGAAGGACAATATGGACCACAGGCAACATTCACCCGTCACTGCCCTCGAATGGGACAGCTACCCTTTCTCCGATGGTGACTGGTCGCCTTGCACAGTGTAGGCTTCTTCTTCGTCCTGTCAAATATTCACAATGTTTATGCGAAACAAAGAGAAACACTGAGACAAAACTTCAATCTGCTTCATCAAAAACAAACAACTCACACAGACGCGGCAGCTGACTCAGTGGAAATGCTGTGTTTTTTTACAGCAGGGAGGTGTCCGAGCCCATGTCACCCAAGAGTGACTCCGAGCTGATGGTGAAGCCTGCAGAGAGCATGCTCAGAGCCGAGTCCCACATGCAGTGGACGTGGGGAGAGTTCCCAGAATCCACCAGGGTGAGGATCAGGTCCAGAACTGAGAATCTGGTCTAAACTTTCAGTCTCTCATCTCTTGTTTATATTCTGTTTAATGCACATTTTGGTGAGATTTGTTTGAAATGTTTGCATGTAGATTTAAGATTTTATCTTCTGCTGGTCTTTGTGCATTCAGGTCAACAAAAAGGACAAATCAGAGCCGAAGACGTTGACCATCACTCCCTCTGAAAACACACATTTCAGGGTTATCTTGAGCACAGAGGCCATGTTGGAAGAGTCGAGGGAAGGAGAGAGAACCGCAGATCCCGTCTGCAGTATCATCAAACCGGAGCCTCGGACCTTCAAAGTTGATCAGTGCAGCAACAAACCGCAGCCCTCTGAAGCTTCCTCTCACAGTACAAACGTTATGAAACAAGAGCCAGACATCGCAAATTTAATACCCAGGAGTTTTACCTCCGGGCCATGTCCCACGACCTCTGACCTCGTCCAAAAACCCATGCAAAAGACCAGATGGACGTCTTCTCCACCCAGACGCATGGACAGCGGCTCTGGTGCCGGTGGAGGCAGTGACAAGGCTGGAGACTCGGAGGCTGTTTGTCCCGATGCAAAAGTCTCCTCGAAACCATCAGACTCCCCCATCAAGAGGAGAAGTAACGCAACTTCCTTTATAGCTCGTCTGAAAATGTGTTTTGTAGTTTTTGCCTGAAGGGAGTCACAATATGTTTGTATTCTTTAGTGTTGGTATAAAAATTTAAAAGATCTAAAATGACTGGAAAGCAGGATGTCGATACAGTAGTTGTTGGTTTGGTTTTGTACAAGAAAATCTTAATTAATATGAATATTTTATTAAATGCAAGCTCCCTTTGTTTGAAAAACTAAACTGCAATGACCCCCCACTTATATCTCTAGACCTCTTATATATCTCTAATTTTAAAATATCTCTTTTTGAGAAGATAACTGGTAAATCTATCTATCTATTTGTCGTTTTTACAAACTGTATTGAAGCCTCTGATTACTCTCCGCTCACCTCCGCGTGGGAAAGTGTTGAGTAAAAACCCAGATTATGAGAGGGTGGATGTTAACAGGAAGGATGTGGTGTCTGTTCAGGCCTGAGTTCATCCTCTACGTCTCTGCTCTACATTCACAAGTTAAAAACAGATGAGGTATAAATAATTCTTAGACGTATCTGTCTCTGCTTTCATGAAGGTGTGAGGAAGAGGAGCCAACATCAGGGACCTGAAGACATTTACCTGGACGACCTGAATGCACTTGAACCTGATGTCGTTGCTCGGTATTTCCCTAAAAGGTGCGAAAATGGGAAGAGTCACATCATGTTAGGATTAATTTATTGTGTATGAGTACAACTTTTGGTGCTTAGTAGCTGTCAGCACTCGTTCTATGCAGCATCATTTGGGTTTAAACTAAAAAATACAGATGTAGTGAACATTATTAGCATCACTTTTGGAGCAAATAAAAATTGCTGCAGGTGTTTTCTTGCTGTGTGAAACCGGACGTTCTGTGTGTTTTTCAGTGAGTCTGAGCAGGTTCCCAAACACTGGGTCGAGATGGGGCGGCGCTCTGGGTCCCAGTCGCCTCAGTCCGTTGGCAGCGCGGCAGCAGACAGCGGCACCGAGTGTCTGTCCGACTCTGCCGGCGACCTGCCCGACGTCACTCTGTCGCTGTGTGGAGGCGTCGGTGAGAACTCGGAGATCTCTAAAGGTACCACGACGTCTCCATCAGAACAAGCTATTAGCTAACTGCAAGTGTTAAATAAACAGGATGCGTCACATATTTTGGCTGTTTTACAGATGATGTGTTTTTATTATGAAGAAATAGCTATAATCAGGCTTTTATGTCCCATTTATTCCAGATAAATTCATGGAGCACATCATCACCTACAATGAATTTGCAGAGAATCCAGCAATAATCGACAATCCCAATTTGGTGGTTAGAATTGCAAACAGGTGAGTTTCTCCTCTCAGATGATTGAGTTGTGTGTAATTTCATGATCTGCACATTACAACTAATAAAAAACCCACGTTTTCTTCAGGTATTATAACTGGACACTGGCAGCTCCGTTGATTCTTAGCATGCAGGCTTTTCAGAAGAACTTGCCAAAGGTGATCTAATGTGTTTTTTAAGTTCACCCTTTGATCTCAAACTGTGTCTGCACATTATATTCACTCACATGTGCCTCTTTTATGTGAATATCAGGCTACAGAGGAGGCCTGGGTGAAGGAGAAAATGCCAAAAAAGTCTGGACGCTGGTGGTTTTGGAGAAAGAGCAGCGTGAAGCAGGTACAGACTCAACCAGAGGTCCATCTGTGTGTTTAAAGTAAAGCGGAGGTCGGTGTTAATACAACTCTGTTTGTGTTGTGAGAGTTTGCATTGCAAATGACTCCAGACCAATGAGGAGCAGGTCGCTCAGTACGTCACCGACCACAACATCCCTGCTTTGCATCGTTATGTAAAGACTTTTAAGTTATAAAAGGGTCATTATGTCATATCTTTTTATTGGTCTTTGGTTTTTAACTGTTTATCTCCGGTCATAAAAGGCCCAATAATGTTCCTCCCTCTCCTCAGTCATCATCAGAGACCAAGTTAGAGAGGCAGGAGTCTCTGACCAGAGAGAGTCCTGCCCTTCACCAGGCCCCAGAAACACAGTGAGTCAGCAACAAAAGCTCCGGCGTCACAGCATCACATTCACACACCAGCACAAGCCGTGTCGGGTAAACATGTCCCTCACAGGCCGGATTATCATGTTAGTCAGCGAGCAGTGCCATCATTTCATGACTCATAAACTTATCATTAAGAAACCAGAAGAAAGACTTTAAATTATTATTATCGAACCAGACTGATTCTTGTTTAACTTGGTGTGAGAGATCATGAAGGAAGCGTCAAACAAAAACAAACAAAAACACGCTGCATATATACTGTTAAACAAGCAGAGTTACTGTACAGGCAGGTGAGGTCTGCTGCCCCCTGCTGGCTGTAAATGGTTTTGCAGTTTTTTAAATGAGCCTTTATCTTATTAACTAGTAGAAATGTGACTCTATGTCGTATCATTGCCTTAAAATTGAGCTTATTTTGACATAAATAGTCTAGCATGTTGACAGAAAAAGTCTTGAACTCAGTCAGACCAGTTTCACTTGTTTTTTCAGGCTTATTTGCTTTAGTCTAGACGTTGTTTGCTGCTCTCTGTTTGAACTGTTTTCTCTCTGTCAGGCAAAAAGCAGCAGAGTGGTCCAGTGACGATGAGACTAAAGAGCTGAACGCTGTGGCACCTGCTCTGACACCCACTGAGCACGTGCAGACAGAAGGCCCGGCGCCGGCGCCTTGTCACTCCTACAGGAAGTCCCTCCGGCTGTCGTCTGACCAGATAGTAAGACAAGTGATCACTGACGCTGATGACGTGGCCAAAATCAGGCAAACACAGAGGCAGTTTTTCTAATCATGTGCAAAGGAAGTACAAACAGAGAGAGAACAGTTTTCAAGTTTTCTCCAGTGTAAACTCTTCACAGAGGATATAAATACAACACGGAGAGATTTCAGTCTTGTTTTATTGCCAACTTCTAGTGAAATTCACAAATTTGCATCCAAAATGCATCGTAATTATCTGAGCAACTTTCCATGAAATATGCTGATGCTTGAAATAAAATAATAGAGCTTTGAGTTTACTGTTGTTATTTTTGGAGTGAAAACTGCAGCCTCTGCTTTACGTGAGCTGTTTCTAGACCGTCTTGTTTTGTTAATTTATGTGTAACTCGATCAAAGGGTCTTCTCTGTTAAAATTACCGTGTTTGCAAACACAAGTTCTTAATAGTACTAACATAACACCCCAAAATCTCTGACCAAACTGTTAGTAGTTAGGTTGCATTGTGGGTAATATAGGCAGTAGGTTTCATCAAGGACAAAGATCGTGTGGATTAAAAAAGATTTTACAAATCTGGCTCTGCTGCATCGATCTTTAGTTTTGACAATGCTTTATAAGCATAATGCTAAAATGGTGAGTACTCCTCTAAATTGCAGTTGTTTTATGTCCCTTCCAGGCCAGCCTGAAGCTGAGGGAGGGGCCCAATGATGTCACCTTCAGTATAACCACTCAGTACCAGGGGACGTGTCGCTGCGAAGGCACCATCTACCTGTGGAACTGGGACGACAAGGTCATAATCTCCGACATCGACGGGACCATCACCAAGTACGAGAACATCTAAAGACTCGCCTCTTCAGTTCGCTGATTATTCCCAGGCTGCGTTCATGCTGTCCAATCATTCACAATACAGGAAACAAAAAGTCTGATTTCTGTTTAAATTCAGTCTGATTTTCTTCTCGCAGATCAGACGTGTTTGGTCAGATTCTGCCTCAGCTCGGGAAAGACTGGACTCATCAGGGAATCGCCAAACTTTACCACTCAGTGCACGAGTAAGACGCTCATGATGGTTTTTCCTTCCTGTCGACATTATTAATTTATCAAACAGTGAAGTGGCTTCAGTTGAGATAAATATTTAATACAATTAAAAACATCTGACTGCTGCAGGAATGGTTATAAGTTCCTGTACTGTTCGGCCCGAGCCATCGGCATGGCGGACATGACCCGAGGTTACCTGCACTGGGTGAACGACAGGGGGACCCTCCTGCCTCAGGGACCCCTCATGCTGTCACCCAGCAGCCTCTTCTCTGCCTTCCACAGGTGAGAAAACTTCTAACATTCATCCCGAGTCTCTGGCATTAATGGAAGTGCTTTTAGTGACAAGTCTGTCAGAAAGATTTTAGTACAGATTTGAAGAAAAATCTCACTTCTTTTAGCAGCAGTTTATTCAAATATAAATTATTGTTATTCTGCTTTGTGTTTTGTTTGTTTCAATACTGGTCATACTGCTTTTTAAACCAAAAAAATCTGAGTTTTATGTGGTTTTTTTCACTTATTTTACTTTTTACTCACCTGTTTCAATGTCAGTTGGATACATATTGACCTTACACTTGGTTATAAATGAGTTACTCTTAAAGATGTGGTAAATTTAATAACTTAAGGGGGAATTTTGCCACGTTTCATTTTAATGTCTAATCAGCGTTGATAGTCAAAGTGGTAAATTGAAGAAACAAATTCCTCAGTGCAGCTAAATGAACAGAGAAACCTGAGTTCTTGTGTTAGCACAGTTGTGTCTGCATGTACCAGGCTGATTCAGATTTTTGATCCTCTTTCAATGTTTTTTAACTATTCTTTATTTTTTAATACGCAAAAGAACAATTTACAAACATTCAGGTGGAAAATAGCAGCACATACAGATCAAATTTAACTGACATAAAATACCCTTTTAATATGAAGAACGTAAATTGAAAAAATTTAAAATAAAACATAAAAAAGCAGTACATTTATACAAATATAAACATATTCAGTCAAAGGTTTCAAGGGGAAAAGACGTTTCATTATATTTCAAAAGCTTGACATTTTTTTGTTTTTTAATAAGAAATAGAATAGAAATAGAATAAAATGTAGATATTTAGAAAGTCTGCTGATAATAAACTGCATATTTTTAACAATGTAATCAGATGTTTAGCAGCCATCATCTGGATTATCATCATTATTCTTGGCTTTCCCCTTATTTTACATGAGAACACTATGGATTGTGGGTAATTCAGACAGAATCTGCAGAGATGCACACATACAGAAAGCTTTAAGGGGAAAAAGCCATAATAAGACTTTGCAGGAACATGAAGTCTGTGAGCGTGGACAACTTTTGTTTAGCTACTCTGAGGCCGTTACTATAAATCCAAGCTGAAGTGACGTGTAGTTCTTCCTTTAATACCAGGAGAACAGATTAAACAGCAGAACATGCACAGAGGGATTAACCATCAACACTGATCAGACGTCCACATAAACATGATGATTTTTTTAGATGCAAAGTCTGTGATCTTTTCTTTCTCCTGGCAGAGAGATCATAGAAAAGAAGCCTGAAAAGTTCAAGATCGAATGCCTCACAGACATCAAGAACCTGTTTCTCCCAAACACACGTCCCTTCTACGCCGCCTTTGGAAACAGAGCAAGTGTAAGTGAAACGTTTCCTCACTTTTCTTCACTTCTTTATCGCTGCAGATTGTTTTTTTTAGGAAAAGTCTAGGATTTACTGACAAAAAACAGGTATAATGTTGGAGGCAAAGACTCTGTAAATGATCCTTGTTGTCTTTTTCTGTGTGTTTAAGGATGTTTTTGCCTACAAGCAAGTGGGTGTGCCCGTGTGCCGGATATTCACGGTGAATCCCAAAGGGGAGTTGATCCTCGAGCAAGCTAAAGGCAACAAAACATCGTGAGTATCGAAGCATCACTGGAGGTTTTTGTTTCTGCCTGTCAGCTGTGTTTCTCAGACAAACATCACTGTGTTTTGTTTTGTTTTGTTTTGTTTTTTTTGCAGATACAGCCGGCTGAGCGAGCTGGTGGAGCATGTTTTTCCTCTGCGGAGTTCACAGCACAGCGCCACCTTCAGCTGCCCGGAGTACAGCTCCTTCTGTTTCTGGAGACAGCCCATCGCTGAGGTGTGTTTTGAGGAGCTGCTTTGACTGATGACTTGAAATCAATGCAACTCACAGCAGTAATTTCCTTTTATTACTGTTTACACTGGCTTATTACTGATACTGATAAGTCTCTGTAAAGTCAGTTCTGTTGGTCACTGGGGTTGTTAAATATTGTCCTAGACACATTCCACTTCAGTGCAAAAGGTTGGGATATTAATGTATTCCATATCTTCTCATTTATGGCTTCTTCCCTTAAAGCACTTGAACAGTACCACTGTTATTGAGCTGCACTGTTAAATGGTTATTTGGCATTTTTCAGCCCTATTTTCCCATGTTTTTTGTTTCTAAGCGACTAATTGAGAAAACAGGTTTGGAAATTGGTCCAATTGTACAGTCAGCAGTTCTTGTTTTTGCCACCTACAGGCTCAGATTGTTGTTCTGGTTGTCCGACAACATCATGTAAATGATCGTTATAGAGACACTGTTTGTTTAAGAGAAAGATATTTTATTTTAAACAGAAACAGCTGTTACATTACTGCCCTCAAAGCCACCAAACTCCATTTAAAAAATGTAATTTTATGATCCCCAAAGCCCTCTTACATCTTACCCGCAATAATCCAACAGTCCCAATTGTGATTTGGTTGAAATAAGCACTTAAATCATTGAATGATGTGAAAACTTTCAGGGTCTCGCTGCTTCTGATGTCCCACCAGCAGCTCAGTCCTCTTTTTAATAGCTTTCTCAGTAAATTAATGTTTATCCCATTGTTGATTGTTAAAACACTGAAAAGACAAACAAGAATAATTTTAGAGTTTATTGTTTTTTTTGGTCACATTTGAATTGTTATTATAAAATTAATTGCTTTTGTCATTAAAGTCTGGTGGCTTTGATGATGCTGCAGCTGTTTCTGGTTAAACAGAAGAAATTTTTCTCTGTAACAAAAACATTGATCTCTGCAGGGATCCTCTGAGAAGCATGGGAAAAAAACTTACCCTTTAAGAGGTGTATTTGAAGCTTTGGCACACACATAAATCCAGAAGTTTGACATCAGTCGTTGCTCTCATACAATGTTGCCTATGCTCTTATTTAGGCAGTAAAGGTCAAATAATCATTCAGTATGAAACAAACATTGAGTGAGCTGCATTTTCTCCTCATGATTTGAGAACTATGATTTAAAAAAACATGTAATATTTACAGTTAGGCTTTGTTTTTGTTTCTGTAAGGCCTTATTCAAACATGTCAGTCTTATTTCTCGTGCAGAAAGCTTGTATCGTAGAAGCTTGAGGACTTTGCACTGTAAAGAGCTTGAGAAAGTAGTGAAATCATTTGGCTTATCATAATTACAGTAATGTATTTTTATTTTTATTTGAAAAAGCACTTTTCAAACTGTAGATGCTGCTGTTCTTTGGATTGAAGTATTTTTCCAGATTCAGTTTGGTTAGACTTGTAGTAGAAAACTATTTTTTAAGAATTTTGAAACTAATCTTTGCCGATGTTTTTCATCAGCCTTGTTTGATTTTTTTGTGATTGTGAAAACTACAGTTCATTAACGTTACGCCTCAGTTGGTTTTTATTCTGCTCTGTTACAGCTGCTGGTAAAGTTTAACGCATGCTTTCTATGAAAGTGACGAACTTTGTGTGAAGACAACACACAGTATTTTTTTCCTAGTTTTGCTGCTTTGAGTGTTTTCTGTAGGCAGTTGTGATGAGCTGCTGGTGATTCAGTTTACATTATAAATCAACAGTGTAAGCACAAAGTATGTTTGAGATGTTTTTGATTAAAAAACATTCAACTGATCAGATTTCTGTTTGACAGTGTGAGAGGTGAGCTCATCATGAATTATTTAAGTTGTTTTTATAGTAGATCTACTGTACATAAACTGTGTAAACATGGTATATTTACTATATGTATTGTATTATTGAATCAAATGTTCTATGTTGAATGATGCTTTAATAAAAAACTGTATTTAAATGAAGAATCAAAGCTCATTTTGCACATAATGACATATTTAGCCACAAGGAGAGGTGTGTTGTTAATCCGAGAAAAACTAACACACACTCACTTATTTCTGCCCAAAAAACTAACAAATTGGATCAAATTAAGCTAATAATTCATAAATCTCAGTAAATATTGAGTGGTTTTGGTGAAAAACTATGTTTTTAAATATTAAGGTAGAAACTTAGTTAACTGCAGTGAACATCAGTCATATGTTCAAGCAGATATATGCATTTGTAAGATCTGGGTCATAAACAAGATTTTACAATAAAAATCTAAAATAGTTGCAATTTAAATTCACTATAGATTAGCACTCATGATAGAAAAGATCTGATTGGTTATTTGGAGCCTGTTTTTATCCTCTTTGTTGTTTTGGTTTGTCCATGTGGTAAATAGATTGTCTTTCCCTCCTCTCATGAGCTTGTCCTCAGTAATGTACTCAACTCCTCTCTTGGTTTATAAAAGATGTCTTTAAAAAAAAAAAAAAAAGGAAGCGGGGCTACGGTTTGGACGGGCAGGCGTACAGCAGCACGGCGCTGAAAGATGACAGGATCTCAGAGGAGGCAGACATGGCGAGTTTTCCATCAGTCAGGACGAGTCCAACGCGGTCTCCTCTCCTCAGAGGAAGCACCAGGCTCACTGACGTCGTGCTGCTGCAGTTGCATTGATCATGTGACTGCGGTGACGTCGCCCCTGACAGGAAGCCTGTGGAGTCCAACTTCTGGATGCTGCGATTGGCAGCGGATAGGACCGCCTCGACCTTCTCACCTCGCTGGGCGGTGAGCACAGCAGTAACCAGATAGCGTCCATCAGTGGGAGCTGTGAAGATTCCTGAGGACGCAAAGAAAAACACAAATACACATTTTCTGATTGATGAACCACAACTTCACAATATCTTCACAGCTGTTTGATGGATTCTCATAAAACTTTGCATTAAAGGTTCTCACAGGATTAATTTGTCTCACTGATCTTAATGGTTCAAGGACTTTTTCTCTGGCGTAACAATGAAATTAGGTCAGATTTTATCAACTGATTTTATTTTTTATGAATTTGCATATGAAAAAACATTCAAAAGAGGAAAAAGTTGAGATATTGCACAATTTTTTTATAACTGGGAAAGAGGTAAAGTTGGATGGGTTAGGGTCATGGATGAAAATGGATTATTTTCTTAAAATCTTCAAATTTGCACTGGTTTGGATGTAAAAACCTAATAATATTTTTGTTTTAATTGGACTGCCATTACACTTTGTGACCATAAATACATCTTAAACTAACAGCATTCCCATCAGATTTAGCTGTACTTGAATTTAAAATGTATTTAGACGTAAAGGACAAATTACTTTTGTCCTGATGATGACACTATGTGAAAAGTAAAGGGATCTTTTAAGTGATTTCAACTCATTTGAGAACATAAAAGATAAAAATCCACCTGTACGGGCGTCGTAGTGTCCTCCATCGTTGACCAGCACCTTGTCGAAACGAATGATTCCCATCTCACCCTGGGGCAGTGATAGAGTCAGACCAGCCGAGAACGACACCGTCTCACCTGAACGAAGGACAGTAAACATCACACACTAACAAACTTCACTGAAACAGGAGGAGGAACCTGCATGATGAACGAACTCTGACCTGCAGCCGGGGCAGGCTTGTGCTCTGATGGGGTGGTTGGCTTGTCTGCATCTGTTAGTACAGAAGAGGAACAGTTTCATCCACTGTGTGATGCTCTGATGTGATGCAGCACTAAAAAGTTCATTTACCTGTTTTGATTGCTGTGCTGGGTTTCAGCGAATCATTCAGTTTAACTTGGGGTGTCGCTGTGAAATTAACAAAAAAAAAAAGATGAGACATGAAACAAAGCTTCCGAACGTGCAGAGTGAACACACCTGTCGATGCTGCTCACCTGGAGCTCCAGCAAAACCCTGGACGGGCATCATGCTGCCGCCGGTCCCCTTTGGCAACTTGGACGAGGTCATCCTGCCGGGGGGCCCGGCTTCTCCAGTTTCCATCACGGGCGGCTGTGGGAGGAAGGCGTCCAGCGGATCGACCGGCCCTGGCAGGCTCTTACCTGAACCCTGAGGAGGTCCCGTGTCCTCCACAGGAACCTGAACACCTGAGGAGACAGATAAGGTGGTGAGCTGCAGGTCAGAGGAAGACAGATGCAGGGTCAGATGTTTGGATGTCAGGTGTGTCCACAAATCAGCTGATAGCAAAGCAAGCCTGACACCTCACTCTGCGAAACCAAGTGAGAAATGACTAACTGATACAGAAAAACATAACAATCAATATTTTCATACAGTACACGAGCTCTTTGTGCACATGAAATTTAAAAAAAAAAAGTAGTTTAAATGGCACAAAAGCTGACAAGAAAGTTTTTCTCATTCAGTCTAAATCACAGTGTCAGGTGCTCTACAAAGTAATTTGATGACTTCCGTAACTAAAGTTTGAACTCAACACATTACAAACTTTTTAAATGACCAGTTTGCACCAGCAAATATTGATAAACCTCTTGGAAATAACATGCAATTAAATCTTATGATGTATTTCCACTTTCTGCCTTTAATTTTCATCACAAAAAACATGCAGTTGTGTGTGTTTGTGTTAACTGAGCCTGTTATTTCGGAGAAAATGACAGACCGCTGGCCTTTCTGCCATCACACACTGATCAGCTCCAAACTTCATATACCTCTGCATTCCTGAGAACCACGACTGAGGCCGACCCTGCACTTTATCAACCTATCAGCCCTCCTGGCTGGGGGGCAAATAGTCAATGTTACCCTCCGGTGTCCAACGAGACAAAAGGCCCCACCTCTGCTGCTGTCCCTAAAGGAAAATCAGCACATAAAAGACATACCAGCAGCATACCGAGGCACTGCCACATGTTCAATCTCCAGACAGCTTGTCCCCTCGCCCCCTGGGGAAAAGGCTAATTTGGCACAGAGGCCAGAAAAGTCTGCCTGTTAAATGCAACATGTGGAGGAAAGCCGGTGTGTGACCATTAAACAGCACGGGGGGGTGGGGGTGGGGGGTTTACAGCCTGTGCACATGTGCCTGCGTTTCACTGCATTTGTTAGCCGTATCGCTCCTCGTATAAAAAGTGGTCTTTGACAGGAGCGATCCGGATTCAAATACAGCGCCACATGGATGAAAGAGGCGAACACAGGATGTGTGTATGTATGCATGTGAGAGTGTTTGTCATGATGAAAGAGGTGAGCTGTAAACAAAAGCAGCTGGATCTGATGTCCACCGCAAATTTGCATCCTTCCAGCAAAGCAGCATGGGAAACCCTCACTTCTGTTGTCACTAACCCTCTCAATTTCCAGGAAACAACAGCCCCTTGTGTCTCCAGAACGGCTACTTTCCACATTACATACCACATAATAATGACTGCACGGCAATTTGGTGTGTGTTGACTTTATGAGTCAGCGTCAGCCAGAACGCACAGGGCTCATAAGGCTTTGATTTAGGAATCAATAAATCCAGCCTCAGATTTGAGAGCTCAGAGGATAAAAAAAAAAAGTTTGCTAATTCGAATGTCAGACGATGTAACACTTAATCTGTGAGGATGACGTTATTAGAAAATAAAATGAGCAGCAACAAAATGTTACAGGGTTTAAAGCTCCTGGGGGTTTTCTGTCGGGTCCCGTCTTGTTTTTGGCTCATGAGGTTATCATGTCTGACCGCAGCATGTTGCCCTACAAGTCGCCTTATCTGACGCAGGTCAATGACTCACGAGATTCGCCGCTGAGCCTTTTATCAGAAGCAGGAAAGTGTGTTTTCTTATCTCAGAGCGTCCCAATAATAGAGCTCCACCACGCTGTTTTAAATGGGTTGAGGCCACTTTGTCAAACACAGTGAGAAGGATGAGCTTACACACAACTAAAGGGATTAGGAGACATATACATTTTACATATGCATTCTGACAAACTGAGGAAGTGGAGCTATGCACTGTGTGCCTTTTTTTCTTTCCTTTTGGGAATAAATTATTTATTATTCGTTCTTCAAACAACAGCCAAACACAGCAGACGAAACAGCAACAGCATGTAGAGCGTCACATCTCAGGGTCTGCATCAGCAGATGGAGTTTGTTCAGTTGTCTGGGATTTTAAACTGTGAAATGTGGCTGAGAGTCCCTGAAAAGAGCTGATGCTGAGATGATGAATGAACTTTTCTAGTTTGCACATGTCAAAATTCACCCACACAAATAAAAATAAATGATTAATAGGAGGGATTCAGGGTTGCCAGGTTGTGAAAAATCCCTATATCTTTTTTGTGTTAATCCTCCTCTAGCAGGAAACTTGGTTTATCTTTTTCAGAAAGCTGTTTAGTGTATTCAACCTCTAGAAAAAAAAATCTGCAAAGTATTTGGACCAAAACCTATTTTTAACAACTTATTAATATTTATAATCCAAGACTTAATGGCTTATTAAAAAGGAGATAATTTATAATCAAATTATCAACAATTAAAAATGCATTCATACCAAAGAAAATTGAAAAATGAAAGCAAGAAATATTTTTTAAAACCTGGCAACCTCTGTGTTTCTGTTACAAATTTTATTGCACATTAAAGAATTTTTTAATGGTTGATTAAGTATTGACGAAGCTTCAAGTAACAACTTTTAACCTTTCTGAATTGTGCCTTGTGAGAAAGTGACACTAGTTTTTACATCTTTGCTTCAAACTACTTTTATTACTCAGTGTTTCTCTCCACTTTAAGCAGCTGTAGCTGTGGCACATGCTCATTGGAAATGCGTGAGCTATTGTTGAATGAAAAATGGCTTTTCAAACACGACCGCAGTGGCTTTTGTATTTATTTCCTGTTGTATCAACAAGCTGCAATAAATCAAAATGAGAACTTCATGATTAGTGTGCAGTGAGAGCGACAAAATCATTTCAAAATGGCATATTGCACCTCCCTTCTCCCCCCCGTTGACCCTCTTTAAGGTTAACAGCCTGTATGACATCATAGTAAACACCTTGACAAATAGCCCTTGGGGGCCGTGGTGCAGCTTTCACTGTTTGCACTGTTTATTTCTACAGGGAAGGAACTCAGCCGTGAAAGTTTAAGGAAATGTGAGAAAACTGCAGATGGAGATAAAGAGACACAAGTAAAAAGAACTGAGAGGAGTGTGAGAAAAAAAAAAAGGTGATATCAGCATCGATCCAGTAGCACCTAATCAAAACACACTGAAGCTCTTGGCTCTAAAATAAAGACGCCCAGAAGAGGATCACTGATAAACTGTGTGGAGATCTCACTGTAATGGACTCCTCTGAGCAGCGTTTTCCAGTCCCTGCAGATAAGCAGGGAGGGAGACAAAAGGATGAGGCAGCTGGCTGCGCTGAACAAACAAGGAGCTGAAGTTGTAACAAAGCGAGAGTTCAAAATGGTCCCTGGGCATGAGTGGAGATCATATAAATATATGCCTCCACTTGCAAATTTTCCCAATGACAGAATGCAGATTCACATGCCATATTATGACAACAAAGGGTGGAGTGACAACATGTCCAAGTCATCGCTGATTCAGTATTTGGCAAAACTGAGGAAAAGGGCATCTAAGAGATACAAAGATAAACCAAATGCCAAAAAACCAAAACCTTTATTGATGCAAAGCCTCTGACCCAGAATCAGAACCAGAACCGTTTTACTCTCATGAGTCGATCACATGCTGCATCACCTGCCCAATAAACCAGTGACTGAAAACTAACTGGTCCCCGGGGGAAGACACTTGGCTCGTAAACCTCATGGGCGTGCTTTTTTAGTTCACATTACAACTGTGAGAGTCGGACAAGTCCAGCTTGGTCTCATAGGCACTATTAATGAGCAGACTCATACAGAAAGTATGCAACATATGCACCAATATGAACATCCACACCCTCAAATATGCTGAAAAGGCTAAATCTTACATTAATATGCAGCATTAATGACAAACAGATATTATTATTACCAGTAAAAATGTCCGACTGATTTACACACTAAGACAAAGATGTACCCATATAAAGTTTATGGATAAAAACACAAACATAGATGCAAGTCGGTTGCCCCCCCTCAAAAAAAAAGCCAAGTGAGCAATAATCCTTTGCGCCAAGGCATTGCTCAACACAAGTGGGGTCTGTTAAATCAGGCATGTGTCTTCAATCAACTCCGCCTCCTTTAACTGAGAACATGGTTAAATGAAATCCAACTTCCTCTCACACGCTCAAACACTCCAATATTGCAGCGTCTCCAACTACACAGCCAGCCTGTGATGAACTCCAGTCCAAGCGATGATCTAAAAAGGGTGGGAAACATTACAGCTTCTTGACTGCTGTTAAATTCTACTCCAGAAACTTCTCTGGATAAGAAATACCAGTTAAAGAGGAAGTAATGTAACCTTTGTGGTCGCTGCAGCCAGCAGTGATATTTGAAGGGTAATGGAAAATGCAGTAGCTCAATAAAAGAACAGTCATATAATCAGTGAACTAAGTCTGTAATGTCCCTTTTACGGTGTGGTAACAGCAGCTATCATAAGATAGTGGTCATATCAGGACAAGTACGGCCGTGGCAGCAAACCCTTTAACTATGCTGACATTTGTAAGAGTTTTTTATCGTGCAGGGGTTCAACTTTAACATTTGCAAGAAGAAGAATGTGTTCTTCCAGGTATTAAAGGCATTAGCTTACCTGTTTTCCCTGAATTGTTGCTTGTTTGCACAGTAAGGTCTTCAGCGATGAGGTCCTGGACGTTCTGACAGGTTCCCTTCAGTCCTCCGATATCTCGAGTGTGAGCACTAACTGTACCGTTCAGCTGGTCGATGCAAGTCCACAACCCGGTGACGTGTTTGTTCAGACCCTCTTTGATCCTTTGGAGGTTACTGGAGATCGGTTCCAGCTTGCTGCATAAACTCTCCACGCCAACAATGCGACTGTCCATGTGGGCGATCTCCTTCCCGACGTCTTTCGTTTGCTCCCTGCAGTGGTCGGCCCCGGCTTTCACCTCCCTGCTCAGCTCGTCCAGCCGGCTTCTCAGCTCATGATGCTGAGTCTTGTGGAGCTCCAAGAGCTCCTTGGCCTCCTGCTCAGCTCCTGTTTTAACTTGACCCCAGGTGGAGTTGAGACTCTGCAGACTCTGCTCCTCTAACTTGCCCACACGCCCTTGAAGAAAGCTCAACTCAGCATGTACGTTCTCAATGCTAGCACTGAAGTTGAGTAGCTGCCCCTCCATGGCTCCAAGGTCATTTATCTGGGCATCTGGAGCAGTTTTGCGGCTCTGGAAGTCTTGTTGAATCTTTTCTTTGACAGTCAAGTTAGCCTTACACTCCTTTGAGCACAGATGATCCAAGACATTGAATCGATCACCTAAAGTTTGGACAGAGCTCTTTAGAGAGTTAACGTCCCTCTGCAGAGCATCCCGACCCTCTGGCTGACCAACAGATGGAGAGCTGCTGCTTGTATCCTCTAGCAGGGTGGTGAGTCTGTCTTCCATGAAGGCCAGCTTGTCCTCTAGAGTCTCCCTCAGGTCTTTAATGGCTTCTGCTTGTTCGATTTTTAGTTTGTCCTCCACAGAAAAGCACTGGGCCGCCACGTTCTTCTCAGATAAATTAAATCGGGTCTCAAGGTTCTCCACACGAGCAAGAACAGAGTCTTCCTTTCCTGGACCGACCAGCTTGGTCTTAAGGTCCTCGATCTCATTGCGGAGGTCAGTTTCCTTTGAGTCCATGAGCTCAGCCAGGCTGAGGTAGTTGGTTTCTTGTCCCTCACACTGATCCTGGACTGACAGGATTTTATAATCACACGAGTTCTTCAAGTCTGCCATTTTGATTTCCATGCCCTCCATCAGCTCTTCTCTCAGAGCGCGGATCTTCTCGTCCACGTAGCCACGCAGGTCCGTGTCACTGGCTGGCGGAGCCGAGGGGAGTGTGGGCACGTGGTTCTGGGAGGCCTCCATTAACAGGTGGATTTGACCGTCGTGACGATCAACACGACCCAGCAGGTCATCCAGGGTGTTGCTCTTGGTCTCCAGGTCGTCTGCCACCTGGCTGATCTTGTTCATGACCTCGTCCATCGGTGCTTTGTCCTGCTCAAACAAGAAGTCCTGCACCTGGATGGTTTCGGTCTCTGCGCCTCTCGCACTGGCGGGATGTCTGATGTTATTTAGCAGAGTAACCAGCATTTTACTGGCGTCTTCTTGGAAATCCAGTCTCAGATTTGAGGACATGTCTGTCATTCTTGCCTGCATGTCGAGGACCATCTGGGACAGACGCTGCACCTCCTCCTCCAGGTGTCGAGCATTTTGATGTCCTCCGTGACCCCCTGTTGGCCTGTGACCTGTATGACCTCCAAACTGCCCTTCCCCTCCCCAGTGATGGTTCCTCTGGTTGTCCGTCCGCTGTGGTGGAGCTGCAGCAGGAACATTGAGAGGAAAAAAAATAAAATGTAAATTCTTTTATGCTGACATTTTTTCCAGCAGTTATATGCTTGTTTAATTTTGTTTCACATAGTTTCCTGAGGGATTGTTTTTTATGTCTCTCACCTGGGATGTGTCCAGAGGCAGAGGGAGTGTGAGGAAAACGATCTACTTGGAGTAGCTTCATGTCTTTCACCTCCCTGCAGTCGTAGCCCTGGTACCCCGGGCAGCACCTCCATTCCAGCTCTGTGACAGTTTTGTATCCAATCTTATACGTCGGCCTGAAGTGGGTCCGATATCTGGGAACATTTAACACATTAACATAAATGTATATTTATTAGAAAAATATTTTATTCATGAGATACTCAGTAGGGGACTTTGTTCAGTCCTCAGGATTACAACATAAATTAGAGACTGAATAAAAACCAGTTTAATTTGTAATAAATTAGTCACACAGTTGGCAGAAGCACTTATACGACTTTCCATCCTTAAACTCATGAGGACACTGTTGGCCCACTCGTCCCTGCTGATGATTACAACCACTTCAAGCGTTTGCAGCTCAATGAAAACTGAAGCAAAGACAAATTGATGTCGCTCCATGTTTGCCATTCATAAAGACTGAACACAGATGTCTAAATGACTATAACTTTTTTTGTTTCTTTCAGGATTAAATCTTATTTTTGTGCATATCAAGTCACTAATTTAAGGTAAAAAAAAAAAAATTAAAAGGTGAATAATGATGCAGATTCATAAATTGGAGGCTTTCGTCCTCTTTTGTTAATTATTTTCTTTTTGTTAAATTTTGTCATAAAGATAGGGAATATTGCAGGACCTTGATATGCAACAGTAAAAACACAAAATAAACAGCAGCTCAGTCAATGTATTACTTGCAAGCGCACAACTGACTATGCCCAAGATATTCCTGTTAAAATTACAGTTCCTCACACCCCTCACACACTCTCACTTTCCTAAAAAATATCAAAAAATGCAAAGAGTTCTGGCCCTCCACTGAGTGTCGAGGACTTCTGGGAACTTACATCACTTGTTGCGCACAGTTTGGCAGCTCCGGTGGACACGGTAAAACCTCCGGTTGAACGAAACTCTCCGTGCCTCCCACGACGGCGCAGCTCACGTTCTTGTGCACAACGTAGGCGCACCAGTTCCTGCACAGAAACACCAGATAATCCATCCTGTCATCAAAAGCTGCGGTGCGCAGTTACCGCGTTAATTAATTTTACCTGAACTGAACGCTTAAATTTACGCACGAAGACATTCAAAGCAGCAAACAAATCAACTGGCTTTTCATCAACATGCAAACATAAAACAAATTGCAGTAATCAATTTACTCACTTATTTCTCTGGCGTGTGTCGGGGCCAGAATACGCGCTGCCCTGGAACATGTTATACTGAAAAGGGGATGAACTGATGAGGGGTAAAATTATTAAAAAGTGAACAAGTGACAGCCCACAGAGTCCTCGCTTCATGGCTGAAATATGTTTGAACTCCTCCGGTATCTTCTCAGATTGTTCTTGGAAGGGAAGGTTTGCGGTGCGGCGAACAGTGAAGGCACCGCAGGCTGTTTCCTCTCTGCGGTGCGCAGACCCAAACAAACTGCCTCCAGATGAGATTGGATGTGACGTCTCGGGAGCCCCTCCAACACTGACAGATGCTTTTTTTTCCCCGTTTGCCAGATCACACACACAAAAGGGCTCGCATCCAAAAACACAATGTCACAGGCCTACATAATTTCCGGAGACCTAAATTTGGATAATGATCGTCTTTGTTTCGAAAAGGCATCGTGATTAACCCGCGCGCCAACTGTGCGCGTCCGTCAGTGTCTGCAGAGTTTCCCCAAAGAATGGCTTTTCTAAAAGGCTGTTTTGATTTGTTTTAAAGTCACTTTAAGTAGAAATGACAACAAGTGAAGTAATAGGATATGTAATCTCCATTAAATCACTGGGCAATACAACTAAAGCAGTGCTGAAGGAAGATAATTATCAAAATTCTACTCAGCTGGTAGGAAAGTCACAACAGGCGAGCTTGAAAAAACCCCACCCAGACAAAGACAGTGGTAAGATGCAACACAGGAAATATAAAGTTAAAAAACTTTTGGAGTTGCGTGCAAAAACATTTGTTTAGTTTATGTAAACTGCCCAACCTCCAAACCGCAACCACAACAACCTTAATTTATCGTGTTTTTATTTCATCTATTCTTTCTCTGGTACGTTGTTTGGAAAACAAGAGTTAAAGAACAGAAACTTGGACTCAGTTTATTATTGATGTTGTTTATTAATTGTTTCATTACCTACATTTTGTATTCTAAAGGTTTGTATTGTCACTTTTCCCTTTTTTAAGGTCCTGATTAGAATTCAGGATGTTTTTTAATAATTTTTATGTCTTTGTGTAGTTTGTGAAATGTGTCATTAGAAAAAAAAATAAAGCGACCTTGGAGTACAAATAAAGAAACCTGAGTTTAACAGTAAATAGAACATTGTTTGGATATTAAAACATCTGCATTGTATAGTTTTACAGACAAAAATATCAATGATCAATGTTAAGAACCATCTCACTGCATCACCAGCTTTACACTGTAACCGCCTCTTTACAGTTTAACTCGTGAATAAAAGCAAATAAATGATTAAAAAGAGGAAACAGTTATCTTTGTGTGTATTGCTGAGATATTCACTGAGGTATATCATGCTGTGCATATAACTTTCACATCAACAGTTTCGATTATTACAAGAGTTAAAAGATGTAAGAAAATAATATATATATATAAAACTTAAGTGCAACAATCAATCAACTTGAAATGATATAAAGTTGCCAAAGGGATTTTTGGTCAAACTGGATTGATCCAGCTCTTACGTGAAGCTCTGCCTTGCTCTTTTTGTACTGAGGCCAGATGGCTCACCAGCTTCCTCAGGACCTCGTTTCTGTGATCTTACGGGGGTCAACACTAGAAGTAGAAAACAGACCAATTAGAAATCAGCAAAACTAAAATAATAATAATTTTTTTAAAAGTGTAAATGATTTCTCAGCCTGTTATCAAACACACCAAGTTGTCTCTTAATCTCCTCCAGCTGTTTCTCTTTCTCCTCTATTTCTTGTTTCTTTTTCTTTACATCAGGAGAATTCATGTTTCTTTCATGATCGCAAAGATCCTTTGCTGTTGTCTCCCTCTTCTGCAGAGCAAATTGGTACTGACGGAGCAGGTCTGTCGAACAAACAAAAGATATTCAAGCAAAATCTGACTGAGCAGGAACACAAAAATGAATTTTAAAATATGACTGAGAAATGTCACCTATTTGTTCCCTAAGAGCGTTGATATGCTGTGGGACGGGGGCTCCAAACACTTGAAGCGACTCAATCGGTGGCGCTTTGTTCTGTGCGCCTCCAAACTTCCCCTTTGCACTGATCCTGTCCCCCTGCCTGGTCAGGATGGTGGGACATGGTGTCCTACTCTGCACCACCTGTAAGCAACAGCACATTTAGAGGAAAAACCACCACTGGCCTGGTGGTCTGTGCATGGCTCCAGCAGCGAGCGCCACTCACCGCCTTCCTGTAGCTGTTTGCAGAGTCCAGGTCATCAATCAGGATTGTGTCTCCCAGGATGTTTTTAAACACTGCAAAAGGAAGCAGGAACCTTCAGACTTGTTGTGCTAAATCTAAACATTCACAACTTCAACTTTTTTACTGCTTGTACTACTGAATAACTCTCACAATCAGAGGGAGGAGATTAAAAGAGGATGAAGAGCTATTTTTAAATGGCTTTTACTTTTTCCCATGAGAGCGGAAACTTGAAAACTACTACAGTTCAAAGTCATTTCAACATGGTGATAGAGGCCCAATTTCTGCTCCACTGGTGGGGCCTCTGGAGAGGAACCCTTCCATGTCTGTGTTGGATCCCAGGTGGAACCATTTATCCAGGACTTAACAGGAGGAGCAGGGGCACAAAGGAAATACCCCAACAACAGTGAACACAAAGAGACTTGAGAAGCTTCAAGAAATCCAGAAACACTGGACTATAAATAAGTAATGCGAAAAGAAAGAAAAGGTCATGTTACACTAAGCAGAGAAATCTTTCTATAGTAGCTCACCAATGTTACAGCTCTCCTGATCTTGGGTGCACATCAGGAGATCTCTGGCGTAAACTGGGTTCCCAGAGGGCTTGAAGAGCATTTTGCCATTTCTTATGTGTGGCAGTGGCCTGTAAGCGATTCAAATCTTAGTAGAAACACTGAGTGATATTCTGACACTTTTAAAAGACGATACTAATGTTTGTGAAAGATTTATCTCCTTAGCAAAAACTCATGTACAGCAGAGAGACCCCTAAAACTCACAACTCCAGGCTGAGTGTCATATTTTATGGATGTATATTATATTCAACAATAATAACAGAAAAACCGATAAGCTGTACAACTAATGCAAACAGTTGTCTGTACAGTTATAGACTCTAACGCTTTCCAGCTTTGCAATAAAAGCTATCTGAAATATGCAGTTGTTGTTTAGTTGTAAGTCTGTGCAAAAGGGAGTCGCCCCAAAATCTTTGAATTGTTGTTGTTAGAAGCTTAAGATAGCAGGAGGCTTACAAATTAAAGACTATATCCAATGACTCAGACACCAGCAATAATTCTGACATGATTAATGCATGAGGGCATGGTACAACCAAAGTTTTAAGAACTGATAAGCAAACACAGATACAGATTTAAGCACGAAAGGCTGTTAGTAAAAGATCCTCATTGAGAGAAGGAGTACCTGCTGCCTTCGTGTACAAACACACTGTCAAGTGCCATGACCTGCTGCCTGCCGCGGGTGTCATTATAAATCCTCATTGCTGCATCAGTCGTCCTGGTGATGACACAGTCCATGTCGCCCCTGATGTGCCAGGAGATCACTCTGGCAGCATCATCATCCTGCACAGAGGCAAGGTGGCCAACCTGGGATAAAAAAGTAAAGTGTAAAACACACACGGCTCTGGAACCCTGTGACAGAGCAACAAGTGCAACCTGTGTGAATGTGCTCTTCAGTCTCCTTTATGAAGTTACATGGTCAGTTTTTAAGGCGACCAAGTCCACAGGAAAACCCTTTCTCTTAAGACTTTACCATTCCCAAAACATCCATCTGTCCTCTAAAATTATCGCGGATGGAGAATTTTCTTCTGGGCATTTCCAGGATTCTGTCAGCTTCGGCAGTCCTCTCCGCTAGAAGTCTGTCAATATCTGAAAGCTACAAAGAACAAAAAGCACGAAAATGTCATCTCTTTTTAAATGTGAATAGATTAGATTATAATTTCGATACATGCAGAGGCAAAGTGAGGATGGAATTGACAACTTACGGATGCATGTTGCGCTACTTCCACATTCCTCATGATAAGCCTGTTTCTTTGGTCAGCCTCTTTTCTGCATGCCTCGCGGTGATAATCTAGTTTGAAAGAAATGCTTACAGTTAAAGACAATCCCACATTTTGCCACAACATTAGCTTTTTTCAAAAGAATCAATTCTTACCAGTCAGCAACTTATGGAGTTCAGAATATTCAGAAAACATTTCTTTAAATGCCAACACAGTAGTAGTGAGCCCTTCTTTTTTCTTGGTTAGCTCAGACATTTTCCGTTGGTTCTCCACATCTAAAAACGATGACAAACATCAGGCAAAATTTTGAAGACAAGAGAATGAAACATCTACCTTTGCAAACAGTTTACATTTCATTACTTAGGTTTTCTATATACCGTATTTTCCGCACTATAAAGCGCACCTGAAAGCCTTTAATTTTCTCAAAAACCGACAGTGTGCCGACAGTGCGCCTTATATATGGATCAATATTGGATAATTATGGCTACCGTAGTCAGGCGGTGTCGCCGAAGTAACAGCGGTAAAAACGGTAAAGGGGAATTCCAGTCCCACACCACTTGTGTGTGTATAAAGACCCCA
>JAQMCX010000032.1:4870522-4881484 GCA_029814765.1 Acanthurus leucopareius
TTCCACCAAATGGCCAGATACATGCCAGAAAGTATAAGAATGGAGTGAAACATTCAATCAGGGGGCACAACTCTGAATTGCTTACTGCCGTGTAGTTCTGTGTAGTGCTTCCTCTCTGTAGAGAATAAACACTTGGTGCATTCTACCTTTCCAGTCTTGTTCATTGACTCCCTATAGGCAGACTTGGAAAATTTCCATAACAACTTGTTATGGTAACGTTTCTGATGACTGTATCACATCTAACAAAGTGGAACACTGGAAATGATTGTGCGCTGTAAAAGTGCATATGATGCACTTTTGTTATAAATGCATTATAGATACAGCAACAGTTCATTTTCTCTAACTGCTTTCTCACTTGGCATAGTCGGCCTCAATGTGTTTCTTGATGGCTTCATCACTGGCAACCCGGTCAAGCTTGGAAATGGGGATGGTCTTGATCTCATTATAGAGACCTTGGGGCTCCTATAAAACAATTTTGTTTATTAATTTCATGCTACATACAGGTAAACTTAAAAAATTAACAAAATGGCAAAAAAAAGTGTTGAAATGTGGTCTAAAAACACTAATTACACGAGAAGATAATGACACTAGAACAGAAAGATACATATTTAAATATGTTAATGTTTTTTATCAAAAAAAAGCAACCTCTAACTTTTAGGTGTTTCTCTGTAATAGACCTAAATTTAAAAAAACTCGGACAGTAAACGTGTTATAAAACAGCTACATAATGGTGATGGTAAAGAGGAAAGAAACCAGGTAAAACTACGGTGTAACAGTGGGATTGTGCTTTTATTGAACCTAAAAAAGGTGAAGTGTGTTAGTGATCTAAAAACTGACAGAGTTTAGTTGCTCCATGGACCAGCCTGGTTCCTAAAACTCTGTTTTAATGCTAGAGTAAATAAACCAGACTCTGTTGACAACAGTGTTTTTCTTCCTACAAAGGTTAGTTTTTAAAGTTTTACCTCTTATTAAACAACAAATGGATTGAAATACAGAGGCAGCCAGATAACAAGACAGATATAAAGAACAAATATGTGAAAAAAAAACTGCAGTTAGACACACTTTTATCTCCTCTCAAATACAAACTCCCTAATTCCCTCCTTACCCGAGTCACTTTAACCTCGCCTCCTGTGGCAAAGACATCTCCGCTGTGATCTCCATATAGCATAAACTGGCCCAAGGTACCATACAGAATGGGCACTGTTTTCTGAGACTTCACCTTAATTAAGAAATATGCATTCATCAATAGGGAACACAGAATAATAGGAAAATACAAGTATGCACTCAGCCAAAAAAACAAACAAAACAAATGCTCACAAGTTGTCCTTCTTTGTATATTTTCCCGTCCCATTCGATAGAGGAGAATGTTGCCCAGGGATGCTGCATTTTCTTGGTGGGCACATCTTGTCTTGTTATGGTCGCCTTGAAGCCCCGGAACTGTATTTGCTTGTCCAACTTCTTGTGACAGTTTTGTAGCCAGTGCGTGAACTCGGTTTTAATGTTACCTCTTTTTTTCTGTGGGCATGAAAATAGGAAAGTTCAGGAACACTTGTTGGTTCTTTCAAGTTCTTAAATTGAAGCAGATGAACTAGGCCATTTCAGACCAATTATGGTGTCAGGCAACCACTGTATGCTTGCACAGCAGTATGGGAGGATCGGCTTGAAGCAAATGCAAATTAAGTCTGTGTACTTCCCCTTCTGGCAGAGTTGGTCAGCTCTGCTAACTCTGATCAGTCTAACAGCTGATCAACCACTACAGCGTGTCAGCTTGCCTTTCTCGAAAAGTTAACTCTGCTTTAACTTTTTGCTACAAGGATACAATTTTTTTGCTTTGTTTAAGAGGCCTCTGCAGTTCACACCTACTCAGTCTAATTATACTTCTCACATAAAAATGGATAAGAAAACTTGAATTTTCATCACAATGCATGATTTGGTTTGCATGAACCCTAAGGCTGCATTGTGGTCCTTGTTCTAACCATCAAAAGTTTGCATGATGTGATATGATCACCTGTCCATTAACAATGCGTGTGAAGATGGTTTCCTTGTTGTTTAGTTTCATCTGCAGGTCCATGAAGGTTAACTTGTTCGTTGTGACCTCAAATCTGGCATCAGTGAAAAGCGCCCCTGAAATCCTATTATAACACTCTGCAGGCAACTTTTCTCTCGAACTCCAAGTGCACCAGGAGAACCTATAACAAAAGGGCCGTACAAAGAAAAAGACAAAAAAAAGATCTATCAATGACAAGAAGCTTATGCCACTTATATTTACGAATGCAGTTTAAATATCGTGTTGGTGCTTGAGAGTGTTTTGCCTAGTTCAGCAGGAAGAAACAGTTAGGTGTGAAAGGATTTATAGATTTGAATCAGTTTATTGATTCAATAATCAACAGTCCAATATCATCAAACCATGTCATCTTGGAGATACATCTAAGATAAAATTTGCAACTCCTTGCAAAACATTCAAACAGTTAATGTACCCTACGCTAATGTTTGTTCTCTACCACAGTGTCAAAGGATGCACAATCTGGAACAATGAAAAAACTAACAAAAATTTATGCCAATCCGCCCTAAAGATATTGAGGTATTTCAGTTTCTACCAGCCAACTGATCGCCATGGGTAGTCACGCCATTAATGCTAAGTCTAACTCTTTGGCTAAGGAAATATGTTACCTACTACTCTTTAAAAATTAAAATGGAAAAAAATAGTACTTACTCAGACACTTGTGTGTAAGGTATGAGCCGTCCATTCCAGAAACAGTCAAATATTGGCCTTTTCCCTCTTGCCTGTTGCAGGCCTTCAGACTCATTGTCATCATCAACACAAGCCCCTGGTAAACAAGGAACCAACATTTAATTCACAATCATACTGCTATGCCCTCATGGGTCATGAGGTAAAATATTCAGTATTTTAGAGTTTGAGTACCTTGAGCGACACTGGGGTCTTTAGGGTAAGTCTCCCTGTCATAGAGGAAGGGGTGATATCGAATGACTCCCTCCACTGTGCCGCTGTCTCCTTTAGTGGAGGCCACAAACTCAAATGTGTCTTTTGAAGAAGTGTTGTATAGAGTCTGCATGTCATCATCAACTTCCCTCAGATTCAACACACAGGGAATTCTGGGGGGTTTTTCCCGCAAAGTAATCTGGTTAAAGAGAAGAGTCTCTTAGTCTCTTAGATGAATTAAAATAGACTGTATTAATTTGAAGCCACTCTCATCAACAATAAAAAAACCTTTAGGACCACCAGCCTCACCTGAATGTCAATTTTAGGATGATCTGAGTTTGTAGAGCTGAGCTTCAAGTCATTCCCATTGTCTCCGTGAATGTAATAATGATAAATGTGACTGAAACACAGACGTGAAAAATATTTTTTAAGAAACGATCAAAGCTGACATCTTGGAACCTCTTTAGACTCTTAAGTACATATCAAATGGTTTGGGTGAATGAACTTACGCTAGCTGTCTGGTCCACACAAAAAAATCATTTTTCAGAAAGGTGATATGCTCAGGCTTGACACCGGTGATGACCACGGCTGTGAAGCTTTCCTTCCGTGGTTCCTCTGCAATGAGGGCATGGAGGAAGCGCTCATCATCTCTTTTGACATGTGAAGAGTCCCCAGGCTGCAGGAGGAGGATGAAACATCAGAGGACAGACAGCACTGATGTTAAAGGAAAACTGCACTTTTTTTTGGAAATTTAGCTTATTCATCCACAGCTCCTATGTAAGACAAGAACACAGATGCCTTTCCTTTTTGTGTGCAATAAGGTGTCTCTCCACCACTTGGATTAAACATGCTAGTGCAAGGCAGCTATCTAGCGACCTGCTAAATGCACAGAGAAGGAAAAAGCATCTCTGTTCTTGTCTTACAAAGGAATTGTGAATGAATAGGCTAAATTTCCAAAACAGTGCAGTTTAATACAGGAAGCTTCAGACTGCCTGTTACAAAGCATGATCACTTTGCTTTGATGTTAAAAGTGTACATTTATTGACAGAGGGTGTTCAAGCAGAGCACCTACCATCCTGTTTGTGATGACCCCACTGTAAATGTCCTCATTGTTCTTCTCTTTTCTCTCAAAATCCTCACATGACAAAACCAGCTCATGCACATCTGGGGAGCCAGCTGATTTAGTGATCATCTAAAAAACAGAGGAAACCAGTCTATGCTTATTTTTTGCTTGGTCATTTCAATAAGGTCTTTCCAGTATTGCTGCAGGAGTGTCAATGCAAAGGGGTTCAGCTTGCCTAATATATGTCTGCACACAATTATGGTAGATTAATTTTTTATTATTTCTTATTAATTTTTAATACTAGCTCTGGATTTCTACCATTTTTCTCAGGACTGTGACATTTTACGAGAAACTGAATGACATGCAGTAAGTATACGTGATGTTAGAAAAAGTCTGGCTAAAACTGGACTTTTACATACATATAAACATCTTATATATATATATATATTTTTTTTTAAATTAATATCTTAATTACAAGAGTTCTGATTTGTCTGAAGTAAGAGCAATTTCAAAAATTACTAGCCAGTTACGACTTTGAAGAAGCCTAACATTACCTTACTTTCTCTGACAATGAATTAATTCTGCAATTTTTTAAGTAATGTCACTAAAGCCCTACCCTAGTTGAGTCTCCAATGTAGAAAACAGCCTGTTTGCCTCCAACTCCAAAGAAGGATATGTCACTGTTGAGACTACGACGGACAGGATCAGGCCGAACATACTCTTCTCGCTTGCTGAAGTCAAACAGACATGAAACAAAACAAAAACATACATTGGGGGCAAAATATTGGAAATATACCTTAATATTCCTCAAGATGGAGAGTAAAAACTGTGATGAATACCAACTTTGCAACTTGGTTTGCAAATTTGCTGTTTTACCTGGAAAACTTAGAGAGTCTGTACACTGCCCAGACATTGAGTTGCTTGGAGGTCATGCCACACCCATTATCCAAAACAATCACTGCGGGCTTCCCAAGAGTTTCATCAAACAGCTGGAAAACAGAGACAGAAAGTAAGACACTTTTGCAGATTTAGATAAATAAAGAATATGCAAGAGGTGTAATATTTAAAAGGTAGAGAAAAATAATATTTGGTGATAAATCATATGCAGTTGTAGAACCAACCATCCGAATCTCTATTGTCCTCTCTGTTTTCTTGGCTGTGGCTGAAAGAGCATTGTCAATCAGCTCAGCAAGTGCATACGCTACAAAAAATAAACAACAGATATCAAGCTATGAATAATGATATGTAACTGAATGTCTTTATATTTTTCAAGTACACGAGTCTAGTCTTGTGGGCACTTACGCAATGATTTCTGGCCCTCACTAGTATAGTACTCATATGTGCCGCTCTGGACCAACGTATTATAATGAGGCTCAAACGTGATGTGCTCCTGCGTTGCCACTGAAAGAACTTGGTTCTCCTGCTGCAACAGGAGCACGGTGCTCTGATCCGGAAGCTTTTCTACAAAAGAGTGAAAATGGAAAACAACTTTTTAGCTATTTCATGTTAATTGATGTAATCATCAACTTAAAATTCAAACTGACAGTCAAGCATCAACACTTAAAACTGGCAAAAACACAGCAAATTCAGGAGACGGTCTTGAATCAGGGGTCAGATAAACCTTATTAATTTAATTTGTACTGTAAATGTCATCACCTGTAACCCCAGTTTAAAATGTACTTGTTTGATTTTTTATTTTTACTAAAATTTATGCCAGCATATTATTTACTTTTTCATTAAATAAAAACAGTTTTACTCACCAAATTTGTCAAAGTCTACGACTTTTCTGTCTGATGTGGTCACCACAAATGCTTCATGCGGGGGGATCACAAATTGCTGTAAAAATGATGAAAGTGAGCATCATTTATTGTTTGACTTTTTTTGTCTTAGTTTATAGGAGCTTTATGAGCTCACCTTTAAGAGCTGACTCAATCAATTAACTGATTGGCTGATCAAAGAAAAAGCATTTGGCAACAATTATGATTATACTACTTCAGTTATTTTTCAAGCAAAAATGTGGACCGTTATCAGCTTCTTTACATGACTGTATATAGAATTTGGGGGTTTTTAGATTAGTGGATGTACATTTGGAGGATATAACTTTAATTATTACTTAGATTTTACACACAAATTCATTAATTAAGAAAAGGATTGTCAGATTAAATTAGAGACACAACCATGGCTGCTTTTGCTTACAACTAACAGCTGCAGTAAAAGAGGAAACAGAGACTGAAGAGAAAGTAATATGGAAATTAAGAGGGGCTTTACCCAGCTGACAACATGCCTGATGGGCAATTACCCATCAAAAGTCTTGTCAGATGTCCTAATTATCCATCTAATAAGGGTGTTTTAGCAGGAATTTAAGCCATTTTTCCTCATACACCAAGCTATCACTACACAAAAAAATGTATTGTTTCTCGTCAACAAGATTTTGCGGTTATTAAAATGGTTATCATGATGTGCATAAGACAAATGTACTGACATACCAGCTCTGCCAAGAAAAATCTGCATACATACACTCACTCAGTGGTCAGTGTCTGAAGTCAGTATCAGTGCTGGTCTGACTACTGCAATATATTATCTATGTGATCTGTTCTATCAAGGATTATTAGAACTTAAAGTGCGAGTTTAATTAGCATTAAAATGAAAAATAACAGGTTCTTTCTATTAATTGAAACACTTTTTCATAGGATGGTATGTAAACAACATTTTTTGTGAGTTAAAATCTTTGAAAACTGTAGGATATCTTATTACAGGTGGATAGATGAAGGGAATGGTGCAGTTGTTTATGCCATACACATGAATCTATTGCGATCGGACACACCCAGACCTGTTCCCTTCATCCTGCCAGTTTCGTTTCTTTATGGCCAATTAAAGAGGTATAAATGTAGTGCAGCTCTGCAATAAAATCCTTCTTTCATCACTTTATAAAGCTCATGTAACTGGTGCTCCATTTCGCTGTCGTTAGTTTCATTTCCAGTGTACCACTAGGAAAGTGAATGTGGGAGGGGAGGAGAGATTCAGGGGCAGAGAAAAAGTGCTCACTCAGATTTTAAATTTTCGCCCCAAATCCATCTAGTGTCATCATATGCATATCTTAAGTATAACAAGCATTGCTAATGGCAACAACTTTTGCACAGATGCAATAAAGGTACAAAATATAAATATAACTGTTATAACTAAAAAACAGGCTATTTTCGCTGAGTAAGAGCTGTGTCGTTTGCGATGTTTTTGCTCGGTGTAGGATGGAGAGCACGGTCTCGGTACAAGACTTGGCTAAAGTTTGTAAAGCTGGTTTGTTAAAACTTTTTGTTGCCGCCCTCGTAGACAACCTGTCAATTCACACCAAAGCAAAATGAGCGAAAATTACCTTGTGCAAAACTTGAATGAAGTCGTTGAGGTCCAATCCGCTTGTTACCAGCCATTTCCCTTTAACTTTAACCTCATTTCTTTCGTTGCGGCGGTCGTAAACGCAGATACACTTGTGATTTTTTCCTTTTTGCATCAAAGATGCAAATAAACTCTGATCGCCAGAACTAAACATCTTCTTAATTTAAATGTTTAGGCTAGCTGTCTCGTTGAGACACAAGCGTATTAGTTTCAGAGCCTCAGTAGAGGATCATCAGCCCGACAGCTCCTGCGTGGGAGTAACTTCAAACTATTCGGCGACTACGAACACATGACTACGAAGCGTCTCGCATACCGGAAGTGCCTCTGTCGTGAGGGAAATTACGGTTTTTAAACCCGTCAAATCAAACGGAAAATAAAGCGTGTAATATATGAAACAAAAATTATAGTAAAATAAAATAATGATTAAAAAAAATACTCGAAACCTTACCACTTACCACTTCAATTTATTAAATGGTATGTACAGTATGGCTTGAAGAAATTGTGCTATATTTAACTTAATGCTTTTGGACCATTTCTTTTATATTAATATATTTTTTTTTCACATTACAGCAAATAATTATATATCAAAATTGATATAAACAATACTATTTTTATTACTATCCTAAAATAAAAACCCTTATTTACAGAGATGAAAGAAAGCTCATTATTAGATATATTAAACATTTTCCTCTCTGCACATCATAACACCTACACGCTCAGTTTTCATTCTTTGTTGTGGAATATTGTTGTTTGTCTCGTGCACCGTTACGCCAGGGACGACTGCAGATTCACGTTCAAGCACTTTCGTTTCTGCGGAAGTTGCTGAGGGGACGACATCTTTCGTAACCTACTTCCGTGATAACAGGAGCACGCCGCTTGGTTCAGCGCTCTCACTGCTTTCGGTATCGTTTCAACGAAATCCAGTTGTTGGGAGATATTTACGGTCCTGGACTGGACACGATCCATCCCAGTGGAAAACTACACAGTTAGATTAAACATTTGTTCGCTTTTATCCCGCTTTGACCGCCCTGTTTCACTATGTCCGTGATGGTTCAGACTCCTAAAGGGTGGTTTGTTGATTCATGTTCACTCATTGATCAGGGGTGTTCGTGTTGTATCCGATTTAAGGTCAATCAAAAGTCGCGTGTAAAGTATCATTTTAAAAGACAATTCTTTAATATTTCAAAGAGCCACTACAATGAGACTGCCTGCGCTGCAGTGAACGGAGGACACACCGGTGTTTTGCAGAAAACAGAAAAAACATCAAAGGTAAATTCTGCAGAATATCATTATCGATCCTCGAGGGAAAATTGTGAAGTTTCTCTTATAGAAATTAAGAAAACTACAGTGTAACTGCACAGTTAGTAATTACTAAGATGATTCATCGAATAATTGCACAGAGCTGAAGTAGCTCGCTAATGCACAGCGTTATAAATAAGATATGAGCTTTTAACTGCTGATTGGGCTGAATAATTTAAGGGTGGTATATTGACTATATGTGCCATTATGTGCAACATGTGCCATCCTAGAGGAGGAGTTGAGTTTTAGGCCCTGTTCTGTAGCACTCTATGTTGCATCTGGGTGGTAAGAGTCTGATACTGCAAACACTCTCAATCAGCACGCCATGAAGTAAAATTGGAGACCTTCTACTGTGGTATCTTCTGTAGTAGAGCTGTGAAGATGTTGATGAGGGAATATCCGCTGACACTGACTTGATTGCATATAATGAAGTTTATTCATTCAAAGAAGTGAAGTACTAACCCAAAGCCAATACGAAACTCTGCTGTACAGCTCAAACATTTTACTCATACAGGCCCGGCCAAGACATCGTCCTTCAAGAAATACAACTCTGAACAGTCCCAGTTTAATATAATATAATGTATTAAATTATATTAAGTTAAATTATATATATTAGAGTATAATGTTTGAATGTCCCTTTAAACATTATACTCTACAAGGCTCTGTCCATTCCTTGGACCCAGCATTTGAATGATCCCACCCCTGATAACAGGACAAGGCCTCAGTGCTGTAAGACATCTTCCTTGGCCAAGGCCATAGTATGTTGCAACAGAAGTTAGCAAACAGAGAAGATGTTTCAAATCAAATAAGGACATAGTAAGAGATAGTGTTAAACCATATGAGGCTATAGCATAATATACCACACTACTACCACTCTCACTCATCACCCTTGCTGATATCAACAAACAATAGCGCTGAGTCCTACTTCAAGGCTTTGGTGAAGACAGACAGTACTATCCCCTGGAGCTCCAGCATTGCTGATAGTATTGAATGTGCACATATTCTGTCTTATTGTAAAGGGAGGAAATCCACCTGCATCACTGTCAAACTCGCACGCAGTAGAGCTTGACAGATGGTGTTGAAAGCATTGAAAAATTCAAAAAACACGGTCCTCTCACTGCATGTTAGCTTGTGCAAGTTGATTCAGTCCAGCAAATAAATGCTGGCGTCCTCAACTCCACTTGGGGCTGACAGGCAAACTGGCAGGGGTCTGACAATGCTAGTTAGGGACCCTTTGAAGTTAAGATAAGGGGAAGCACTCAAAATAGCAGGGGGGGCAGGTTATCAGCACCCACACCATTAGTGGGGTATCTCCACTACTACTAAATTGGCAGACCTGTTGTTCATCCCAAGGCCCGCTTTGATAAGACCAAACATATCCGACAAAAGGGTTTTATAACGCTGTAGGAAAAGGCTTTTAAGTTGACTTGAACCCTGTTTCGAAGGCTGACCGGGCGGTAGCAGGATTAGCTCGTGAGGTCAATTTTAAACGATTACAAACCGTCATTTTGGCAAAGTGCGAAGTTTTGGTCGGAAGAAGGACAGGGCAAAATATCAATTTCTGTCTGTACAACACAAAATAAAAAAAATTAATAAAAAATTAACATAAATATTTAAATGTAAGTGACGTTAACGTTAGCTTTCTTCAATTGAGGACTTTACCAAGTTTGCATTAATCACATTACCGGCTTTTGTCTCCACTTATACACTTACCTTTTCGTTTTCACGATTTTAACAATACTTCAAATGTAACTGTAAGTCACTATTACTATACTCATCAGTAATTTAATACGCTACAAATTATATTCCAGGTACAAAAATGTAACGTAGTAACAAAAATACCTGGTACGCTGGCAGTTGGGGCGGGAGCACAGAAAGTCGTTTCTATGGAGACAGTAGATGTCTGTTGTGTTGCATTCACTGTAAAAACGACAGTTTGTAATTGCTGGCTTTAATTTGATTGTAGGTGAACTAAAAAAAAAAAATCAGTTTCGCCATGCTAACTACATCCGACTGATTTTCAGAAAAGGAAACGGAAACACAGTGAACTCAACCAGGGGGAAGCTGATTCACGGGCCTTCCATGAAAAGGTAGGTTAAATCTCATTTCCTAAGTCTCAGCCACAAGTTTTGTGTTTGCAAAGAGTTTCCAAGGACAGTGAATGACACTAATGTGTCACAGTGTCACAGAAATTTTATTTTTTATTTAACCTTTATTTAACCAGGTTAGTCCCATTGAGATCAGCAGATCTCTTTTTCAAGGGAGACCT
>JAQMCX010000032.1:4881584-4926108 GCA_029814765.1 Acanthurus leucopareius
TCTGCCAGAAAGGTAATTTGCAAACCACCTTGTTGAATGCTCAGAGAACCCCAAAGCTTTTAAGCGATTTAAAAGAAATAAAAACTTCACTTGGATTAATCATTTTTAAAGTTAAATGTTCAATTCAGAATAAACACAATCAGTTCCTTTTCAATTTAATATTAATCCAGACACAATTACACTCAATTGCACCTTTCACAACATTTAAAGACTCCACCTTTTTTGGGCTTAATGAAAGCATGCTCCTACCTATGCCTCCTGAGTTTGACCAGATCATCCTGACACCATTATTTACAGCTTCCTCAGCAGCATAAACTGCATTTCTTAGAAAATGATAATCCCTCTTGATTTGTAACACCATTATATTTTTGGGGCACATTAACACCACTCAAAGAAAAGCCTAAGTATTTAAATGGTGAAACTAAACTGTGCTTATCTGTGTATTAACAAGCTTTATATATGTTTATGTTGACGAGAGTAAATCACTAAATATTTCTCACAATGTACCAATGCTTATGTAAAAAAAAGTTGAATAAAGCAAAAACTGATGAGCTGCCCGAAGACTAATAAATTACCTCAAGTGATGTCACTTGTGTCCCTTTCTGTGGGGGCTTGTAAGAATCACTAGTACAGATTTGAACCCAAATGCACGACACAAAAGGCAATAGAGTTGCAGACAAAGTTTACTTTACTTATCAGTTCAGGCAGAGTCAAACGAACCAGCAAACAAATCCGACAAAGGGCAGGCAGGGAATACACAGTCCAAAACCAGGCAGATAAGGTCCAGAAACAGGTGATCAGGCAGAACAAGAAAAAACGCTGGATAGTGTTGAATTTGAGCCCAATCTATCATCAAAAAAGTTTCTATATGTGAGCTCAAATCCTGCGTGTTCTTTAATGAAGCAATAGGAGAAGATATTCGGTCTCAGTTCATCTGTTTATTTAGCAGTAAATGAATGAAGCATACAGAGCTCTGGGTCTGATCTTCCATTCCCTGACAAACAACAGAGTGTGTGTCAGTTCACGAAGTCTGACAGACCGACTCTCCCTGATCCAGTCTTCTATCAAATACAGAATATGGAATGAACTTGGAATGTTGATGTCATCTCGGAATGTTGGTGCACCCTGCGTAGGTGCCACTCTGCCTCCATCGCCTTGACGATATCTGGCTCCACGTCATCTTTGTCTGCAGTCCCAAGATGGTTCTTATATCTGCCATCATAAAGCATAACACATCCCTTCTCTTTTGCCCCTCAGGGCACCAACCCCCTTGTCGTATTTGCTGTTCACCTCACAGTAGATTGGGATAGCCACACAAACGTCATCCTCAAACCTTCTATGCTTGTTCTTATCACTCTCTGAGATCCTTAAACTGCTTTGGCTCTCTCTGTCTGTCACACTATCCCTGTATTTCTCCACTGTCTCATGTATGCTCATACTCATGTATTAGTTAATAAGGCACTTCATATTTGGATATGAATTCACACTCTGCACTGTTATTATTAAGCATTAAATCATTGCATATATTTACAATAGCTTGGCAGAATACACAAGACAATCTGGCAGAGGGCCGGGGAAAATGGTCTGGTATATATACACTGAAGGACTAATGAGAGAATAAGCCACAGGTGAGGAGATGGGCAGAGAAAACCGGTACAGGTGCAGGTAATGGGCAGATTGCATGGGCTGAGAGGGAGGCGTGATCTGAAATGACAGGAGAGTAAGTGACTTAGCATGAAAACAAAACCAGATGAACACAAACTAAGAGTTGGAATTCCTGACAGAGCTGAAGACTATGAGAAAAAAAAGAATGGAAAAAATACTGACATGTGTAGCTCACTCCCTATCTATGTCCCTGTCTATGTTTAGGGCTTGCAAACAGAGGATTTTTTTGAACTGGGTTGCATTATGGGTGATGCAGGCACCAGGTTTTGAAAAGGCAGAAGAGTCTTATATAAGAGTCTCTTATATAGCTACATAGATTTAGATAGATTTTGTCCAACAGTATTGCAAAAACCCAATGCCACATCAGTAGAGTACTCCTTCAAGCAAAAGTACACCATTAAAGTACAAACTACAAGGTGCAACATTAATGTCTGTTTTTACTTGCCCCAATACACATCACTGTGTTAGCAGTAATCTAACAACAAAAAAAGACAAGAGTTAATTGTAGTAGATGCTCTTGGTTTTGTCATGGCACTCCAGCATTTTTTTTGAAACATGAGTTTTTTACCCTGTTTTTTTCTCAAACTGTGCTTTAGATACGAAATAGATACTAAACCAAACTCCTGTTTCCAGGTCAGCTGGACTGTTTGTTTGCACCTCAACTCATAAATGTATTAGGTCGTAGTTAGGTTGAGGATTAAGGGATGCCTTTTGCCTGTCATTACCTGCTGCAATATTCTCAAATACAGTTTCTTCCAGCAGAAACCTCAGATCCTTATATTCTCAGTCAAGCACGCCACTCAGATTAATTAATCTCTGCAATGCTTTCTGATGCAGATCCGGTCTGTGATTCTGGAGGGAACCGAGTCCTTGGTGGCATCTGCTCGAACCCTTGGGTATCTGAATGAAGTGACAGACTTGGTGAGAGAGCCTCTTCCATTACAGGAGTGCAGCCTGGCTGCTCTTTGTGAAATGGCTAAAGACCTCCCTCTTGTGGAGGAGCAGCAGGAGTGCGTCCAGCCACTTGTTGCTGAAAATGGCTGTACATCACATCTGGACTTGTTTACCCGAATAACAGAGAACAAGTCAGACTTTGCTACAGTGGCCACACTGATGGGAGAGGACTATGTAATACCGCCATACACGGCCTTCCTTCTGTCTGATTTCACAAGAATACAGCCTTTAGTCCACTGTGAGTATATTGTTGGGGAAAGCACCTAAATCCAAAAGTAAGATGATCTGCAGCTGACCGAAAATATGTCTAAATTATATCTTTAGACCATATGGAACATGTGTGATAAAACGTCTTACAAGTGCAGCCACTGCATTTTTGTGGTGGCATCTTTTGCATGAAGAAGCTACCGCAACACTATGAGTCACTGGGGCTTGAAGGACCACCCCTCACCATGTTTGTCATCATAAATAGTCTTAGTATGACTCAGCATGTTTCTCAAGTTATAACAGAGAAGTTGTTTCCCAACCTGATTTTGTTTGTTCGTTTCTGACACAGATGGAAGGCAGTTTGACTTAATAGTTATGGATCCACCGTGGGAAAACAAGTCTGTGAAAAGGAGTCGCAGGTAATTTGGCAGAAAAGCTTTTTTTTTTGAATGTATGAAGCAGGGATGACATTCATATCACATGCCATGTAACAACAAAAAAGAAAAAAGCCAAAAAGGTAAGAGGACGAAGCAGATAGAAGAACTATTTCAAGCAGTCTCATACATTACTAGCCAGGAACCCCCAAACTTTTTGGCTCATTACCCCTTAAAATTAAGTTATGTCCCCTTACTCTACTCATATGATGTGACCTGAAGGTGGATATGAACCAGAAGGTCGTTTTCCATCTCAACTTGAATAATTTTTAGGCCTGAGGAAGCCAAAGTACCCTGTGTTTCCCACAAATAGCTCTTAAACTAAAAGTACTGGACTTTCAAAATATTTGACCTGATCAAAGCACTCAGATGAAGAGTTAGAAGGTCACCAAAATAATGAGAATTATACAGAGGAAGGGTTAGTCCAAGGCAATCCATCCTGTCCTCTTCATTCAGTCATGAGTGTCAGCCTGAAGGTGGCGCTGAAGCAAAAGTCATGCATCACCTGAGAAGATTGTGCTTGTCCATCCACTAGATTTTGAGATGTTTCACTTAGTTGATAAAAACTTTAAACCTGCTGGTGGCACTAAAGGAAAAGTTAAGGAATCACCAATTTCAGTTGAAATTACTCTTCTTCATCTTAGATAAAAAGTCAGAAAACCAACTTAGTTGTTAGACTTCAAATGAAGAAAGGGCACGTGCATCTGTACTACATTTCATAGCAATCCATTCAAAAAGGTCAAAGTTTTTCACTCTGTAGTAGTTCTCTAGTAGTTACACCGAATAAAAGCTAATTATTTATTAGAAGCTACTTAAAGAAGCATTTTGATCTTTTAAGAATCACACTGAAATAGAGAAGAGTGTGACGGAAATCTCTAAAATTGTTTGTGTCTGTCGAGTTTGAGGGTAAGTTCACTTTGTCTCTTGACTTTGGAGCTTCACTCTATCAGGACAGCTTCAGCCGTCACATTCAGGGACTAAAAACTGTTTGGCACATTTTTGTTTTGTATTTAACTTAAAAAAAAGGAAAATTCTTCACTTTGTTATTAATGTATCTTTTTTTTCTCAATAAAGATACAGTTTTTTGCCCTCGACCCAGCTGAAACGGCTCCCTATACCCCTGCTGGCGTCTCCGAGCTGTTTAGTGGTCACGTGGGTCACAAACCGGCCGAGCCACCTGCGATTCGTCCGTGACGAGCTGTATCCACACTGGGGAGTAGAAGTTTTGGCTGAATGGTTCTGGGTGAAGGTACGGACACAGCTCTCAATCATGGAGATTTGTTCAATTGTTGGTGTGATTCCAGATGTTCTAAGGGCTTGCTGTTTTATCTCAGGTCACCACATCTGGACAGTTTGTGTTTCCACTGGATTCCCATCATAAGAAGCCGTACGAGGTGCTGGTGCTGGGCCGATATCATTCCTCTGCAGATAACTCCACAAGGTGTGAAACTATTAACTTTCCTGTGTAGCAGCTTTTATGCTCTTTGTGCCGTAAATAAAATGTATCCAGGTCAAACTGATTCTCAGACTTGTTTCACCATTTTCAGCTCTTCAGAAACATCAGAGGTTCCTGTGGAGGATCAGCGTTTAATTGTCAGCATCCCATCAGCTCTTCACTCCCAGAAGCCTTCACTCTCAGGTAAACAATTTTAAAAAACATTTATGAGTGCTTTACTTTGCCACTAGAGGGCAATGCTGCAACATCAGTAATTGCCATCTGGCTCTGCGGCTTCAACAAGCTGTAATTCCTACAACAGCCTGCTGTAGGAAAGGTGGCAAAAGCAAAGGTGTGATTCATTTATTTAAGTGTGCATGTTTTGTATGAAAAATAACCACTCTGAGGTATGAACTTAATGACTTTTTTCTTTTAACATAATTTAAGTATAAATATCAAATTTTAAATGTATACTTCATTCACACTGCAGAAAGTTGGCATTTTCTTTTAAGAATGCTGCCAGTGTTTGCAAATGCTGTTATTGAAGGCGAGAAAATGCACAAAAACAACATTCTGTATTGTATTGTTTTGAACTGGAGGACATGAATCTTCTACCCATGACAGGTTTAATATGCCAGAGTGAGGACTTCTGCTGCTCAGATTTGATCAAATTTGCCCCTTTCCCCACAGATTGTGGTGGAGCAAGTCTTGACAGGAACATGGATTCTGTTATTCAGAATCAATGTAAAACCTTAACTATGAATATGCAGAGACTGTGAATAAGAGAGGCTTGACGTCATTTCCCTCCATCTCAAGGGAATGCGATTTATTGTGCGGTATGGAGAGCATAACACAGCCAGTGTTTGCCGGCGCCCTTTCAGAGGCACAGAAAAGCCTTCACCTCATGGAAGTGGCTGGATATTTTTAAAAATCATGGATTTATAATCATAATGATGGCACTGTGGAACTGTGATAACACAGAGATTAAGTGGATTAGGACACAGATTGTGTTTAGTCTCCTTGTGAGATTCAAAGACTCTCATCAGGTTTAATCAGAGCTGATTTTGTTTATTACAGCTACTTCAGTTTTTTTCAAAGCACTTAAAACAGACACTTTTATTTGGTCGTAAATGGCAGCATAAGACTTAGAGACCTAATTATACTAATAATTAGAGAGAAAAAGGTGTTAGTTGTGGTACTTTGTCTTTTGCATTTCAAATATACATGTGAACTACTAAAGGCACAGAATGAGCAGCATCTCTCACTGTGTTGTACCTCAGTTGCATCTGTTTCAAGCTCAGGCTCCACTCCTCCCTTTGTTTTCCTCCAAGATGTGAGAAAGCTCCCTTGGCAGTGGGTGTGGCTCAAACCTGTGAGTGTAATAGTTATAAATTTGCAGTGTGTCATGAAAAATTAGAGGGTCTTGACCTAACTCTTGAACAGATGCCAGTAAAAGCAGAGTAGTTTATTTATTTAAATGCTGAGATGTTAATTTAACACCTCCGGTCTTACAGGATGAAATACCTTTTCTTTTGTTCACTCCTCCCATTATGCAACCGATAGAAATATCAAATATTTGCAAAGACTGTTGGCAGTATTCACCATGAGCCTCCTTATTCACATCTCAAGCCTGCTATCCCTGCTATTCTGCTGTACTTTGGGTTCATGTCGAGCCTGTCAGGTCTGCTGCAGCCTCAGAGGTGTAAAGCCACAACCCGCCTTGTGAAACCCTACCCACTTCTGCCCCCCTCTTAGATGGGGCTCCCATCACGGGCGTTCTTGGCTGCTATGAGGAGACAAAGGACACCAATACTCCATTATAGATTCAACACATCCTTGCCAGATGGTCAATCCTAAGAAGAAAAAAAAACGTGTTTGCACTTGTCCTGTGGTTTTTTTTTATTAATTAGGACGCCCTACAACTTAAATCGTGAAATTTCCTTCATAGTTTGGTATTATAATGAGCAGTTAAAACACTGTTTCTAAAACTCGTCTCGGTAAGAGGCACACCGCCAGTTGTGTGGGTTACAGTACCGTTAATTGGGGAATGGATATATGACAGTTATCAGCATGCCAGTAAGTCTAACTGGCAGCTAAAATCCAACTTTTACCAACTATCTCATTTGTACTTGATCATTTTTGCAGTGGTTATTAATTTTATTCCAGAATCTTGAAACTCCAATGCTTTATGTCTGGATGCTTTTTGTTTTTTTCAAGCTGAGACCCTGTTTGAAAACACCATGATTGAGTTGGGTGTAAGGAGCAGAATGGCCTCTAGGGGCTGCTTGTAGAGGGTTTGAATTCTACCTGGAGACCTACCTTTTATTTTTATTAAATCCAGAAGGTATAACTGCAGGAGTCCCCTTTGTTCGTGTATTTGATCTGTAACATCTTCCAAAAATTATTTACAATATTTATTTATTCTTAAAGGTCCAGTGTGTAGGATTTAGTGGCACTAAGATGTGAAGTTGAGCTGTACATATGTACATAAATGAAAATGAAGAAAGGACCATAAACAAGACCCTGTGGGATTCCCCGTGCATGCAGTGAGTTAAAAAAGCCAGAGTATTTTCATTGAAGGCATTCTTTTATAAAACTTGGACTTAAAAATTAGTTAATGTACTGTGATTTAAATACTTGAGCTGTCCCGTACAACATAACTAGCCCGCTCTTAACCAAAATATGAGGAGCCTTTAAGGCAAAATGTCTAAGATTGAATATAGCCCTTGTCTGGAGAGTAGTTAAGTAACACATTCCTTTCCCTTAGGTCTGTCTTGGCAGAAGTTTCATATGTTGTCCCATTTCAGAGTTAAGAGGGTAATTAGATCCTTTATTCTCTGTTCAACTTTGAGAGCTGAGTCACCGGTTGGGGTTGAATTAGTCGGAGAGCTGCATGTTTGGCCTTTCCACTCTGTGACTCTCTGACGTGCAAAGAAAGAGAAAATGGGAGGCAGGACACCACATTGTGCAGGTTGGATCGGTTCGTGGATCAGGCTTTCGTGCTCATTAACTCCCTGAGTGTTGGCTGAGGCCAGTGTCAGGGTGGTTTGAGCATGCACAAGAGCAGACAGAGTAGCACAGGGGCAAGAGGAAGTGAAACGTATCTGTCAGGTGTGCCGCTCCTGGAATATCATCACTTATAGACTCAAGGTCACAGCCAGTCTCCACACGGAAATATCTGTGCTGTGGTGTGAAGGAGCTGGGAAGCTGCCAGTGCTGTCTGCTGCCTATTACAGAGTAACAAGCAAAGATCCCCCCCAAAAGAAATGGACGCAGTGCAGTAGTCTTACAAACCGATTCTTTTGTGAATATTCTTTTGTTACTAACCTTTTATTAGAATTCTCCACCATTCACACAAAATGGCAATTCTGGTTTAAATTCTTATGATGCTATTTTAATGTAGTTGTGTAATTCAAGATATGTGCGTGCAACATGACATCACAACTTCAGGTGTTACATTTTTAACCAGTAACAGCCAATAAAAGGCTGCCTTTAAGGCAGGTGCTCTGTGCAGCAAATCAAATTCAGGCACAACTTGTGTTTACTTAGCTCTCTTGTTAGCAAAATATTGTATTCAGTGGTGGAAATATTACTGTATTTGTACATTTACTCAAGTACAATGTACTGCAGTGCAAATTAAAGATATCTTTACTTGCAGTTTTTTTAGGTACAGGTGCAGGTAACCTCTGGGCATGAAAATTCAAGCCAACAGTAAGTCCCAAAAAGTGCAGTTCCTCCAATGACCACTTGAGGCTTAAACCCCCGTTGCACCTTTTGGTTCTCCTTCATGCTTGGAAGGGAGAGCTGAGCAGAGGGATATTCAGCTGTGTGCAATCTACAACTTCACCGCTAGATGGCACTAAATCCTACCCACTGGACCTTAAAGTTTAGACTCTAAATAGAAGTTGAAGGGGTCAATTCAGGCCAGCAGCCTATCACCCCCTCAATCATTCTCTCTCTCTTCCTCATTTCTTTGTTTCTGTAGAGGTGCTGAAGCCCTACATCAGAGATGAGGCCAAGTGTTTGGAGCTTTTTGCTCGAAGTCTTCAACCCGGATGGACCAGCTGGGGCAACGAAGTGCTCAAATTTCAGCATGTGAGCTATTTTACTGTGACACCTATGGAGGATGGAGAAGATGCTCTGAAAGAGGAGGCAGCAGACAAACCCAGTCGCACCAGCTCACCTTCCCCACATCAATGACCCGACACTGTGAACTAATGACTGACATTTAACAGTATTTCAGTGTGTTTTTAATAAAGATTCAATGACAGAATAATTCCTTACCAGTCCCTTTTGATCTGTGCTTCTCTTGCATGTGAGAACTTTGATTTCTTCTTTTGGTCAGGCTACATTTTTAAGGCAGTGAATCACAGGGTTGATGATGCACTTGGAGAGATGAAAGTGCATTTCTGTGCAGCTATGTTTTCAACGTCCCACACTGCAATCAGATAAACAACACTTGAGCTTTTATTTTTTCACCTTTGAGTAATCTTTGGCACCATATTTGTCTTAAGGATGATCAAAGTGTCTCTATTTTTACTCTTTCTATGCTGTTTTGAGCTGAATTTAAAAATGTTTCCAAATCCCAAAGAAAGAAGAAGTTTCATACTGAATGCATTTGATTTGCTTATAACTTTCCTTTGACAGACATTTTGATAAGAGCAACATTACAGACAAACTGAAGTTCTTCCATTTTGAGACCCTCACAGTTCCCAAGTGCAACACTGCTGTCATTCGTACAAATCCCTCATTTCTGTTACAATTATAAAACTTAACCTGATGTAAGTGCTAACTATTAATAAAATAGGCAGCAACTCAACAATACCATGTTCAGAAAACCTATGCAACAGCACATGACACATGGTTTTGCAAGCCAGGTAACATTACTTACTAGTCCATCAGCAAGACATACATCCCAGTGTTTGTCTGACAGAGCTAACCAGCAGCAGCAATAAGTCACATCAGAAAACTCTGTAAATCACAGAGAATTGAGGCAAAACAGCTGAAGAACATCAGAGTAAAAACCTAAAAGCAATTGTACCATAAAGTGTGATCCATTTTCACCCAAATCAGAGACAGTTGTTGGTAGTAAAGCATTATGCATTGTGATCCTACACACTCACCCAAGATACACAGTGCAGCGCCTGGTGATCTCCATGACTGACGCAAAGACGCCATTTACTGTATAATGAGTTTGTACACCATTAAAATGGTTTTAAAGCGGTTCTTTTTGTTTAAATAAAAAGTTGCACAATGTTTTTTTTAAGGTTTACACTACAGGAAATTACCACAAACCTCCACTTTGCCTTTGTGCTGTCAAGGACACACAGTTCTGTTTTCACATCATAAGTCTGATCATTTTCTTTGTTTTAACTGAAAGACGCACGCTTCCCCTAAAGATCCTTTATGGTTACAAGGTCCTTTTCATAGTTACACATAGAAAAACAAGTTGAATAAATAAATAAGGGTAAAAATGTGGGGGAAGACACAGAGGCAAAGTCATCCTTAAACATTTTATATGAATTCAAATCTGAAATATAAGAAGCTCTTAAAAAATGTGTTTGATGGCAAAAGTAACTTAACTGATGTGGGTGTCCATTGAAATACACACTTTGGCTTTTCCATACAAGCAATTCAATGCTCCATACAGTTGCTGTGCTTTCACATAATTAAATGTAATTTATTGAAGGACACAAGCTTTTGTAAGCCTTTCAAAGTTTAAACTGAAGGAGATGCTAAATATACATAGCTGCCGTTAAAGGACGACTGCTAACAACTGACAGATAATAAGATTCAAATGTCATGATGAAAAGTCTTAGGATGAGAAGGTGAAGACGTATTCAATAGTGCCAATCATTGTCTGTGTTGCCATGGAAATGAAAAGCCGAAGAAAGAAACGCTCACCTCGTCCTTGAATTTATAAGAAACAAGCCACAAATTAATTAATTTGTGCATGTGACACATACAAACTTGCCTGCATGATGCATTTTGTTTCCAATTTCTTATATCCATTGGTGTTTTCTCCTTCTTCTGTGGTTTTAAGTCGTATTTATCATCTATCAGGCCTATTGATCAGGAATCACAAACTTCTGATGCTGAGATTAGAAAGGTTGCTGCTTTTCATAATGTAAGTTTGAACTCTCTTTACATCTTAATCCTGACAGCTCTCATGTTTTGTCGAGAATTTTTCACGACTGCCCGCCTACCTAATCACACCATCACTTTCTGTCCAATATCTGTCATTTTTCCTCACAAGTTGTTCTCTTTTCTCTTCACATGCTTTTTATTTTTTGCTCAGTAGTCATCATCTTTGAATAAGCAATCACTCCCTAAAAGCCCACAATGCACTGCAGAGTGATGTCACCATGGTCACCATCTCTCTTCCAGGCGCCAGTAGATGGAGAGTGTCCTGTCAAACTCAGGATTAAGCGCCTCAGTGAAGACCTCATCATCCTTTTTTTCACTTCCTGTTCTCCTAAAGAGAGGCTACGTGAGTTTTTTTTTTGCTTTAAATTTTCGCTTTCACCAGCAGCAGAAGCTTCACCTCTAATTGTCAACCACCTAAGCACTGATTGCCGGTGGCTTTGTGGGCAGAGATGGAGAGGAAGAGGGAGGCTAAGAGCATTCAAACATCAGATATTACAGTTTTTTTTATTATTCTGTGTGATTTATCTCAACCTCAAATGTGAACCGCTAAGATCTCCATCAGTTTGATCTCGTCCCTCCTGAGGGCTGATGGCCTGTAATTGACACAACTGATTAAATCAAACCATCATAACTGATGTTTCACTTAGCAAATAAGTGCAGAGATCCAGGAGAAAAATGAAGTGAAAAGAGGTCACAGTGCAAAAAAAAAACCCAACAAAAAGCAAACAAACCCTGCACTAAAAGCACTGCTTCATAGAAAGACAAAGTGAAACCAGATCTTCCAGGTTTTCTTACAGCAGTAAGAATTTTAAAATAGCTTTAAATCTCACCAACATTTCTGACAACGTAATAGCCTGAATGAAGTGTTTGTTGTGTTTAACTCCATGTGTCTAGAACTGATTTTAATCTTTTAAGCCTTTAAACAAGAACCTAATATTAATAATTTTTAAAATATTTTTGCTCTTATAAACCTTTATGGAACAATACTTCCTGTAAGTCCTTGGCTGTTGGCATATTACTGGAGTCCTTTAGGAATCCAACGGATCAAAGGTCGGCTGTCAGCCAGTGTTGATGACCATCTGTGGACCATCCCAGTTTTTGTGATGTGTGCCCCACTGGCACTAGTCAGCCTTTTGGAGGTTATTTGGCTAAATAAGCATGTTGAATCGCCACCTAGAGAAATCACTCTGATTGGCTGTTCAGCTGAAGGAAGCAAACAAACAATCTGTGTGACAATGGTAAGCAAACACTAATCTATCAAAGAAATAGAGCGTTTATCTGCAGTTCTGGGCCGTTTGGTTTCCCCTTTGTGAATGATGGAACACAAAATACTGCCATCTGCTGGTAGGGAGAGTCGTCTCCTGTCATGTTCACACAAAATATGTGCGAGATGTGTGTTCATGTGCCACTTTTTGGATGAGACACACAACCTGTTCTTGTGAGTATTTTATGTAGATCAATATTTAAAAATGCTGTTTCATATCTTCAGAAGTTGCTTTAACACTCTCTGATCAGATCAGACACTTTGTGTGGTAACGATGAATGTTGTGGAGCCTCTCCAGTGTGCAGTTATCGCAACACAGTATCCCATATTGCCGATGGTGAACTGCCAGACATATTTCCCATGAATTTCTGGGTATGAGAGAGTTGGAGAAAATGTTGCAGTAAATAATCAGAAAGCTTTGTCAACAACCCGGCTCACAGAGGGAAAAACAAAGCCTTTGGTTTAGACACAGCCGTGCAGCAAACTGGCAGCCATCACGGCTAGATCTCCCACAGGAGGCTGCGGGGGGATGAGAGAGATAATTATTTCCAAAGAGGTGCTGCTTCTCCTCGTCTGTCTCAATCCCTCGGCCCTGTCCTCTGTGCTGTCTCCTCCAGACACACAAGCAGCTCTGCAACAACCAAAATGATCGAGGGGCAACGCTCAGAAGTTTCGTCAGTCAACATCATCAGACAGAATGTGAAATCTGAAGTTGAGGGGCGAGATGTAGAAACAATTCCCAAGGTATAAATTTATTACCAAAAACTCTGATGTTTATGGTAGCAGTTCTGGTGTGTTCTTACATTTCTAATGAAGAGTTTTGTGGTAAAAAGAATCACCAGCTGTGGATATTTTTGACCCTTATTTTCTCTCTTTAACATGTTGACGAAACAACAAAATAAGCAGCAATTTAAGTAAAGTTAAAATTCTGATTTCCTCACTCTTTCTTAATGTTATTTAGTTTATTGCTGACACATTCTTCTTGTTCTGTGACTCGGACTTTATTATTCATCAGCAGAAATCCAGATATGGTGATTTTTGCTCAAACAGACAGGGTAATAAGCTTTGATTTCCTTTTTTAAGACACATTCAAATGATAGTTTCTTCTCCTCAAAGGATTCATTTACCTCTAAATTTAAAATGAAAGGAATCAAAGTAAATACTTTGCAGAACATCTTAAATGTATGTAGGAGGATGTTGAGTCTGGTAACATAATCTGATTTAAGGTAGTGCCATGTACTTAATGAAATGTTTCAAAGTCACCCCAAGGGACAAGATACGTCTGGCTGTTATTAAATATACATATGAAGAGAGGAGAAGGAGCGCTAAGAAAGCAAGAGCTGAATCCAGACACACTGCAGAGTTTCTTATTTTACAAGAACACACTGAAAATCACAGAACTCGTACTTTTATCCTGATTTGGTACAGAAAATCTGAATCTTCTGGATGAAGCTTGGATCCAGCTGTCTAGAAGATCAGGCATTGGATGACAGTCTGCAGTCTGGGCCTGTTGCTCACAAAAGAGGCAAATACTCTGCACCCCGGCTGACAGATGGGGTGGAAACAGGGCTTCCAGATATGGTCATGTTTAAAAGATTGGCAGGGTTTGTGGTGCATTTGAGGTCCCTGTCATCCATTTGATTAAAAAGACTGATCACATCTGCATCTTTTATTTTCTCCCTGCTGTGCCATTCTGAGTCTACATGCCTGTTTTAGGGCATATGGCAACACCTTATAGCCTGAAATTAGCACTCTGTCAACAGCAGCACTGTTGCACGTTTAACTGTGCAAATTAATTGTGTTTCTGTAAATATTGAGTCTGTATCTGGATCTTTAGCTTCATTGTTCTGTTAACAGGTTCTTACAGGACTAAAACTGATCTTGTATCTTTCAAAAAAAGCCACTGCAGCTACATTTCTTTGTGTGCAAGATGTTCTTTCTAAGTTGAGCAAACCAAAACATGGCAGACATGTCTAATGAATGTTATTCTAAGTGGCCAAAGGCAACCGCAGAGGACAGCCAGAACAACAACGTCTCTGACAAACAGGAAGCCAGAAGCTGACAAGCTAACAAATCAACAAGCTGAGGAACAGAGAGACACAGTCAGGTACAACTGTAGGAGACACACACATCTTGCCCACTAGTTTGATTTTCTGTCACATTAGTCCACTTGATAAAAGATGCTCTGTTGTATTTTTTTTATTTACATCTTGTGTCACTGGTTTTTATTTGATTTGTGTTAATTGGTCCTCTCTGTCACTGTGTGGGTTTTGCTTCATGCTGCATTCAAAGACATGCATGTCAGCTGGAAGGAGACTCCTAATTGCCCACTGGTCTGAATGTGCATGTTAGTACATTTTGTCTTCTAACTGGCGAATCGGTGTCCAAGGAATTTTCATGCCCTCTACCCAGTGCATTCTGGGAAAGACTCCAGCACTATAGAAACACATGACTGTGTGAATGTTTCTGTTCATCTGTTGATTTTGACATTGGCTCTCAACATACTGACAGAAAGATAAAAGCTAATACTTCAAATGTCACACTGGCCGACTGCTTTATGAGAGAATAAATGCAGCTGAAACTCTTCCTTAAGGCTCACTGCTTCTCCTCTGGGAAAAATATAAGAGGCTCATTCACACCGAGCTCGTTTTCAGATTCTTTTCAGCCTCTCGCTGAGTGCTGTCAGCATTCACTGTCAGCGAGGCCTAATGGCAGATGGACAGATGGACGGCTCCATCCATATTCATTCACACGATACCTCATGTCTCTCATGTAAAGATCCGTCTGTCAACGAGCAGCATGTGTCAGTGAGTCAATGAAAAGGTGAGAAGGAGACAAGAAAAAGGACTGTTTAAACATCCAAACAAGAGCGGCAGGTCCAAAATAGTCACTGAAAGAGATAAATTGAAGGATATTAGCGGCTTAGGTGTCAAAATGGCTGACAGGTGGACGGCAGCAGGCAGGAAATCAGTCTGTGCCAGTTTTTACAAATCTTCTGGCTTTGTTTCACAGAAAGATTCGGACTCAAGACAGCTCTCTTTCCCTGTCTGTCTGCTTTCTCTTTCATGAATTACATTACATATTTAAATATTTAAATATTACATATTTACAACATGATAGAGCAGAGGATTAACAGGAGCAAGCAACACTCGTAGTAGAAAGGTGAATTTTTGAATGAGCAACTTCTAAAAAGAGAAACCCTGCTAATCATCAGAAAAAGACTTTGCTTAGGAGACACCTAATTATTTTGCTCAGGAAGCTTTCCTTCAATATTGTTTCTGTGTCAGTGACGGTTCACGTTGCATCACAGTCGATGCGTTGCTGCAGGATACTCGGCTGTGAGAGGAGTGAGCAAAGTCGGGGAAGTTTTTGATTCTGTGGGAGGAATTAATCCATGCAAATGAAGAAAAACACCAAAGGCTGCTGTTTAAAACCTACTGCAGCTCAGAATCTTCCTGTAAAACAGAATTGAGTGTTTAAACTAAATGATAAAATTTTAATAATGTTTGAACATCGGGGATTAATTTTTCTACAGTCTGTTATCATTAATGTAATGGTGTTGTTAAACAGTGAGGTGGTAATTTAACAAGTGAGTGCATTTGGAGAGGACGTGGGTTATACAGTTTATTTTTGCCCTAATGAGGTTGACAGATACAAAAAATAATGATATGATGTGCACAGTTTTCAGGCTTGCCTATTATTTCAATTTAAGGTAAATCTTAAGGTGATATCATGTAATAAACCATCCAACTTGGACTGGGTTGACAGGAGAGCAAACTGTAGAGTAACACAGTAACAATGTCAACAAAAAACTGATGACCTCTAACATGTAGGAGGGTCAAAAAAGGAAAAGATGGTATATTTTCTATGTCTGTATATGTCTTCTTTTCTTATTTGGTTTTATTTCCCCTTGTTTATATCAATTTAATATGATATTTAAATTCTTAACTTGTTTAAGTGATATTTATTGCTTTTTGCTAACTTTACACATTTCCTTTTTTACAATCTCACCTTTGGCCACACCTTTTAAAGGTCCAGTGTGAAGGATTTAGTGCCATCTAGTGGTACAGTTGCAGTTTGCACCCAACTGAATATCCCTCCCCTGACCCTCCCCATCCAATCATGTAGAGGAACCTACAGTGGCTCTTGCTGGAGCCAGTTTTGGTTTGTTTATTCAGGGACACTCAGGGACAAAAAGGTGTTTCTTAGGCACAGTGACCCTGTCAATCAAGCTTGTGTTATCTTTGAGAATATACGATGTGTCCTTGTGTAAAACAAAAGGTTGCTGTAAAACTATTGCCTGTTATTTCCTGGCACTTTTTTTTATATTTCAGTGTCCTTTGTTGACACTTAACTCCATCCATTCATCTCATGCTCGTCCTGGCCTCATTAGGTTTATTGTATTTACCAGACTTCAGCCATGCCATTAGGACACGCAGTCATGCTGAGTCTTCCTCCTGTCCTTTGGAACAATGTGTTTTTGCTAAATTGGCCTCAGAAAGTGCAGCAGACACAGTGGTATTATCAGTGACGGGTCAGACCTTGTGCAGCTGGAGCTCTATGCCTGCTTTGTTTGTGAATCATTGTTGGTTTGTGGAGTAAGAGACACAGGTTGTGAGGTTTAGCTGGAGAATACCAATCCCTCTATCTGCTCTGAGCAAAGGTCAGTGATGTCCCACATAAAGCTCAGTATGACACTGGTTTTAAGATGACAGCAGGTCCTTTTTTTCTAAAACTGACACTTTTAGGAATCTTGTACCTTTACAGGTGTTTGTAGGTTGTTTTCAATTATCAGACCAGCTGACAGCTATTCACAGCGATGCAGACAGGAGCACAGGACATAAATTAATGCACAGTTTCAGATGATAATTGGTCTGAAATGAATTTGTACTGACTGTACTCATGCTGTGCTACTAAACAAAGCATAATTTAAAATTCTAAAGAGGAGGGTAAAGTTTTTTAAAAATACCAAACATGTCAGGCTTCATTTTGGGTAAACTTGTTTCACATGATGCAGTCGACATCTTGAATATTTCTACATATTTCATGCTGTTGTGCTGCTATACAAACATAGTCCATGGTTTTAATATTTCAAGGCAATGTTTATTTTTACACACAGGAATTACTATCTGCTTCACATGAAAAAGGATTCAAATGGAATCAAATCATTTTAATGTGATATGTCTAATATTTTGTCTCCCTTCTGTCTGTGAATATGACCAAAAAACTTAACAAACATTTCTCAACAGAATATAGTCCAGTTTAACACCTCTGCATACTACAACCTCTATTATAAACAAATAGTCAAATCAACATTTATCTGTCAGTCAAACGTTATCATTGTAAAGAAAGAATTTATGACTGACCTTTTGTTTTGGACTGCACTGGATTATGCAGGCATACCAAATAAAAATGGCCACTGAGTGTATATTGTAAACAAAAATGCCATTTGGAGGAAAAAACATTTATGAAATTTATTTCTTAAGCACTACTACCATTAAAATGTGTCAACAACAAGAAGAAATACCTGCAGATCAAAACCAGTGAGCAGACTGTAAACATCTCCCTTGATCTATAGCCTAAACAGATTTAATCCAAACTGACCAAAAGCTGTCGGGTTGGCACCGTGTGAGGTGGGCCAGGTTATGAACTGATTAGTCTCTTAGCAACAGAAAGACAAAATAAAACACAGTGGATAAATTGCACTCTTGGGAAACTCTGGTGCAAACCACCCAGAAGAACGCAAAAAGCTTTTTCTTTGAGGTTCAATATGTGAGAACTTCATTTTGAAGCAACATTCGTAACCTTCGTGTAATTTGCCGGCTATGAAGTCGTTGTTTCACTTGACGAATGATACTTTGAAAATGGTAGCACACAGACGAAAGACTTAAAGCCGATGAATGGTGATCTTATTCCAACAGCCTACATCCTGTGAGTCAAACTAGTGTCAGAGCAACAGCTGTGGTTGTCACTGCGACACTGGGATCAGTGGAAGGGAGTAAATCCGTGAGTGTAGGATGTGGGTTTGTGTTGATGTGGCTGCAGCTCTGGCAGATTGCTGCCGGTAAGATCCAGCAGCCCAGTCTCCATCAATCACAGTCCCAGTGGTGTATCTACGCCTCCCTAAACTCCCACCTCTGCAGTACAGCATCAACAACCTCTGTTTTTTCTCATCTTGACCTTTAAAGAGTACGTAGACGCGGGGAAGTACAGACGAAATAAATGACACACAGGTTTCATTAGAGTGGAATGTCTGAAAATGACAATATAATTTTAACAAATGCTACAAATGAATAAAAAAAATTACAAATAAGGGTCTTTTATAACCTCCGAACACATGGGGAGCTATCACCGTCAGCCTTTTGTATCAGCAGCCAGTGGAATAAATTTTAGAGTAATAAAAATAGCTTCAATTCAATAAATCCCTGCACAAACAAAGCCAGCAGTAGGGCGAGTGTTTAAACAGGCTGCTCATACAGCAGTATGGATCTGCGCTTTATGGAAGGAATCCGATGGATAACCTTTGTCAGGTATTGACTCAGACTCTCTGGGTTGGTATCCTGATATTGAGCTGACTGCAGGAGAAGTGATAAAGTGGAAGTAATGTAGTGTCCTGTGAATTTTTATTTGTTCAAAAGGAGTTCGGAGCAAATTGTACAAAAAAAAGTCAGTTGTATTAATAATAAACAAACCACTGGAGGCCTTTCAGGAAGTCCTGTTCTGTCCATTTGCTGCAAAGATAACTAAAGTTTTTCACCTGCAACTATGATTTATTACAGAAGGCTCAGCGTACTTTTCTGCTTTTTACCTTTTCCCTTTTTTAAAAATGAATATTTCAGGGACAAAAGTCAAACTTCACTTTTAAAGGCTTTATTTGATTGCATTACCTGGAGTTCTTCTATTGCATCAATACCCTGCATTGTACGAAATTAAAATGTTCCTCACTTCAGAAGTATCACTTTAAGCTGTGTTAAATTTATCACCACTAACAATGTCTCTACCCGGGAGACACAGTGTGAAGACAACCTTACATCTTCAAAAAGACATTGAGAAAAAAACTGGATCTATTGCCATTTACTGTATATTGCCCAGGGATGATGAATCATCCACACAGAATTTAGAGAGATCCTCTGTAGTCCGTCATTTGAATACCAATGAATAACGAACGTTCACCACAGTCTGAAGATGCTCTTTCAACATATTGTATTAGTTTTAAGACTGAAAACTGACAAGTTGCTGATTTATGGAGTTTTAACGATCATTATGTTTGCAGCAAATGCAACAAAAGGAGGTGGGTCTTGTTGGTGAACGCTCTGTTTCTGCAGCACCTTTAACATTACTGGAAAGTTTGTCTTCCTTTACTAACAAATCCAGGTCCGTTGTTTTGTATAATATGTCCTGTCCACGACTCTTCTCCAACAAGGTGGGAAGCTTCTCACTGAAGATTAATGAGTTTCACCTTTAATGCTGTGCGGTTGTGATTGAAACTGACCCATCTATAATGAATTTCAGGTCAAATAATGGCAGCCCGCGGCAGCAGACTGAGGGGTTACATGTGCATCTTTTCTAAATGTTAATTCTTAACGGGGGATTAATTGCTCATGGCAAGTAAAACTCTACTAATCTGTGTGTGCTCCTGTGTCTTTTTAATTTTAGCTATTTGGGACTCTAACTTTTTATAGTAATAACAGCTACTGAAAAAAGCTTCAACAACAACAATGAAACTTTTATATGACTGTTTAATATTTAATTTTAGCTGTTCTGGATTCCAATCATACAAAAAACTAATTTACTCTGTATTTTTTAAGCAAGCCTTGAGGCATAGTCTATTAAATATTATCACACCCTGTTTTTAATATTTCCATCATTTTAGATCAGAAACAATTAAATATAGATACACACATGTGTGGCTTTTATTGACCCACATAACACTTATAAATATATTTTTTGCTCAGTATCAGGGTCCGGATGCCCCGCAGCATCTGCCATGGCTCATAAAGTTACATTTGTAAGTCCAGACTTTGTCACTTCCCTCCGGATTTTCGGACAGATCGCAAATCTGGTGCTGAGTGTGTCCCCCCATATGACATAACATAGTGTTCCTGGCAGTTTAGGGAAATACATTTCTCGGACATTTGTAATGACTCTGCCCTCTGGCACAGGGAAAGACTGTGGTTGTAAACCAAATTAACCAGCAGTCGACACGACTCTGACCCACCAGTTTCCTAAGTTATGCTTTTTCAATGTTACTCGGTCCTTGTTTTTAAAGGAGAATGCCGCAGAGTGACATAAGGAGGTGCTTCCCTCTGGTTAAACATTTTCATTGGGTGAGGAGTTTTCTGAGCTGATCTTCACAACGCTGAGCTGAGGCATCGTGCTGCCAAATGGCCCAGCAAGAGAGAGAAGGACAGGGCGGTGACAGGCCGGGGCACACAGGCCTCAGTGAGTCACTGATATGGGACAGCGATGACATGCCGTCACTTCAGCATCCGCTCTCCAGGGCAGCTCTTTTTTGGAGGGGAGAAGCCTAATGTGGAAACTGACTACAATAGCAAAGCTAAGTGTGAGAGAGACCACAGAGGGAGGGGAAATAGATACACTAAAACATCCATTTTTTTTTTATAATGCTGCAGAAATAAAGATGATGTAAACTGAAAATGACGCAGTTACAGTTGCGTCATTGCGGTTTGAACGGTGGCACACAGGAGACTGTTCCTTTAAGAGATTATGACTCCATCATTCACTGCAGCAAGTGCCAAAAAACGTCACATGTTTACGTTGAAGTGAACCCTGAAGCTGCTGTGGTAACATTGGCTGTCGTCCACCGGGAGCAAGAGAGCAAGTGGTGTGATGTTAATAAAGATCCACAAAGTCTACAAAGGGAGAAGGTCGAGGTTGATGACTGGGTCAACAAAAAAGATCAGAACATGAATCTAAATCTGACCAAACCCTAACCACAGGGGTTTAAGGTACAAAAAAAACTTTAAAAACCGTGATAAGTATCAAACTGTGGATAAAGGCTCGCATCTGTACATCTCTGCAAACCACATAAAATGTTGAGACTCGTAGTTTAAATTTTAACATCTTAATTTGTTTTTGACAAAGCTTTGATTAAGGTCCGGTTAGGTTGAGGCACAAAAACCACACATGGTTATGATTAACAAAAGATCACATTGTGGAATATGCACCACTAAGTAAAATCCTTATCTCAGTCTGGGCTACAAACACAGAATTAAGAGTTATATCAGATATAGATCGTTTACATCATGATGCTGTATTGTTTCTTTTGGCTTCCTCACTTCTCTACAACATATTGTTTTATGAATTGCAAGAATCAATTAATGATGAAAGGCAGTGGCATTAATCAAGATGGTACAGACTGTTTTCATAACACAATGAGTTATTTTCATAAGACAAATCTATTATCAGAATTTTTGAATAATCAAAGCCACAGTGATCACTTTAATAAACGACTTGGTTTGTGTTAAACTGTTTACAGAAATAATTAGGTGAGTCAGACAGGAGTTAGCACGGAGCGAATAAACAGGAAGTTAATATGCTCAATGGCAGATTTCCTCATTACACCTGAACGTGTCCAGTATCTCCTAATCCAGTTTATTGTCACGTGTTTAGGATTACAAATTCTCTCTGCGTAAAGGACCACGGAGAACACAGGAATAACTAACAGAATAATATCAAGCAGTTAAGTAAGAATTAAATTCACTGTCAAAGCAGATAAAAATACCCCAGTTTTCTACACTATTGTAATTACATTCATAAACTCTCACTCTCTAACCCGCTGAGACAAGCTTGACCGCGGATATCACCTCCTCTCTGAGGGTCCCTGTCTGACTTTGAAATGGGGTAAGAAGTTCGGTCTCCAGGTTTGAACTGTTTCCATTTTGTATTCAGCTCCTATTTTCTGATCTGAGGATCCACTGAGGATTAATTGCGTGCCATCACTTTCAGAGGCTCATTATATTTCCTTTGATGTGGTGATTCACATCACCAGGAGTAACTCTGATGGTGTGAGTGAAGGTCTTGGGGGGCCAAAACCTGTTGGAAGTAACCGTATTATACGGTAAAAAGGTGAGGATTTCATCAGTTAGTGTTTAAATGTAGTGCTAAAACTTATAAAAACTATATTTGACACCTTGAAACATATTAAAGGGAACTTTAGTGTTGATGCGAGGTCAAAAAAAAAGATATGAGGTTTGTCTCTGGCTCCAGTTTATTCTGGGCTTGTGAGTTTCTTAAGGGACAAATGAATTTTTCCATAAGCTTAAGAGTCCATAAAGGAGGAATATGTGAGATACGAACTCTCTCAACCTACCTACAGACAGACCGGAGATATTTCTGACACCTGTCACTTACTTTAGTAAAATATGAGCTTTAGAAGTTGTTGCACTAAAGGCACCTCTGCTGTAACAAATACTGTCAGTTTCTACTGCGGGGTGTGAGCCTTTTCTTTTTTTTTTATATCATTGGTTCAATTTGATACGAAGTGGAAAGTGACAGGTACCGCCTCAAACAGAGAGCCTTTAATAGCACAGACACTCGGGACAGCTTGTTATAAAGTTCGGACAGGGGCAGCCAGGATGGCCCCAAACTTCTGATTTCACTCTCACATGCCGGAGCTTCCTGTCTCTGGAAAAAAACTGAGTCAATACATGATTGATGCTCATGCGGGACATAACGGAGGATTTCCTCAAGGACTCATCCATAACATTTCGTTAATGATTACAGGCCTGCTCCCTCGCCAAGCAGGAAATGAAGTGAAAGGCGAAGACATAATGGTTTGACCACAAGGCTCTCTTCACAGTCAGCGAGCAGCTTAATTAGGCACCTTTTGGGCCACTTTGGCATTTCTGCTCATCTTAAATAAAGTCTTGTCCAGCAGGAACAACTTCCTCTAAAGCCCTACACAGACACGCGTCTCCAGACCCTGTCTCTCTTTTTTTTTTTTCATCCTGCAGACAGTCAGGTCCAAATTCGCTCTGTGATTATGCACGTTGATGAGATGGAGCCATCAGGGGTCTGGCTGTAGTGTTCCTGCATTAATGCTAACTAATTCATCCATCAGTTAATGACTGTGTGCTTGTTGTGAATATGAACCAAGGGTCCTGGAAGTCTGGCGGGTCAAAGGGCAATCCCCAACCCCACCCTCTCCATCCCCCTATTCACACCCATGTCTCACTTTAATACAAGTAGTAGAGGTTTCCATGGACCCATCTGAACCGTGAGACCTGAGAAACACCTTAACCCTAACCCTAACCTAAGCAAGTTTGAATCCACTTTTCAGAGGGTCCACAGGTCCTGGCTGCATCCTGTTGTATTGCTGTGCAACTTGGGTCTATTCAACATTATGTGTAATACCCAATTGGATGTGAAAGAAAGTGCTGTGTGCATGTGTCGTTATTGTAACTTGCAGTGTAACAGCGCTAAACTGCGTTTCTTATTCTTGGTAAGTCCACTTCAATCAGCTAAAATACTGGTGGAGATCTTAATTTTCACACTCATTATCTTGAAAGAAACCAGTACTTGAAAAGTGCATCTCTATTATGCAAAATAAATGGTGTATATTAAAGTGTTTGCTTCTTGTAGAGGATCTAAAAATATCAAATTCTAACTTACATAAGCCCAGGCATCATACATCAGTTTACACAGCAATACTGTATATCCTTCCAAAATATCGTGAGTTTTTTATTCAACAGATGTCCAAACTAAACAAGAAATAATTAGATGATTAGCCCAGAGGAAACACCACAGCCCTGCGTGGGATTTCATAACATGTTAAATTATCATAAATCTGAAAATGTGGCAGTCAATAAGCAAATATGCCACAGTCAGTTTGGACAAAGAAGAATAAGCAGTTTTGCTAAAAAAAAAACCCATTTGCAGATGCCACATCCGGATCCAAAAGTCCTCCCAAAAAGTCCTTTGTGATCTTTGGTGTATAAAATGAGACTGTACCTTGGGAAAAGTGCCGTGACAACTTGACATATCGGCCTTTAAAGAAAAGCCTTCAAACAGATGTATCTGGTAATTTGATCTAGCAGCGGGCTGGGACCCGCGGAGAGCTGCGTCTCGTGCCCTACTTAACCTGTCAAGGCCGGTCCGAGAACTATTCAATCAAGTCTCTACAGGCGGAGAAAAAAGACAGTGCAAAGGTGAATGAAAGATTGGGGGGATAAAGGGGCTTGTGTGTATTTTTATCATGAGGCATTCACTAGTCTCGCTTCAGAACATGTAGTTCTGGGTGGAGAAACTCTCGGTTGACCGTTTCTTCAGAGCTTCAGAGGAATAAGCGACCTGGGCAGAAGAAATGAGAGCTGAGGCGGATGAGATGACAGAAAAAAAAAAAGAAAGGCTTCTCAGAATAGCTGCACCCATGGGAGAGTGTGTGGGTGATGTTTGTGCCTGGCTGCTAAGTGGTTATTTATGGAAAGCTTTTCGTATGTTTCGAGGGTACCCCTTTGATAACAAGAATCCCTGGAAATCAGCAACATAAACCTGCAACCTGCATTTCTAATAACATTTATGAGGTTGAATACAGATTATTTTCTTCCTCTGTCTAGATAGAAAAGTGAGGTAGGGAAAGAATATCAGGAAACAAAAAAGTTTTTCTCTTCAGTTTGATCAAAAAGAGTCTAAAAAATGTTTTGAAACTGACAGTGCACAAAAGATTAAAGTAAATGTAATGGATTTAGAACAATTAGATAAAACTAGGATTTTTTCAATAGGAGTTCTGTAAAATGAGAGTTTTCTTCTTTTCTTTTTTTCTCAGTCTCAGTCGAAAGAGAACTAAAGCCGTTCCTAAAGTCTGTTACCTTCACAAGAGACACATTTTTTTTAAAAATGTCAAAACCAAAGTCTTGCAGAGGCCAGACTTTTCGTCTCTATGATGGGTGAATCTGAAAAATCCTGCACCCTACATCTCCTATAACTCATTATCTTTGTTAGATCCTCCTGTCTTGCAGATGTTCACATCCTAAAACTCCATGCCTTCTTGCAAAGGAGGTTTTTTTATTATAAATCTTTAGTCATAAAGCTCAAGCTGAGATAACTTTTTATGACATAATCAGAGTTATTTTCTCCGAGGACATGATACAGCTGTTAGAGTGGTATCTTTTTCAATGTATTTTGCTCTTTCTTTCACATGTGCACTGTTATCTTCTGTGTCAATATGAGGGGATTTAGTGTTATTTCCAAGATTGATAACAGGAATTTAAACCTGTTTACACATAAATGAAAACCCTCAATCTTAGTCTCCAACAATGCAGGTTTTGGATTTGAACCTGTTATAGATGCAGGTAGCTTAAAGGTAAGAAACTTTTACCACACTTCTGTTTGGCCAACATGGCATTAGGGTTAGGATTATGTCACAACATGTTGGTTTTGAATGCTTTTCAAGGTGCTTCAGTTGTGTTCTTGGCTTTTCAAATGGACGGACATTTTTCCCCTGTTAAAATTTAATGAAAGATTATTAAAAAAATACCCTCTATGTGTGGACGAGGACTGAATAGTTGATGGTCCCCTCTGTCAATATAAAATTAGTGTTTGCTCCACCCGTCATCACGATCCTTTGACTAAGACAAACACAGACAGCAGGCGCTCACAGTGGAGTCTGTTTGGGGGTCTGCATGGGCGGACCTGTTAGCATATGTTGGTGTTTGGTCATAAATCTTCTGCAAACAGTTCTTTGAATGTGCTCACTGTAAACTGTGATTATACGTTGTTTGCAGTCTCACCAAAGTTTATATTAGGGGGTCAGGGATGATTTAGCGTTACGTAACATTCACCGAACATCTGTATGATCTGTAGCACAATGAGAGTGCACCGTTTTAATGCTAATAATGTTCAATCTAAAGACTGATGCTTCCTCACATCAGATCATGATAACCTGTTTAACCATGAAACAATTTGACGAGGGAGAAACCCACGGGCATCACAGTGGGCAGCGACACAAGAATGACACTCAAATGCTTCAATATCTGTTGGCATAACGCGACACAGGGCTGGCATCACTCTGTTGGAGGCTCTGGGTGACATTTGAATGCAGCTCCAGGAGGGCCAGATGTGGTGCTTTGATGGAAAAGAGACATGTCAGCCCAGAAAAAGCAGCGTGATGGAGACGCCACATCCGAGGGAAGACCAGCCCTGGCTTTGGGATGCCACGGTCCCTTTCCAAAATCCAGAGAGGAGTTTAAAAAACGCTGAAAACTCTCGATACAATTTCAGGAGGGCTCGAAGGACGCATATTTAATTCACGAATCACTCTGCACTGGAGAATCCTCGACTGTATGAGACAAAATAAAGAGGAGAAAATAAATAAAGCCGGCTTTATCGCCTGCTCGCTGTCAATTAAGGCGAGGTCTTATCAAAGCCCTCCAGCTTTATTAAAATGCGCTGCAGTGACGGGCGAATAACCTCTGACAAATTAATTGAATTTTGACAGACGGCTCATATGGCAAAAGGAAGCAGTGGAGATCATTAAACAGACCTCAGTGGAGATCATCAGACAGTCGTCGATAAGCTTGGCTGTTTGATGGCAATAAAACGCATTATATGGCTTTATTATACAGCAAATTTGTTTGCTCACGTGTTGTTTTTATTATAAATCCATCCAACATTCAAACTTTTATGACTCAGACATTGAGAGGCACATTTCGAGATTTTTTTTAATGGTGAAGAGAAAAAATCAAAGCTCATCTCACAATTTTTAAGTTGTTTTTCAGTAAACAAGCCGACTCAGTGGGCTTTTTTTCTTTATTACTTCTTTAATCAAAAAAAGGACTAATAATTGTCATTATAATTCTCCTTAAACATGACAAACATCTAAATTGATACAAATGAACACTTAATCACTGGTATTTTGTAGTGGAGCATCAAATCTCCATGCAAAACTGTCTTTATTTGTTCAAGGTGTCTCATTTTCTCTTGCTCTCATGACTCTGATCCCCATCTCCATCATGAGGACGCCCTGTGAATTAAACCTCTCAAAACATTTCCTCAGGGAGAGCCACGATATCAGTAGCCTCGACCTGAGTGCCCCCTCCGTCCGCAGCCCATTTTACCTCCTCCCTCTCAATCTAGATGTCTTCACACTCGCCTCTCGGGGAGCCCAGGGATGCTATGGTTGCTCTTTTATCAATAAAAGCTTCAGCCCCCAAAAATTTACCGTTTCATAATGCTACTTGGTTTTTTTTTCTGAAAATTGGGTTTTACATTAAGACATTTTCTTTATATTGTATTGCCTCTTACTGTGTAGAGTATTGTCTTATGAGGGTTAACTTAAATCTCTTTTGTCATAAAAGCTGGCAAAAGGAAGAAAAGGGCTCTTCATTTATTTTAACAAAGGCTAAAACTCCTTCTTTCACTGCAACAGAACCATTTAAGTAATGTTTACATCCCTCATTTTGGCTCTTGCATGCAGTTTAATAAAATTATACATAAGCAGCTCTCTTATTTTCTTAGATACTGATGGTTTGGACTCGGGCCAGGGTTTCTCGGTTTTACCTGCTGTCTTTCGGTGGTCCACTTCAACTCAATCAGCCCTGTCAAAACTGCTCCACCCCACCCAGACACCAGACCTTTGGTTCGGCCCAACTGTGGCTTTTCAACTTCAGCCAAAGATGATAATGATGGTGAGGAAACTAAGACATCATACATTATACAAACATTTTAAATATAACAATTCAAGCCAGCATACCAATATTATTTTAACATGTAAAACAGGTTAACAATCATAAGATAAGGTAGCATAGATGGAAAATGGAGTATGAACATATTATTTATTGTGAAATACTAGAAATCATCAATATCAGTGTTGCATCATTTTAGGTTAAATTTATATAAACTTAAGTATGTACTGTTTAAAGCGTTGATTCTCCAGCAAAAGATCAAAAAGATGAGCTCATTTATCTATGAGAATCTGCAGCTTGTGACAATTTTATGGATCTTTGCAGTGGATTACTTCTCTATGAGTCCAGTTTCTCTTTTCACAAGTATTACTCAGCTTCAAACCTTCCCTCCCTTCATCAGCTCCCCTCCTGACACCCTTTCCTAACCATATTTAGGTGAGCTACAGATGAAATTCCCAACACCACACTCAACCCTCGTGGCTGCCTCTTGGCTTCCAGTCTGTAGCGTCCAGCTTCGTGTGAAGGCGTGGATTTGAAACAAGCACTGAGAGGAAAGTGGGCGGAGTGTCGCTGCAGCCATGTTTGTTTGGTACAGTACAAATAATCGTGAGTTACCTGCCTTGCAGGCCGTGATGTTACCTGGATTGACCTTTACCCCTGCAGGTGACAGGATGCAAATCAGCAGGAGAGCGCGGCGGGGGGTCCATGATTAGACCAGATCAGAACCGCAGGGTGTGGTGTACTCTGTACCGCTGTCACACACATCAAACAGTCAGGTGTCCCCATCAGGTACGAAGGAGCAGCAGGACGCAGAGAGACTGGAGGTGGAGAGTGACTCAAAGCTTCACTCCTCCATTTCTCCTGTGTCTCCACTGCCCCTCTGACCTCTGGGCTTGTTTACATCCTATACTGCATGTGTGTGTGTGTTGGTGAGTAGGCGTGTAGGCAGATGCTGGGGTGTGTGTGTTTGCTTGTGTGACAACCAGAGGGAGGTGGCGGTGAAAAAAAAATGAATTAGTGTAAATGAAATAACCCCTAGCTGCTCTCACACTAGCAGAAAAAACAAATTTACACCTCTTTCACACCGACTCAGTTGCATAATTCATAAACTTCTCACATAAAAGAAAAGGCATAGGGGCTGCAAATGTGGAGAATTTTCAGCAGCACATTTAATGCTACTGTTTTAATAACTCCAGACACTTTCTAGATGTACTATTAATAATACAGGTGAGATTCATGAAGTATAATTAAAATCTGAGCAGCAGGGTTGTATCTTATTACACTCTTTAGAGAACAGACCTGACAGTTAAACAATGAAGAAAATCTCATTCAAAAATATAAAACACATCACTTACTACTGAACTTTCAGTAGAGTCAGATTATTTTTTTTGGATGGAGGCAACCATGACGTCACCATTTGATTAATGAACTGAAGCATGGGGCTTTGAGTTTGGCATTATGGTCGTCATCAGCATGAGATTTCTTTTGGAGCCAGAAGTGACCATATTTGGACAAGAGGGCGGAGCTTGGAATGACTGTGTGATGCTGAGCAAGCAGTCAGAAGCTGCTGCAGTCTACAGTCTACTAACTTTAGGCTTAAATATAAATGAGTTTTTTAAAAAGAATTAATGGCTTACATTTGCAATTAATTAAGAATTGAGAACATTTTTGTACCAAGTTGAAAAAAAAGATGCTGTAAAATTTGCCATTTTAAAACAAGTGTGTAAAGGTATGGACTTTTGAAGCTAGCCTCTAGTGGCCATTCAAGGAACTACTGTTCCTTCACTTCCATATTGGCTTAATTTTTTAGCCCAGGGAGGTTTTCATTGAGTTTTTATTAGCCCTGAAACAGGGCCCTGCTGCTTCTAAGCAGCATCCTGTACACTTGTTTGCTACTCAGACATTTTTACCACACAAATTACTATTATTCATAAATGACAAGCGACTTATATAACAACAAGCACATGTCAAACTTACATTTGTCCTTTGCACATCAGTTGGGTAACATGAGAGATGTGCTGGGTCAAAAGTGGAAAAAAAAGAGAAAAAAACTACTAAAAATAGTTTTAATCAAATGAATGGTTTCATTTTCTTTTCCTTCACAGCAGGAGAAATTGATTTCCTGTAATGTAATGTTAGCCAGAGCTGGAAAAATGGCAGCAATTTGGTAATATTTTATGCTGGAAAATCCCGCTAGTAGAGAGGCGATGTGTACATTATGCAAAGCTTTGGTTTTGAGGGTTATTGATAACAGCAGTCACATTATCTAAACGATAGGGTCTGGAGTAAGGGGAGGTGTTTGCACTGGCAGGTATGAAAAAAGTGCAGAAAATGTGAAAATGAGAAGGAAGCTGAGCCCATGACAGAATGTCCATCCGTCGTCCCAAATCTTGGATTAGAATAAAAACCCCAAAAATGGTTTTCAAATCTTACATACTGAATTATGATCCTCCAAAGAGTCTCAGAGCCAGGTCGACCCGTTTTCTGTCTACATCGATAGTCTGACCCGGGTCCAATAAGGACTTTCTTCGCCATTTACAGGCCAATTTCGTTCTGCCATGAAAGAACGAGCCAGGGTGTTTTCTGGCTCTTTGGCCTTTTGTTTAATGTGATTATGGGAGAGCAAGCGAAAAACCAAACACAGCAAAAATGAATCTGCAGCAGAGTCGGATGAGATATTGAAAAATCTGACAAATATATGTGTGAGGACTGGCTTTTTTGTGTTACGCCAATCTTGTAAGGGGTGAAAAGAACGAGAGAACAGTATTATTGAGCATTCAGCTGGCATGTGAGCGGGGGGGGGCACTCATTCGCACATGGAAATCTCAGTGCATTGTGCTCTGCAGGCGGTGTGAAAGGGAATTTCATTTGCAGGCAACAAGAGCCCATCAGGAGCTTTCCTGTGTGTGTTTCGTGTCAGGGTGTGTCCCCGAGTGTGTCTTCTGACCAGCAGAGAGTGTGATGCCAGAAATCATTAGTTACACTGCAATCGTGAGACGGTTACTAGAACATCTGGTCACACAGTGTTTAGTCGTTAAGTCTTAAGCCACCGGTTTCACATCACGGCAGGCTGCGGCCATGCCAGACAATGAGGGTTTGTTGGTTTCAACAAGCTGAAATAAATGACTTAATGCTCCGTCTAACTCTGAATAAAGGATGGACATTTCTCAGAGCTCAGAGGTGCAGGGAGGTAATGAAAGACGTCATCTGGGATGGGGAAAAAACACAAATCGCGATGGCCTCTTAGTCAGAAATCAGACGGTGTTTACAGAAAGGCTCATCCAAGCTGCTGCCGGGGGAGAAACAATTGATTGATTCTCTATTACAGAGAAAAATGATAGCACTTAAAGAGAAGTGGGTTTGACATCTTGCTCCGAGTCACTGGCTCTGAAGAAGGGGATAAAAATAGCAAATAAACTAAATTCAGGAGCTGCATCCTTTGCCCAGACTGGGCTTTTAATGAAATATTTCAATTAAATATTTCAAGCTGTGTTTTGGCTTGTGTGTATTTGTACCACTGAATGTTTAACAGTGAAAGTACGAAGAAGTGGAAAACACGTATAGTTTTCTTCACTTCTTGCAAACTGGTAGCTCCTCTCTTAAACAGGAATGAACTCTGTGACCACTTTTCTTTATAAAAGCTAAAGGCTAAAGGTCACAGCTAATGTGAACAAAGGAAAAGGCATTTTGGATTACACATCTATTTCTTGACAGGATAATGAAGCATATTTTCTCTCCTGCAGGCAGTTTTGGTTTTATAAATATTCACATTTCATACATATGCTTTTTTTGAAGAGTAATAAAAAAAAAGGAATGTTGTAACAGTGTTTTGTTGGCTTTTTGATCCATTACAAATGAGAAATTATTTATAGAAACATTTTGTTGTCTGTCATTTTGTCAATCACAGTAGTTACAGTTGCTTTTTCATATATTTGGGGGATTTAAATAAAGAAAAGAATAAGAAGAAGCTGAGATGTTTTCAAAAATAGTCTTGGTCATGGTTTCTTAGCTTCACTTCTTATTATGCAACTCAATAGTTTGTTTCATTTGACTTTTCCTGCCCTCATGCACAAAGATCAAAAATACAACTTTTCACTAAAATTTCACAAGGGTCATGCCTAATTTAAGATAAATTCTATGGTTTGAAAATCCAGAAAAAACCAAAGACATTAGACAAAGACAAACATTATACAACAGTATAATATAATATATAGTTGTGGTACTCGATTAAAAAAACTAATCTAATTAATTAGAGGCTTTGTAATTAATTAATCTCAATTAATCGCATATATATATATATATATATATATATATATATATACACACCAGAAGCAACATTTTTTTGTCTTTGCTAGCTGCAACATGTTTGGCATTGAGGTCGTAGCGGAGACTGAAGGAGCTCCGGTGATTCTCACACAATTTGTGCACAGATCCAGTTTTCTACCCGGTAGTTTTTTTCTGCACAACAAATTAATGATCTCTTTTTTTCTTTTTTAAAAAATTTTTTAGATTTTATATACACGCAGCAAATGATCAGAGCCAGAGTCGAACTCGAAGACGGAAGACGAAGCTTCTGCACATAGGACACCCGCCCTACTGACTGAGCTACGAACGAAACGAACTCGTGCAAATGTTCCGCGCTGTTTGGAGTGCAAAAATAAATTGCGATTAAATGCGTTGTTTTTTGTCGCGTTATTTTTCTGTAATTAATTAATCGTAATTAAAGCGATAAAGTCCTAATAATACAGTATATAATATATAATAAAAGACAAACATTATACAACAGTTGTGCCATTCTAAGTCGCACATTTAAGGACAAGTAAGTTGACTAAATCTGGTGCAACTTCCAGGTTTAATAAGTTCAGGTAGTCAAACTATTTGATCAACATTGTAAAAAACTGTGCCTGTGTAAATTAAAAACACTGACTTTGGGGGTTGGATGAGATATTAGAGGGGACTGTTAGCTAGTTAGCACAGTTAGCCATGCAGCTTGTGGCCCTTTAAGCTGGTTCAGTGGGAAGTGTTTACACTGTGGGTGACGGAGGTTTAAGTGCCTTTGTCACATCCAACACAGCTGGATCGTGACTAAACACAGCCACCAGAACCGACGGTGGTCAATTTGGCGCCAGGGATTGTTGCACCAAAATGATTTGCAGTGACTTTGACCAGAGCTTCTGCTTTGGAGACTACGAAGACACGTAGCAGACGTAAAAAAAAAAAAGAGGAGACATGAAGTGGGAGAGAAGCAGAATAGAGGCATTTTTTTAATGTATTTTTAAAATTTTTTTGACAGTAGTGTCTCTTTGTTTACTTCCATTGTACTGGCATAAATGTACTGGCATAAAAGTAGCGGCATAAATGTCAGAATAACTCAAACCAAAACCATATCTGTCAGGAGTAGATCCCACCAAAGAAGCAACCAGCTGAGGCCCTGAGTCTATACAACAGGAGCAAGGGGACAAGACGCGACGACGCAGGAGCTCAGACACTCGTGCTGCCCATCGATGTGTGGTGCACCACCCTCTCCCTGCTCTCATTATCCTCTCTCTGGGTGTTAAGGTGGAGTGGAGACGGGAGTGAGGGGGGTGGAGAGTATAGCTGGCTAACTCAACATCCCCTGTGGACAGAGAACAGATGGGAACTGACTCCCTCCACACAAATCACTGCCAAAGAAACTTCAACCTACTCCCGCGACCATTTCAAATGATGACTGCTGTTTACTCAAACAAGAGGAGAGTCCAGGGATTTTTGACTGAAGTAAATAAAGAGAGAGATCACCATCCAGTGAAGAAAATTGATGTTAACCAAGAAATATTAATTAAAGATGTTTCCCGACGGTCTGAAATCTCTGCACTTCATGTAACAGGAAATATAAACCATACTGACTTCCAATAACTCACAGATCCCACAAGGCATGACTGCATGACAGACACCAAAACAGATTAAAAAAGACACTGTTAAACCACATAGCATACTTCTCATGTTAGGAAGACATGTCACGCTGTTAAATTTGTATTTCAATCGGAAAGTGGAAGATAGAAAGCTAGGCTAGCTTGCTTAAACTCAATAATTAGAAGTCAGAAAGCAGGACTGACCTGCTTAAGCTCAAAAAGTTGGGGAGGTTAACCCATATAAACTCAGAGAGTGGAAGATAGCAGGCTAGGCTAACTTGCTAAAGCTAGTCATTCCTGCTTTGTTATTGCTTCCTATTGATAAGGAATTGCATGGAGCAATTGCAGAGCAGCATTTCAGACTGTGTTAAAGAGGCTAGTGCTAAACAATCAGTGTGAAGGGAGAGTTAAAATTACAACTGGGACAAAAGTAACGGCTAACGATGCCCTTCCTCTGCTCGTCTATCATTTTCCAGCTCTGATTAAATTAAACCACTTCCTGCAGACACCCGGTCTGTCTGCTCTGCCTGGTCCAAATACAAGTGACAGCTCAACAGGTCAGTGTGTTAACTTGAGGAAACTACAGCTCAAATTTTTTTTTTTTTTTTAAAAACACAGATAAAACCAGAGCATCTCTGCTTGACTCAAATTGATGAATGATGGGAAACCATGGGAATGCAGCTGTCAATGTGTTCGCTAAATAAAAGTGAGCATGGTTTGATAATAATTGGGTTGGTAAAACAACAATAGATGCTTCCCCAGCTGCCAAATAGGACCAAAGAGATATTATGACAGGAGGTACTATCATGGCAGCAAACAAACCCCCAAAACTTTAGCCTTTTGGAAGAAAGGACAGCAGAGGTAACACAGTAAAAAAAAGAAAAAAAGAAACGTTTGCCTGGATGTTTAATGGTGATTTCAATTCTACTGTGCCGAAACAACAAAAGTGTATCATTCTGATGAAAATGTGATGGTAGCCTAATTTACAACGGAAAAAAAAAAGGCCCACGTCTTCCCTATAGGATTAGGTGAGGAAATGATTAATTAAAATTGTCAGTCATCCCAGTGATGGTCCATCTCCAATCCACCCACCCACCTGTCAGAGGCCTGGGGTACCTGGGTAATGTAGTCGTCCACTGGGGACATAATTAGAGCGCTGCCACCTGTACTTCCTCTCTTGTCTCCTCCTACAGACCTAGACAGGCCTCATTAGAGAGACCAGAGCCTGTCTGTGTGTGGAAAAAAAAGAGTAAATTAATCTACAGTGGAAATCTGACACTAATTAGTATTTTTGGCCAAAACGCTTTAAAGGTCCACAGAGACAATAGCACTGAGTCACGGAATATTTTAATTGAGCTCGTTAAATGCAGAAAACAAAAACACATCAAAACATAGCAATTGGATTTTAATGAACATCTATTAACAGGACAAAACTGCCAAAACAGTGAAACACCCCCGTCTCTCGAGGGTTCATAGGAAGATGACGAGGTGATTGAAAGTGTATCTGCTTTGTCCATTAATAACATCTCACTAATAAGTGTGTTTTTAATCGGTCTGTGTGTGTGTGTAGGCTGGAAGGGGATGGATGTTTACTTGACCTGGCTGACAGTAAGACTCCTTTGAGACCTTTTGTTTCAAAACATCTCAAATCAACACCTGTTATACACTGTACTTGCACATAATCGTTGATGTTATAACTCTGAGCCGTAACATCGAATGAGTCTTGTGTGTTTTTATGATATTGGCTTCTTTTGTATCAATCAGGTGATTGTATTTATACATACTCTTGTGATAACCTGTCGGCTGTTGACTCTGCATTGAGAGTTTGCCTCAATATATGAGTGTGCAGGTGTTTTTCCAATCAAGATATGACGTGAATTAGAAATGTTTTGTTCCTCTTTAGAAGGAGGAGGACAATGAGCCACATTAGCAGCGCTACAACTGTCATTTGAAAAATAATTAAATGCTCCTTTTTGAGGCTTATGGTGGGTTTGTAAACAGTAAAACAATAAATAGATGAACAAAACACAGGAAATAATAGAATCAAAGAAAAAAATGGTAAAGAATAACTGAACTTATAAACAAATCAACATAATATTAATACATGAGGGTGAAAATCAGCATCCTTTCTTTCCAAACAACACTTGGAGTTAACAATTTTTTTTATTGGCATAGTTATTTGTTACATAAATGGGAAGAGCGAAAAAAATAAATTACATACACTCCTTCCACATACTGTATTATTGTTCAATTTGCTATAAATTTTCTGCATCTATTTGTCTTAGTATCTTTTTATGCACAGAGGTTACAGAGAGGATGGGTGTTTAGTGAACGGCCATTATAACGGTTAAATGTTGACAGATGATAACAAGATACTCCAGGGTTGGCAGATTGATCATCAATATAACACGGCCAAGACAAATCTGGCAACTGTTTATTTATCAACCAACAAACCAGCGGAGATAGAACAGATGCTGCTAACAGAGATGGAGACAGACATTGCTCTATCTGCTCGCTATCTCCTGAGAGGAGGAAGAGATCAAGAAGTGACAAAGCACATCTTTGCCATTCAGTGCAATTATGAGACAAGACATGAGGGGAGACAAAGAGAGACCCACTGTGAGAGGGTTTCACTGAAAATAATTAAAGAGCTCAGGGCAAAGGTGTGAGAGTATTCATTTAAAAGTGAGAATGGACACCCTGCCCGACATACAGAGTGTCCTGAATGCATCTATTTGGTGTTTGAACTGCAGTTGCACAAATTTAAACTTCCTTGTGTGTGAATTCAATGTGCAGCAGCAGCAGAAACATGCAAAACTTCAACTTCCACTTGACAATTTAAAACTAATTTCAGTGAATGAATAGCAAGTTCTTTAGGGACTAAATATTATCATAGCACAAAGCAGTTTTTTAGTATAAAAAATATCCAATGTAGACAGATTTTTTTGCCACTTGGGGGCGCTGCAAACTGTTGTGAGTGTCCAGCAGATATGAAGCAACATTAACATTCATGTAAGAGTCTTGTTTCTAGCCATGTGACGAATGTAGGTCTGACGTTGAGTCTTTTTTTAGCTTTGTTTTGCCTTCCACCAAATCCTGAGGGAAATAACTTTAGCTGCTAAACGCTGCACTGTGTTTACCAGCTAGTGGACAACATACTTAGATCAGTGAGAATGAGCTGAAACATTAAATGTTTAAAACATTTTAGCCCCAATTACAGTACAATTCCTGTATCAGGGTCAAATTAGTTTGAGATTAAAGGCAGAATCAACCAATAAACCTGCAAAAAATAAAAACAAAAGAACAAGAAAACCTGAACAAACAATGTGAGTTTTTTACCTTCAATATATAAAAAGCAAGACATTGCGCAGGAGTCTTATATTTAATCAGTTGTAGATATTGCTTTGATTACGCACCATGTAATAAAAGCAAAAACAAGTTATTGCCATTAGACTTCATGAGAGAGCTTTAATAAACTTGATAAATTTGCATTAAATTATAGACATTCGGATATTTAAAGGCACACGATCGCTGAGACGAAGGAGGCGTCTATCCCGGTGACAAACTAATCAACTGCAAGAACAACCAGAGCATGCGTGAGAGCTCGGTTAATTAGCACTCTAATTTTAGCTTCAGCTTACACAATGCGATTGTCAGCAACATTATGAATGCTCACATGATGTGAATGAACCATAAGCTCAATGAAGAAATGAAGAAAAAGGAAGTGTGCACCTTAAATGGTGCCGCTTCAACAAAACGGCCACAGGTGTTACTTCACAACACATTTAGCCTTTTTTTTTAATCAGTCGTATGAACAAGAACAGCTGTTTCTGCCTTGTTGTGGCATCTGGAGGATTAAGAGGGGACACAGAAAAAGCTCATCTTATGCCAAAGAGAGAGAGGAGGGACATGATGTGAGGAGAAAGCCACTAGAAAGAGAGATAAAGACATGGGAGCAGGAGGTCATGTGTGAAGTACGATGACACTCTTCACATCAAGTTTGCCTTGACAGCAAGTTCAGTCAGTCTGCAGAGAGACAGAGAGCTAAAACTGAGAATACTATTTTGTGTAAAAATGACAAGCAGCCCCACCGATTTCAGGTGAAGATCTCTGTTCACATGGAAATGCAGAAATATTCCTGTGTGCACAACTTTGCTTTTTCCTTTTGGTTTAACAACATTAATCCAATCTCCTCTCTGCTCCTCCTTCATGAAGTCTCTATTCTTGCTCCAAGACAAGAAAACAAGACAAAAAATTGCAGGAGACGCCTAATAGTCAAGTAACTGCTCCAACCAGCTCACAGTGAAGTGTGTGTGGGTGTGACTTGCTGGTGTCTGGTTAGTGACCCCTGCAGGTGCTAGCATGCCGTCGCGTCAGTTTGTTAAGCTTCTCAGCAGGAACAAATAAGTAACACTCTCCTTGTAAGCCTGTTGGATTCAGGTGCCTGTTAGCATCATAGCTAACACCTAAAAGTGTCTAACCAATTAGATGCAGCATACGCGGGAGTCTTGCCCCAAAGCATGGTGGGAACGAGCATCAATGGAGTCACTTTAGTCTTTCCTGTTTTCATTCCTAAAAGCTTAAATTTTGTTTTTGTTTTTGTTTATTTCAAACACACTATTGTAGAAGGAGCAGCACGTATTTATGAGTGTTTGCTATAATAAAAGTAAAGTAAACATCTTTTCTGGCCAAATGTTTGTTGTTTACCATTCAGCGGGTGTTATTTCACAACATACGTATAAGAGTGTGTACGTGTGTGTGTGTGTGTGGTGCTATATGAGCTACACCATATTGCTCGTTACATCTGCGTTTTCCACCTACTCACCGACACATGGGGAGAAGAACAAACAAATGCATGCAGGAGTGTGAATGTGATATGAGCAATTAAACGCATGACGAGATAACAAGGCAGAGAAACAAAGTGTCGACCAGCTTCTCCACATCAAACAGAATGATTGGGAAACAAAGTTTAGAGGGAAAAAGAAATGGGTTAAATCTCCGGTGGGTTGGTGTTTTAATGTTGAAAAGCTTTTTTTTTTTTTAACATAATTAAATCACTTCAGTTTATATTTTGTATTCCAGCAAATATATAAATAGGGTTTTTGAAATCTAAAATAAAATTAATATAAAAAAATCTCTCAAAGCGTGATTCACACCTTGATAAATTCAATTTATATTAATATTAACATCCTGATGTTTTTCTTATCACCTACATTTTATTTTTAAAAAAGCGCATAAACGATTCTTTAGACTTCAACACTTTTTCATTTGACGCACCTGTGAAAATGTTCTGGTTTAAATAGTGTGATATAACTCCATTGAAGCTCTTGAATAAGCATTTCTTCATCTCTGATAATAGAAGTGTTTGGCATGAGGTGTTATTTTGTCTTTATTTTTTCTTTAAAGAGGTTTTGAAATGTCTTGGAAATCTCCAAGCAACGCTAACTATTTTACTTTCAAGTTTTTCAGTCTCGATGGATCATCATCACGTCTCTTCTAATCAAAGCCTTGTATTTGTTGTTTCTCGACACACTTCATTCATCACGATCCAGAGAATCAAAAAAACTAAATTGCTTTATCTTTGAGAGACTCATGTCGACAATCAACAAGTGCCGGCTCTCTCATGTCTGACCGGGGGCATGCTCATACATGCAAACAGTGGGATTATAACATCTGAGGTGGTCCGTCTTTAGAGAGCGTGGTGGAGAGGCTGCTGAGAGGGATACTTACACACATGCACAGGCTGTCCGTCGCTGTGTAAACGTATATGAGTCAGAGTCATGAGCAGCTTTGAGAAAAGTTTGCAGTAAAGCTGTAAGTTTTTACAACAAAGGCTCCAATGGCTCTGAGGTCTTAAAGTCCGTCACTACAGTCTGAACTATGGAGGATAAGTAGTCGACTTAGTGTGTTTTTTTCTTCATGAGGCTGAAAAGTTTTGTTTATTAACACAACAAAGCACAGTTGGCACATCTTTGAATCTAACATGTTGCTAAAAGGTGAAGCAGCAAACCAGCACAGTGAGCTTCACAGCTAAGTAATTAACCAAGGTGGCGACTGCAATTATAAACAACCAGGCTCGGTCACATCCCTTGGTTGTTCCTGAGATGAAAAACAAACAAAAATACCCCTTCTGCACACACACACACACACACACACACACACACACACACACACACACACACACACAGACACACACACACACCACAGCCTCCCAGCTACTGTCAAGTTTTCCTTGCATGCTGCAGAAGCTGCTTCACTTTCTCTGCAGGTTTCCCGGCTATAAGGTCAGCAGTGCCCAGTGACAGCCTGTGCTCAGACTGCAGCTCAGCCTCTTATCCTTTGGCCCGACTCTGTCCTCTGCCTCCGCAACGTGTCAGCAATCAATGACAGGTCTGATGCTCGCCACACACTCATCATGGCTGCAGCGTGCAACGAGAACACTTCTTCTTTTTCTCTTCTTTAAAGGACAACAGAGCCTGATGTGGGGATTATGGCCTCAGTAGAGTTCATAGAGTAACCAAAAGTCCTAAAGCTTTTAAAAACAGAAATCAGTTGAGTGGTGTGGAGGTTTTGAAATTAATTTGCAAAGACATTGCTTGTTACTGAGAGTGTAAAGCAAATTAAGTTTAAACTAAGTGTCATATGCATTCAAATCACAAATATTTGGGTCAAAAATTCATTCTCTTGATGTGAAATTACAGTCATAAATGCATTTTTTAGATAATATTTTAAGGGACATGTTCAAGACAAAACATAATGTTATTATCTGTATAAGCAAACATGGTCAGTCTAATAAAAGACACATATATGTGCGATTTTCTGATTTATTTTTCAAGTGATTGCAGCAATAGATTTTCCTTATGGAGTAAAGACATGGGAGCAGGAAGTTTACCACTGTTATGACCCATTTTTATTGGCTAGTTCAAGAGCTTTGAGGGATAACAGAACATACAAAATCAGAGCCTAAAACAGAAAAGAGGAGAAGACCAGAGGCACTGAAAGTATTCACGACTCAAAGAAAATAAATAAAAGTGAGGACATAAATATACGATTTTATTAGAACACTGTACCAAATAAAGTCAGCTGGATTTTAATCAATAAAAGTGTATTGAAAAAATACATCTGAATAAACCTGAAAGGAAATCAAATAACAGCTTTGCAGAGAAAATTGCCTCAGTAAAGTCAGATTAAATACTAAAACTCTGCTTTTTGGTACCAGCAGTGTGCACGTTAGTATCTACTGTCAATGACACATTTAAAACTTATTATTCCCTTTTAAATGAATCAATACTGTTCCCAGTTACTTTTGGTGAGAGGTGTTAGATAAAACAATTACTGTTACTGACGGCGTCTGAACATTATTCAGCCAACAAGACCAGCAGGGATCAATACTGTGACGCTAATGCTTCATGATCCATGGCAAAATAAGTCACTCACCCCACTTATTAAGCATTTATAAAGCTCTCACTGAGTGACCGCACACCGTATATCGAGCCAAGCTTAGCTGATAACCATTTCCAGTGACAGATATTAAATCCTCTATCGAATGGGCATCTAAAAGGTACATTTATTCATGTCGCGAGGCAAGAATGGTGTCTGTTAGACAACTTCAAGAAGACTATAGTCAATAATAAAGGAATAAACTAAGCAGAACTTATCATTAAAAGTACAAAAATAATGATGTTCACAAGCTGCTGCTTTTATTCACCAACAGCAGCACAACATCTGTATTTTTCATATAAAAAACATGTGAAAAATGCAGAAAAAGAAAAGATTTCTTTTCCATTTAAATTGCTTTTAAAAAGTGAGGACATAGATCTCAGTTGGTGCGGAGCGACAGACAGGTGTGATGCATGAAGTTTAATATAGTCGTCCCAAGGCACCATTTTACAAGGTGTCACATGTTGAAGGTGAAGTGACGACTGCAGGCTTCCAGTTCATGTTATCGCTGCATAATCACACTGCATCTCATATCACAGAGAAGCAACACAAAGACTTGCCACATTCCTGTTTCCCTCCTCTGTTTTTCTACACTTTCCAACTCCACCCAAGTCGTGGTGGAGCAGTGAAGCTACGATGCTTTTGATATGGAAATCGAACTGCTAATTTGGTCGTACGTTTCACTCCTGAGAGATCCACACCGGCTACATGACTATTCGGCGGTCAAGTCAGATAGATGAAATATTTAGAAAACATTGACATTTCTGTCATGAAACTCTTTCATCTCCTTTGAAATGCCAGAGGCAACACTGACGGGATACTCTGTGTTTTTCTATTAGGAGTATTTGTGTAAACTATATTTGGATTTGAATGACGCATGAGGAGTTTGGATTTATCACACAAAATAAAGTGTTTCAGTCCGAGAAAAACACACATGAGCATGACTCTGTTGTCCAGTCAGAAATGCCGAACAAAGCCCTATAATAAAGATAAATACCTCACATGAGACCTTTTGTCTACAATGATTACGAACGTAGGAACCCTCAACATGCCCTGCGTTTATGCTTCATTGTTGCACTAATAGCAGCAATTACATTTATATTACGGCTGTTAGCTGCACAATGTTTGTCTGCTTTAGGTAAACAGAGTATTAAGTGAACATGAGGACACTTTCAAATTTCCTGTTTGTGATAAACAGATAATTTGCAGCATGTGGGGCTTGTTTGATAGTCATTGAAAACCCAATAAACTTGGAGGATATGTTTGCTTATTTCATCACCTGAATGAGCATTTAACTTTATTAGCAGTGGAAAGTGAGTCCATGTACTCATGTGCTGTATTTACAGACGCTACGATCAATATTTTTGGATTAATTAAAATCACTATGCACATCACTATGAAATCACAATGTGTATAATACAAAAAGGGTCACTGCATTTGTGGTTCTGTCTTTTTTTTTTTATCAACCCTGCTCTTGGGAAAACAGTAAAATGATCATAATTGAGAAACATCATCATTGTGAGGCTACAACTGCAAACTTGGGCTGAATTTCTTATTTATCTTCTTTATTTTAACTGTATGTTGGATTTTAAATGAGGTTTTCTTCCTTTTTAGAGAAAAGTTCCCATATAATGTATCATTAACACATCAGTATGGTATTTACAGCTTCTCATGCTGCCACCAAATGCTTTAAGATAAGATAGGATAAGATATTCCTTTATTAGTCCCACAATGGGGAAATTTGCATAGTTGCAGAAGCAAGTGGACAGTAAAAGACGGAATGTAAAAAGCAGCAATAAGAATAAAGAACAATAAATAATAAGTACAAAATAAAAACAAGAAATTGTACAATATTTACAAGGGTGACGGTATGAAGTGGTAATATTCAGTTGCACAGATGAAATTGGAGTATTATACATGGATATTGCACATAAATGAAATTATTAGTACACATAAAATACTACTAATAATAATATTATAGAGTATTGTGATCTCAAATTAGAAATCTCAAGTTATATATGTATAAATCTCAACTGCACTACATTAAAATACTGTACTTTTTTAATCCACAACATTAAATTGACAGCTAGCTTGAAGATTACGAAAATCATATGACAAGCCTTTGAAAATAGATACATATTTTATAGAATAAAACTCAATGGTACATAAATAGTCAAATGAGCTCAATCTGAACTAGCTGCAAAATCAAACTGCTCCTCAATGAGAAATTAACACTAATTACAGAATCATATTTAACAAATTAAATGTAACACTCACAAAGGACCATTCTATGTAATGAGTATATTAAACTTTTGATTCTGTGGTATATTTTGCTGATAAAGCTCCTGTGCTATCGCTGAAGAAACATTTGGAGAGGAACATATTTGCATTGTGGTGTTTCTTCTGCTGGAGTCAAAGCTCTGAACATCTGAACATCTTCATCCACTCCCCATTTTCTGTCAGCATAACTGAGGTGATGCTGAACCTTAAATATGACAAATTAGAGAGAACACGATTCACTCTTTGGCTGATTTAGTCAGAAAAGAATCGATGACAATCTCTTCTTCTTCTTCTTGTAACCGCGGCGGTCTGATGGTGACCACTGCACCCGGCTGCTGATGGACCTGTGAATGTCATTAGCAGTGTGAGTACTCCCTCGCTGCACAGAGAGCGCCGCTGCAGCGAGCCCATCCTTTACCTTTTGGGGGTCATTATAGGCAAATAGAGACTCATTTTGATCTTATAACTAATGTCTGATATGAAATATTCAAGGACCTGAGCCTTTGCCAATTAGCCAAGCGGTGGGCGGTCGATGATGCTGCTTTGACTGCGTTCGCTGTGACTGGATATCCATCATACTGTCATGGCCGACTGCAAGGCTGCTGTCAGTGTCTGAGGGTGGGAAGGAGCACAGAGGAGGTACATTTCTAAAAGGTGCTATAAGTCATAAAAGGTTTAAGGGTCATTAAAGACCATTTTATTCTCTCAGATTCAGTTCAGTATGACATAATGATAAAAAGGAGATTCTGATTTTCAAAAAATTAAGGTTTGTTAAGCTAAAATTGAGTCTAACCGTGCAACAACTGCTGCGATAAAAGGTTGAAATATCATCAACCTTTGAGTTAAAGTTGCAAAACTGTTAGCAAAAAGTTGCTTATTTACACAACCAGTTGTTACAAAACAACATTATAATTAGTTTTAAGTCAGGTTTGTCTCCTTTTGGTGAATAAAAACACAATACTCACTCTTTCATTCTCTCTTCATACTCCATGTTTGGTCCCTACCAGCTCCTAAGGAAAATATCTGGCTCTTTAGCGGCTAAAAGCTTCACTATGTTTACTAACTAGTAACCAAACCAAACAGTATTCTGTTTGTTTTCTGGTTTCCCTATAAAAAATCATATTGATTAAACACTAATTTATTTACAAAATAGCACTGGGTAA
>JAQMCX010000032.1:4926208-4992418 GCA_029814765.1 Acanthurus leucopareius
TCCCTGAATCGGATCGTAGCCTGTGAATCGAGATTTGAATCGGATCGTTTTGTGAGTGAAAGATTCACACCCCTAGTATTCTGTTTGTGTTCTGGTTTCCCTATAAAAAATCATATTGATTAAACACTAATTTATTTACAAAAGAGCACTGGGTAAGTATATAAAGATGTTGTGTATATTGTGTTTAAAGATGCATATTGCCACAACGAACCTGTAACCTGTAGAAATAAATGACAGAACTTTCAGCCTTCGGGCCCCTGAGGGCGGCTTGTTTTGCCATTTATGTAATGAAGTTGGTTCTTGGTTCCACAAATATCAAAGATTTTAAATAAAAGTATGAAAACAATAAAAAAAAGCTTGTGGCCTTAATGAAACAACACAGAACATAATGCTCTACATTAAAAATAAATATTTCTCAGATAAAAAAAATGTGTTTTTATGCCTCCTCTTGCCCTCTAAACAAGAACTCTTACTCTCTCTTCCTGACGTCACAGCAGGAAAACATGTTAATGTCCTTCTCAAACTAATTTAAAGTACTAGTCGCTAAAGTTGCTCTGTGCTCTGAAAGTCTTACCTTTCGCTGCTTAACAAAGGTGTCTAATCTTCTCACTGTACCCCTGAACTCACCTCGGCTGGCGAAGGGGTGGAGCAGGTAATTCTGTGCGACAGCTGAGGGAGTCGTGACGGTGACTTTGACGCGGGAAAAATATCGTGCCACTGCTGAGATTAAACAGCAGCTGAATCGATGGGGAGCTGGCCTCATGAATAATGCATAACGGGGCGTTCTCCCAACAAGTCCCTTCAAAGCCTTCGAAGAGGAAGCACAAACAAGCGTTAAATATGCAGGTGGAGGTCAGATTATTGGCTTTTGATCACGTGTACGAGCACAGTACCAGAGCAGGGATTCGTACAAGGACATCAAGAATTACATGCTAAATGTGAGGAGACGGGGGCTCTCATCACTTCCAGGTGGAAGAAACTGCCAAAAATAATAGCTTTTAATCAAATAAAGTAATTTTCTTCTTTCTTTTTATGAAGTTTTCACTTAATTTACAAAGATTTAGAGAGTTTTCTCTCAAAATCTGGATTTAATCTGCACAGCTGTTTCAGGATGATATGTGATATATGAACAAACAGTGTACAATTGGCCATGGAGGCGTTTACAGAGGCTGTGGGTGTGTGTGAGGATACATGCATTAAAGCCTATCAATAAACTTATCGATAAAAGAAACAACAGAAAAAAAAACTACTGAATGTAAGATGATAAATTGATTTATTTGATAATAAATGACCTTAAAGAAAGAAGCTGAGGCATCATAGAGGCATCTGTCTTGCTCTGCAAAGATGTAAATGGGAATCCAGTTGAGGTGTTTAAAAAAAGTGTTAAATCTTTAAGAGCATGTGAAAGAAAAAGTTTATGAATGTGGAAGAAATTCAGTTGAATCTCCGACTTGTTGAAGATGATGATGATGATGCTGTTGACCAAAGTGAATGTAGTTTTCTCTGCAGGCAGATGAGATGAAGAGGGACAACCTTGAGCTTTTCTTATTAAACACAAAGAGAATTTACATATAAGGATTTGGCGTCGTTGTCTGTTCTCAGAAATGTTCCCCTTTCAGTGGAAAGTTGCTCGGAGTTTCTATGGAAACACGTCAGAGCCTCCAGATGAAGCTGAGGAAGGTTGTGTGTCTCGTGGAGACGTTCGTCTTGTTTCACAACAGGTTGATTGTGACAAGGACCAAAAAGCAGCAGGTTTATTATCACATAATTCAAAAGTAAGACTTTGGATATGAAATTAGAAAATTTCTTTTAACAAAGACACAATTATATTGAGAAAAGAATTAAATATAATTATAAACATGGAGCAAAAGTTTCACAATTTTTTCTCCTGAAGTACAAAACTGTTTTTGTTTTTTGATTTAATTTTTGTCCTTGCTCCCCTGCAACTTTGTGTCTAAAACTGGTGTACTTATGTTTTTATTAGAATAATATGCACTGATATTTATTAAAGACATAGGTCACTTTTGGCATCTTGTAAGCATAAAAAAAAATCAGTTCATATTAAACTTGAGTTAATGGCAGAAGGCTCAGAGGAAGGATACAAACTTAAAACTTTTTCCATAGTTTGGATAAATTAATTCTTTAATTGTCTTTAAGTTATCTCAGGATCTGCTCCATTTTCCCAGAAAACGCTCTGTAAATTGTCTAAGAAATACTGAACACAGTATGGAGACTGTAAAGTGTCTTAGTCTGACAGGCTGTCATTTGTTTTTGAAACTGTGTGTTTACTGCAGAATTGTTGGATGCAAAAACAAAAAAACATATTCACCTGAAAAGATACAGAAACCCATAACAGCTCTGTTTAACCCAACTGCTGCACAGCCGCGCATCTGCAGAGAATGAAACAAATTATAAATAATTTAAATTTAGAGTAATATATATAACATTAATAGACGTATAGATAATTAATATGAAGACATTTTTAATTCAACTATCATGTCATCTCAATGGCTGTACTAGACTAGATTAAACAGAAAGCTTCCAGTTTCTAGAAACTGACAAAAAACTTCACAATAGGTCTATTTCACCGCTGTTGTGGAGCTGCCATTTCCTCAGAGGACAAACTGCCTCCTGTTCATGTTGAGATACATCTCAGCTTTTGATCTGAGGCCCTGATTTTGTCACTAAAATGCAGTGATGTCAGCTGTGGCACAGAAGGCATCAAAGGCCCCTCGGAGAAGCAGTACTTTAGAGTCACATCTGTCCGAAGCCGAGGTCGCATCCTCTCGTCCACGTTGCTGCAGTAACACCTGCAACATGGTGCTCAGTCCGACCTGCGGGTCTGACGCTGTGTGATGTACTTCGGGGATCCATTGAAATCTGTTGGAGGCCTTGTTTCTGAATACCACGGCGCATGCACATCGACTTTTTTTTTCACTCACAACAAAACCCAACAAAAGGCCGACCTTGAGCTTCTATTGATTCAGGCTGAATCATGTTTAGCCACCTTTATATGATTCTCACTCAGTCCTGCTTGGTGCATTCATTTGGTGCCGACTGTTGGTATTCAAACCCATCGTTTTATAATCAATGCTTTATTATCAGGGGACTGAATAATGGTAGCCATAGAAACCAGAAGTTTAGACTTTTCCGAAATAAGTCTGGGGCGTGATATCGACTGTTAAGCTTGCTTTTTCCTTATTGTTTAATTATGAATACCCTCCCATGGAAATACCAGGTGTTATTACGCTGGCAGGTAGATGCACTCGATGCTGTTGATCAGACTGGGAACAGAACGACGTGGGAATTCACTGCAGCTCCAGCCTTGATCAAAAAGCTCAGCTGTTGCTTTTTAATCATCGCTAAGCAAACATGAGCTCTATCTCTGTGATCGCCTGGCTTAATTTAAAGGCTGTAGATGTCACTGGTTTGTTTTTAATCAGTCCCTCCTGCTCACATTAATTACTTCTACTCCCTCTAAAGTCTCTTCCCTTAGTTTGCTGCCATCTAATTTTCTCCTGCAGGTTTGGCGAGTGCAAAGTTGTCCTCATTGTTGTGTTAATTCACAAAACTGTTCCTATTAGGCTACGCAGTGCTGAATCCTCATGGAAAGCATTTCTTCAGACTGGGCATTACTTAAGGTATGGGCTTTATTAATAAACACTTGACGGAGTAAAAAGATATTAATTAAAACAGAGGGCAGAATGCTAATGTTGTTCAGCTAAGCTAGCTACTAAGTTAGCTAAACTAGCAGGTGTTCAGATGGGTTTTATTCTGTTAAATTTAGTTGCTTTCTCAGTCTGTGTCTCAGTGAGCTGAAACAAAAAACACAAGATGTCAGTTCATCAAAATGGATAATGACTTACACAGAAAAAATGAGGGGAAGAAATCATCAAATGAGTTTAGCTTTAGCTGTAGCTGTAACTAATGCTAATAAACTTTAACTAGCTAATACTTAAGCTAGCTCTTTTTCCACCTCTGTTTTGTGGCAACTGCAGATATTACACTCTTTTGAAAGATTTTGTACTTCATACTAGAGTTTACACTTTTAACCTTTTTAGCACGGTGAAAAAAAAAGAAATTAAAATTTCAGTTTTAACTTTTACCAACATTTGCAGTTACTCTGCTTTTGCTCTGTAGGGCAAATATAAGTCTTTTTACACAACTTCGAGCAATTAATGCTGAATTTCAAGCCACCCAGTTACAGATAAACAACAGCTCAGCACCACCTCCTACGCACACCTTTTCCCTTTATTTTCCTATAGTGTTTTTCTGCAGTTGTTGCAGCAATTCATCCATTCAGCTGGGATGAATAATAGCGAGAGAACAGTCCTCTAATGCACAACATTGTTCAGCGGTCAGATCAATAGAGGCTGGTCGGCCTTGACTGAATGGATGAGCATCTGTGGGTTTAGTGGGAACGATGCTGTCACTTCGACAGCAAATGAACGTTAATTGACTGTGCAGCTTCGTCTTCTTTCTTGATGGAAATCTTTGCAATCTTCTCTACTAATTGGTGTCTAGTGATGTCTTCTTTAATGGGCATGTTGAGGAGGAGGTTATCCAGCAGGTATTTCCTATGAACTCTTGAGAGTTTCTCAGTAGCTCAATAACATTTATCTCTCCAAAGATGCTTCAGTTGAGATACATTTTTGTGGTTCTTCACTACGTTTGCTCATATTGCAAGTTTAAAATAGAAAAATAGACTTAAATGCTAATTGGTATTCATCTGTAAGCAACAACACCTCTACTGCAGAGTCGGACAGGTCACCTATTCTCCCATGAGGCCGTTGTGCTACGCGCACTGCAAGCTAAAGAAGCCGGCTGAAGCAGCAAGCCGCTAATGAGCTGGAAAATGTGTCAGGTGGACACAGCTTAATGAAACAAAATGCTTGACAAAGGACGGCATTAATTATCACAGGGGGGAAATGCTTTTTTAAAAACATTTTAACTTGACTGCTAACTGTTGTGTTTTTTTTCATATGTTGTTTTTTTTAATATTCTAATAAATAATTAAGTTTTGTTTCACCAATTTAGTGAGATCAATATTTTTTAAAATTTCCTTTAAAGCAAAGTTCAGCTCATTTTAATAAGGAAAACAGGTATCAAGTTTTTCAGGTGACGCTAAATTAAGATAATTATCAAAAGGTCTGCACCGCTTAATCACTCTTAATGTAACACTTACTTAAGCTACACAAGCTCTTCAGTGGCACTTAAATAGCTTCAATCTAAAATAATCTCTGTTGTTCATCTGTTTTTAAAAGGCTAAATGATTTCTTTAGTATCATTAAGCTTTTTTTTTCTTGACAAGCTTTGCGGTGGTGTGATGCATGGCAGTTTTTGTGGACGAGCATTTATCTCCAGACTTTTAGTGCTAGAAATACATGATCCCTTAATTAGAGAAAGTGACTCCTGAACTTTTGTCTCTGAGAGAGCAGGCTGACATCCAACAACTTTTCCTCCTCACACATAATGAGGGACCGTGCAACTTCCAGCACAGCCCTTTCAAAACCAAGTTAAATAATTTGTACCTCAAGAAAAGTTATGTTTTATCTTCAGGATGTGTGCCAGCATCACACAGGAAGTATTTTTATACAGACAGCCATTCTGATTATTTTTATTCTTTGTGATATCTGCAGCACAGGCGTCTTTAAGACTTGGGTGTTTGTTAATAATTACATCACTGCATGAAAAAGCATGAATGCACGAATTTAGACTTCATTCTAAACTTGCAGTGTTGTCCCAAAGCAACTGACAGCGTTTGAAGTGAAACGATAAAATGATGAAAAAAGAGTTTTTAAGAATGCAAAAGCCTTAACAGATTCATTGATAAGTTCTGTGATGAAATAGTGCAACGGCAGGTGAAATAGTGAAGTAGCTTCGGGGTTTAAGATTCAAGAATCAATACGTATTTCTGCAACAACTGAGGTTGAACCAGCTAAAAGAAAACCAAAAATATTCAATGCAAAATGTATGAAAGTTCAAAACACTGTAACAGTACAAACATGATGCAATACTTGAGAAAATTACATCCGTGTTTGCATCTGCAGCGTGAGGAGTTGTGCACAGCGTGGTAGCATGAGGCGTGCATAAGGAGTGGGTTGAGTGTATGGGGCCCACAGAGGGGCCCCTTGTAATGCCTGTAAGGGTCTGCAGGGTCCAAGATTTTGTGCTGCACCTCTGAATTAGAGTCACATGTACAAAAGGCAAAATATTGTTGTAATGCTGGTTTTGATCAGCATATTGTGTCCTTATTTAGTGTGTCTTTGCACAGCAGTAGCTAAATGTTTGAGGTTATGTATCGGATGAGCTGAAGGAAGAGAAATTGTGTTTTTTCCTTCATAACACGACATGTACAGTTGTATCTTTACATACAGTCTGTTAACTGATCTTTGACTTCTGGCAGTCACCAAGTGTTTCATAATCTCAGTCACAGTGCTGTTTGAGGATGACAGGCTCTGTGGAAACTGGTGACAATGAGGGAAACTACAGTCCACACACACACACACACACACACACACACACACACACACACACACACACACACACACACAGATGACTCAGTGAGATCCTTGTTGCCCAGCAGGGAGGCTGCAGGGAGAGTTGATCTGTTCTGCTCTGCCACCAGAAATGCCAGGAGGTCAAAGCTGAACGGCTCTGAAAGCTCCTGTGTGGTTCAGCATCGAGGACGACTGTACATCATATATTTACAGTGACAGTATAGAAATTTATTTAAAAAAGGAGACTGGTTGCTATTCAACAAGTACCCACTGGCTGCGTAAATGAGGTGACTAAAAATGAGAATTTGGTTTTAGTGTATAGAGAAAAGAATAAAAGAAAACACAACACATCATTCTTGCGGATAACATGAGAGAATGAGTCTTCTTTCTAAAAGTCACATGGAGGGAAAGCTCTAATAAATAGCCATGTGCTTCAGTTTAACGTTAGAAAACACCAAGATTATGAAGAAAGAGAGAGTTTTAATCTTCATTTTTTTTATTCTATCTACAGACATTTCACTTTTATACTACAAAAAATCAGAATCCTTTAATATAAGGATGTAAAATCATATAAATCAGGACTAATTTACCCACTTTTGGAAACCTTATGTTAGTTATGATATAAAAGGAGACCAGACCTTTATTAGCTAAAAGAATTAAGAAACATCAGCTGGCACTGAACTCCAATTTTCCATCATAATATTTTAATAACACGGTAAATTTTTAGCCGCTCTCATTAATTCATAAATATTTTCAGAGTGTAGCCTTTAAAGAAAAATGTTTTAAGTCTCAGATTTTAAGACCCTGAAATCCTTTGTTCTTAATCATAATCAAACCATCACACCAACCATCAATGCTGTGATCTTAAAGAGACTGCCTGTGTTTGTGTGTTTGTTTTATGTAAAAGTTCAGAAACTTTTGGCTTGAAAAGTCTCATTTCAAGTCACATATTTCCATTCAAATGGTATGAATGCAATGATTTTGCTTATATTGACATGAATAATTTATGCTAAAGAGAATAACTTGATTAAACCAACCAATCATTTCAGATTATATCACATATTTCTCTGAAAATGGCAAATAAAAAAAGCTGCTCAGTTTTACATGCACGTGTCCATCTAGTTGCACTGATTCGAATGAATGGAAATATCGCCTCATCTCACACTGTTCTCTGCTCTTTTGCACAAACCTGAAAGTCAAAGCACAAGAGGAAAAGGTGTCCATGCACCTCGGCCAACAATGTGCTAAATGACAAAGACCATTTAGCCTCCTGTGGCCGACTCTGCGGGGTTTTCCACCAGCAGGGCCTTAATTCCAATCAAGCCCCTCAGCCTGACATCCAGCTCAGCCTCCAGTCCACCAGACCTCAGCAGCTCTGTTTAGTATTGATATTAGAAAATATAACCTTTAGAAAATATCCTCCTTTGTGAAATGTTGCTAGTATTTTCAAAAAGTTCAAAACCTTTAACATAAGTGGAAGAAATACAGCCAAAAAGACAAAACCTTCCATTAAAAGACTAAAAAGAATTGACTTATGCTGGCTTGTTTTTTTGAATGGTCATGATTGAAATTGCACTGTGATTTCTCATGAAGTGGTTGTGACTTTTTACAATAATAACGTTAATTCAGCAAAGCGATTAAAGTTAACCTTTAAAGCACACATGCAAAAAGTCCAAAAAAACACAGATCATGATTATTTTTAACAAGTCGAACATGTTACATTATGCATGTGATTCAACAGACAAATTTAACACAGAGGAGTCTTTATACGTCATCTACAGCGCCGCATGACGTTCACGCTGCATTTCGTCGGCATATCTTGATGTTCACACTCGAGTCTGATGGGAGGAGGGAGTGTAATTGACTGTCCTATCATGGCTCTGATTGACAGAATAAATCAGACAGTGAGCATGTGTCTCCCCCTCAATCTTTAATGAAGGTAATGAATGGACATGAGCAAATTACCCTGCCCCACTCACTGTCATGGCTCTCCTCACACACTCACCGCCTCACTCTCTCTGCCTCCTCCTCCTTCATCTCCATGAGCACCTGATCTGTATAAAGTGAGTGATATCAAAGCCTCGCTGGGGGCTACATGGACAGATATGTTGCTCATGAAAGGTGTCACAGAGATTAACAGACATGAGGAGATGCACAGCCCTGATTCACGACGCTAACATCGTTTATTTAATCACATCACTTTTGTTGCTACTAGAATTAGCTTGCAATCACTCTCATTAAAGCCTCTTAAATGTATTTTTCACTTTTAAACCACGAGGAGGAGGAGAGGAAAATGTTTAACTTGTTCCTTTTTCACGGTTACAGGATTTGTTCGACATTAACAAGGCTAAATATTTGCCCAATTAGCTGTGTCTTTAATTAAATCTCTTGAAAATCAGAGGGAGGCTTCTATTAGCATAATTTAAGCTAATTACCCCCGAGAACAACACTGTAGCATAATTGATGTCACATTTAGACGATTAGCAAATCTGCTATTTGCAAGTTCTCTGACCTTCTCGGATTCAAAGATTTTAAGCAAGTTTTTGGAGATTTAACAATGAGACACAAACTAATGAGCTGAGGCACAGTTGTTATTTTTTATTTTATTATGTTCAGACTGAATGCCACGTCTCAGGCGTGTGTCTGCTGCCCCGTGGTTAGCATTGCAAAAATAACTTTTTCGCCATTAGGGGCCTGCTAAAACTGTCGGCCGCAGCTGTCCAACACGGTTTGTGGCCTTCACATTTAACCTTCTGATTTGACAAAGTGCATCTTGAACTGATTAGGAGCCTGTTAAAATGGCACAGTTTACTTTCACTGCAAGTTGAATTAGGGCTAACTCCTTAAACCATGCAGGACAGAAGAACTTGGTGGCACAAAGTCCATAAATACGTCCCTTCCCTTATGCATGTTATCGTCAAAGTCCATGTGTTTTTGAATCTAAAATGCAACAAATCTGCCACAAAGCTCACGTCTTCAGATGAAGCTTTACTGAACTGTTTCTGAGATGCATCAAGGTCAAAATCGTAGGTGAACCTCATTGTCAGGAGCCTGCCAAATTATTTCACACGGAGAAGGGCGCGCGTCATCAGGACAGGAACATTTTTATCGCTAAATCATTTATGACATTTTTATTTAAATTCCACCCCTAAGCTAAAAATTTGTGAGGCATGTATAACCGGGACACCGCTAGCAGACAGTGAAGGACTCCGATGTGAGCCAAGGCCATCAATATACCATGAGGGCCTGTTTCCTCTGTGGCCTGAAGCCAGGTGAGCTACAGATTCTTGTTCTTCTCTGTAGAAACTAATGCTAATGTATGTACAGAGTGGAGGTAATATCAGTAAAACAAGGCAAAACACCTGGAGTGTCAGAGTTTGGAGTGACTTGTTTAAATTTGAGCACCTGTGGTGGACACAAACACAGTTTACACAACTTGTTCATTTTACATATAAAACATTTGTGTTTCTACGGTTTAGTGTTGATTAATGGTGGAGCTTTCTGAGCCGAACATCAAGGTCAGTAGTTTCAGTCAGCTAAATTTAAGCGAACATCAGAGCACCAACTTGGTATTTTTATCGAGGCGGTGGGAGAGTTTTCAACCTGTTCCTCACAACGTAACTTGGTATTTGGTACCACTAAAGGCTGCTCAATCCTACATGAAGGATCTTTAAAAAACAGATATTTTTAATCCCAACCAAGTGGTTTTTATGCTCCAATTTATCCTGAGTTTTGTCATAAAAAATTTCAACTTATCTGTGATTAGCAGAAACATAAAAACACAGACATAAACTTTCTGCAAATGGGTTAAAGTAAGTTTGTGTTCGGCCAAGGTAGTTTCATTCTGTAAAGTCATAAGATGAAGTCACTCAAATTCATTTGTAGCCTGTGAGATACACAAACAAAAGAGAAAAGTGCTGTAAATAATCTCATATTGTAGCTATTCCTGAGTGTCACTCTCAGTTAACAAGATTACTCCTACTACTGATCTGCTTTAATACCAAACGTCTGCATCATACTTGTGCATTAATGATTCATGACTTTCTTTGCCTCTTTGAATGTCTCAGATGGATTTAATAAGAAGAATTTGTCTGCATTCAATTTTAATTCAAGAGACAGAATATCGGTCCAAGAAAATTTGATTGATGGACAAATGTTTCTGCAACAGCTGCTTATTCTCACCTGAGCATCAGGAAATCTGCAAAAAGAGAAAATCAGTAAGCCGCAGGTATGATATCACTTTAATTTCAACATAGGCTTACTGTCTTTTCTCTGCACTTAATATAAAGTATGTAAATGTTCTTTCTAAATATAACTGCAAAGAAAAAGAAATGTCAAAGACATTAGATTACATAACTATTAAACACAGAAGCAGCAAGCTTTAGCTTTTTTCTAGACATTAAGAAGAAAAGATGTCAATTTATTTTTGGGTTCAGATATTATATGACTTCATGACTGACTGTAAAAAAAACAACAAAGTGATTAATGATGATATATCAGATAAAAAAAAAACCTGAGAGTTTCAGCCTTTAATCTATTTCATATGAATAGCAAGACTCACATCAGCTCATCAGTATACAGTGAGGTGGTTCAATAGGCTCTGTGGGGGAAAAAGCACCACAGCACTGGATTATTAAAATGCCTGTGCGCATGTATTATCCATTGTGCCGTGAGCTCTTCTTATGAACACATTATGGCCATTAAATGAGATTGTGGGATCATTCACCTCCATTGTTTATCACCAAGAGAGGCTGGGATGTGGTTGAAGTTTGAGTTTCACAGATACAAACTTGCCAAACTTTCATTGAGGGGGAAGAGATAATATCCTGGCAGAGCACATTAGAAACGAGCATAAATCCTTTCATAACCTCATCAAATATTTACTAATTTTCACACAGTCGTCTCATATATCTGCGAGGATTCTTGCCAACAAAATAACAGAATCTCTGTGATTTCCCCCAAAAGATATTTTGCCTCAACAAGACATCAGCGCAGATTAGAACAGATGAGCGTCGGAGCCGTGTGGATTGTAGATCATCGTCCTCTCAGCTGCAGGGGCTCCACACTCATGTCGCCCATAACAGTAGTGAGCCAGACAGGAGCAATTATTCACCACAAAGCAACGCAGCAGCAGCTGAGAGTAAATTTCAGAGAGAGCCTCGACCAATTTACTCCTTGCGATTGGTGAGACAAAACTCATGTGACATGAAAACGGCCTTGCAATGAATGGACCAATAATGAGCGAGTCGTTCCTGTGGAACAAAGAGGAGATAAGTGAAGAAGACTCCCGTTCTGGTGATGCATCATGCAACATGACAGGTTTCTGATGTAACTAATTGTATGTTTAAGCTGTAAAATGCTGTTTTTTTAGATTTATTTTCTTGTACAGGTAGATTTTGTTTGACCAGATACCCTCGGGGGTAAACAGGCTGATGAAATACTGGGTGATGTGAGGGCGTTTTGGACTGTGCATGAATGAAAATGTCTCTCCAAGAATGAGCACAGGCCAAATGTTGCACAATTAACAACCTTGGTATGAACTTTGACTGTTTTTTTAAATAATTTATTAGAATTACAACACAGATTCAAGTACTCAGAGTTGATTTCTATCTGTATCAGAAGTTGAATTTGCTGCCACTCATTTTCCTCCTAATAAAAAGGCAGAATAGCATCTTTTTAATGACTTTACAGCTGCCAGAGGAAGCGTTTTAGCAGGAAATGTCTCACCTGTGACTGCAGTTTCAGCCATCATTGTATTTATTTGATTGCATCTTGAGTGTGTGCTGTAAAAGTAATGAAGCCATCAACTTCAGCTCTTAAGTTATTTTTTTAATATAGTTTTTCCCTTTTGAGAACCATTTCCTCACCATCTTTATTGATCAGCAAAAAGTTCCTTTTTTAATTAAGTCTTATTACTTTTGTAATAAATAAGTCACACACACACACACACACAACACAACAGCACTGTCTAAATGTCAGAAACACATACACACAGCAGTTCTGTAAGGATGTGTTTAGGAAGGGTGTGCTTTGAGCTAAATGCTAACAGTTACATGCTAACACACTCATATTAAAGATGTCAGCATGGTAATGTTTAGCATGCTAAGTAAACATTAGCATAAGTGATTAACAAACACATATTCAAACTTAAACCACGGTCTTTTATTGAATCTCACCAAGTGTTTTTGGTGTCTAATTCTGACCAAACTGTTTCATCATGTCAATCACACGTCAAACAGCCTTTCTCGCGGTCGTTTTAGACCTTTCTGTATTAAGCATCCTGGGTTGCGTTTAATGACCTGAATATTGAAAAGTTTTGCCACAGAAATAAATTTAAAAAAGCAAATAAACTCAAAGAGACGAGGCCAGAACATGTTTCAGAAACCGATCAGGTGTTTGTCACAGTTGTATGAACAGCTGTTTTTCTGTGTGTGTCACTTCTGTGATGAGCAGGTTACCTGTCCAGGTGGATCCCACAGCTCACACAGTGAAGACTAAACCCTTGTTTTCAGTAAATGGATGATAAGCAAATGTTATTTGCCTTAGTGTGTCCCTGCAGATGTTAACAGCCTCTTCATCTATAAAACATGCTGAACTGGTGAAGCTTCAAGCCAAAATATTCAGTTTACTGTATGTGAGAACAAAGCCAACTCAGACAATCACAGCTTTTTCAGAGATGAATCCATTTATAATAGAAGCATTAACATTTATTGTTCCCTCCATCCTTAATCTGGTCTGTAAGGAAAGAGCTCATTACAACAAGTTCAACAGAGGAGAATAAGAGATTTTTAAGAAACAAATGCTACATTATTGAACAATTTCATAATTGATTTTTTAATATTTAGAGGATGAGCTCTCTGTGTTTAATGAGATGAAAACCAGCTGTCGCGCAGACACAGACACCACTTTTCTCTTTTGCAATGTGGTCATCCGTCTAAAAAAACGACTCTTCTGTGAGTCTCTCTAAGTCACCGTGGCTCTTGATGATGTCGTCGAAAAAATATATGGCGTAATTAGATTGGTTCAAATAGAGCTCCAGGACATCAGGAGCAGCAGAAAATACCCTGAATGACACCCGGGAGTGTTGCCCCTCCACATGTTCCCCAACACTAAGAAAAAGCCTTTAAACATACGAGGTGCTCAGTCTTTTTTAATAAGCTCAGAGCTCGACGGTGCAGCTCACTGTCAGACGGTGATGGTGCTGATTCTGACATAAAGAGTTGTTTGTTGCTCAGCTGAGGTTTTTTCAGTCGGTGCAGCAGGACAAATAAACGAGCTTCATGCATTTTTCAGCACTTAAAGCTTCAAAGAAAGCACAGATTTACTGAAAGAATTCGACTTTTTCGGTCGTTACACCTCAAAGTCTGGATTTCTGAGCTTCTTGTAGTTTTTTTTTTCCTCTGTTTCTATCACATCTATCGTTTCTTTTTTTGGCTTTATTTATAAGCTACAAAATGATGATGTCAATGCTTTTTTCTGCCACTGAAAGCGCTCCCCGCTGCTTCATCAACACGTCCGCCCGGCAGCATTACCTCAGGAGGAATCTGGGAAGACAAGAGACTTTATTTCAGGAGCAGTCACTGTCTGCTAAGATGAACTGTGAACGGCTAAAGATAGAGGCTCTATTTTAGTAACTGAAGATATTAAAGATACATATGAAACGGGCCGAGGCGGAAGATGAATGATGGCACATTCATTCAGATCTCAGCCGACTGCAAAGCTGCTTCTGTCAAACATCCAGAGGTTATCTTCAGTCAGTGACCACCAGTGTAATTAACTTTGTTCAAATGACAAAAGGTTAGTTAGCCACTGATTAGCCGTCAAACTGCAAATTAGCTCAACCTGCTGCTTTTTTTGGTCATTAACCCACTGACCCATTACATAATACATTAGTATCAGTGCTTGTTGGTATTTCAGGAACACGTGTCAACAAAGAAACAAGCATATTTGCATAAGTTTTTGCTAATATTAGCTCTTAAAATCAGCTATATCAAGAAAAAAACTATGAACATCCTTAAATGTTACCAGCAACATGTTAGCAGCAGTGGGGGAAAGTAACTAAGTACATTTATTTTACTACTTCACTTTTCACTTTCAATTTTAGAGTACTTTTACTTCACATATTGCATTAAACACCATTCTATATTTCTGTTTCACTAGATTTTAAAGGGAAATGTACTACTTCTTACTTCACTGTAGTTTTTTTTAGGAGTTACAGTTACAGGTTAGTTTCCAAATTAGTAATATAAATTAAAATTTTACATGCAAAAACACCTAAGAAGTGTATAAAATATGATCCACAGATTACAGATTACATTACAAAAAGTATGAAGTAGTTAAAAATGGCTCCACCCTCTTCTCAAAAAAGGTGTGGACACTTAAATATCCAGCTACAACTTAACAGCAGCGGTGAAAAGTAACTAAGTACATTTACTCAAGTACTGAACTTAAATTCAAGGCACTTGTACTTTATGTAATTTACTTTAAGCCATTTTATGCGTATGTTCACTCCATTTCAGACATAGTTATTGTACTTCCCCCTTAAATAAAGTTATTTAAAAGTCAGTTACTGGATAATTTTCAAATTAGTTACATAAATTAAAAGTTTAATCAGAAAACAAACAGCAAGTTTGTAAAATATGATTAATTTTTACAGATTTAAATTGGCTCCAAATTGATCAACTAAAAACTTACCACAATGCTTACACATTAGTTATAATTAACAGGAGTTACCCTGCATTAACTTGGTATTTTAAGTATATTTTGATGCTGAGAATTCTGTAGTTTTTTTGTAATGGAGTATTTTTAAACAGCGTTCTTGCTACCTTTGCTTAAGCAAATGATTTGAATACCTTTTCTACTGCTGGTTAACGACATGTAAAACACGAAGAGGGATGAATGAGTCATTTGCTTCGCTGTGAACAGGACGATATTCAGAACAAGCTGTCTAATCATGTATGACAGGAAATTAATTTCTTCCACAGGGCAGACTGTAATGGTCATGCATCTACTGCTCAGTTAATTTAGAGATATGTCTGAGCTCGAGTCATACCTAATTACCTTTCTTATTCATCACCTGTTTATTTGTGTGTCATTATGAAGGTGGCCGCTTAAGAGGGTTAAAAGAATCCATGAGATCTGATTAGGCTGCCGCTCACTTTGGCAACTGGAAAGACTGATGGAGGAAATCTGCAATGAAGACAAATAACAGGAGCCTTTCCTGAAATGTCAGGCCGAAGCAGCTGCTGTGCTGATGTGGAGTGAGAGGAATGAATGAATGAACGGAGTCCTTATAGGATCAATGTCGATTCGGCCACAAACAGTTTTTATGGTTAAATTTTGACAGTGTGGCTTTTATTTTTTGAGAAAGGATGTTGTGTCAGCGTAACCTTAAAGCTGCCATCAGCAAAAGTTTCATATTGAGGTGATGACTAAGTGAAAAAAGGTGTCGCTCATTAAGATGAACTCACTGAGTCACTGCAGAACATTTTGGCCTCTTTCAGCTCTTTGTTTTGGTTTTGTTCTCTTTCGTCGCTCTCATGATGTTGTTTTTTTATAAGCAGCAGTGGACAGATGTTTTCTCAACATTAGCTGTTTGCTAACAGATTCATCACAACATCTTTGCAAGGTTAAACCTACAAAAAGTCCTCCGAGGCAAACCTCAACATTCAGCAGTGATTTCAGGCAACAAGACTAAGACTGTCTAAATGAATGGAGGAAAAGCTACAACTCCACTTTTAATAGTAACCAGGACATAAAAACTACAAGAAGCCAATCTGATGCTAAAAAAAACTTTAAAAAGTTTAGTGACTTTGCTACAAAAAAAGGTTTCAAAACGTCATTTTTTCCCCACAAGTTAAACTTCTCCTGTGCATTTCAGAAGGCTAACATGATTGGCTGGATATATTTCCTGGTTCTGCTGTTATAAAGCAGATGATTGGCTCTTGAATAGAGGGGTGGGATTTGCATCAAACTGTTATCTGTGGTGTTAAAATAATCCCTGTCAAAATGTTTTAATGGTTTGTCTCCTTTTCTGTTCGGTAAAACTATGTCAGTGATGTGTTCATAGCTTGTTGCACTGCCCCCAAGTGGCCAAAATCTGCTAATACAGAATAAAAATCAAAGTTGTTTTCTAAAAAAAATGCAAACTCGTAATAAACATGTTATTTCGGGGACATCTGCCATCACAGCTTCGTTAGCTTTGTTTCTTAACCACTGATGAAGCCCATTTTGGGGGAAACAAGTAAATTAAGATGTGCTAAAAATGTGACAGAGGCAATTTTCTGTCTTTTGCTATATAAAGTTCCCCTTTTATGTCAGCTTACATAGTAATTATTAGCCTCAATAAGATAGCAAAATTTTTCCAGAAATAAACACCACATCTAGTTTCTCTTTCTTATCAATTATCATAACTTAACTACCATAAAATTATTTGTTGTTTAGGCAAAAGCAGGTTTCCATTAGACTGCAAAGGAACAAAAGAACAAGGCTAGGGAAGTGCGATGCTCTTTTTCAAGAGATGAATGAACGAATGAATGAACTCTCTCCTCTGGTAGCTTTTGATTTATCTCTGCTTGCGTTGTTCGTCCTGCAACAACAGAAAACAGGAACATCCACGTCAGCACAAGTGAGATAAATTAACTCCACCTCTGTCTTTAGGAGGATTTAGAGCAAGCAGCTCAACTGATTTATCACCGCTGTCTCGTTGTCTGATGAATGATGAACGTCTAGATATGAAAACTACCACAACAAGACACTTTATAGCCTTGTTTTTCTTTTTTTTCTCTATGACCTCTCAACACGGTGGGCAGAAACGCACTGTAATGTGCAGAGAAGTGTGTGATTTAATTGTATATCTGCCAAATCTCCCACAGTGTCTCTGACCTTAATTCTTCATCCTGGATGCTTGCAAAGTTACAGCCGCTGTCCTTTTCCAGTGATGATTTCATCAGGTAATACTTCGTGCTAATGGATGGATCGATAGCGTGACGTCAGCAGATGCATTTTAATAGCGCTGTGGCCTGTGTGTGTGTGTTAGTGTGTGTCTGTGAGTGTGTGTGTGCTCAGTTTAGCCTTGAGACCTGCAGCAGCTCTAATGATGTGAGGAAAATGACATCAGGGGTTAGCTGACAGCCCAATAATGAGTACAGTGTTCGGTCCAAATCCAGGTACATGCTCCTCTACCTCTGGCCTCTGAACTCAGGCTGCTCGTGACGTCTGAACCGGAGAATGTTAATTGGGCTCTGATGTACAGTATGGCGTCCACAGAGGGAGGGAAGATGGAGGAGGGACATGAAAAACTGGTCGGGTGTGTGCAGCAGATGTACGAGCTTTAAGAGAATATGAAAATAAAAAAAGTGATTCATTATTTGAGTCTTTGTTCTGATGTTGCTGATAAAAACTTTAGCACTTAACGCTTCGGTCTGATAGGTGGGATGAAAAGCAGACATTTCAACTCCCTAACGAGACGAACTGAGAGCCGCTGTCAGCTTTCTTTACTCTCTTCACACCAACAGAGCAGAGACTTTAAAACAAGCACATTTATAACCAGATACTGAGATTAATGCTGTCAGAATATCAGGTTTTCACTTTTTGATTATTGTAGCTAAAAGAATTCACAGTGTTGATATTAACACTATATCCATAAAAGCAATCAGTCAAATCACCTTTAACCGTGTTTATTGTGTGTGTTTGTCTCTTTTTTTGCAAATACAAATACACAATAATTAAGTGTAAGAAGGTTGAGAGTCTTTAACCATGACTGAAGAAAAATATAGAATTAAAAACTTTTAAACTAATCAATTTTCTTTTTTTATAATGATGGCAACCAGCAACAAGCTGCATTTCTGCCACCTAATGTGTCTAAGTAAGAACAAAAAATTTCATAATTTAAAATGTTTTGCACTACTTGTACAATATTGTTATGGGTGTATTTTAAACACAATAACAGTATCTCATGTTTAATTATCATGCTTCTCATTGACTCCAGTTACTAAGACTCTGGCTAATAAATGACCAGTTGTTTGGTCTTTTTCTTAAATGTCACATATCTGCTGTTTGCTAATATAAACAAGATACAAATGTGTTAAACCTGCAAATAAACTTTGTTTATTGTTCAGTGATGTTTCAATTACATTTTGATGGCTTAAACAGTTTCATTCACCTCAAGGTGAGTCTATGTAATGTGTCCACTGCTAAGTTTGATTTGTGTGTGTCTGCTAACAACAGATTTGTTAAATTTGTGTGATTTTCCAGCGGGGAAAGTGGCAGCATGACAGTTTCTGAGCAGCAGCACACTGTTCAGGTCCACTTCGAGGCCGACATTTAGCTCAAAGTGTGTGATTTTAGAGACTTTCAGGACATTTTGCAGCTGTGTTTGTGACAAAACCAGGTATTTGAAAAGTGCATGATGTAACTTTTTTAGTAAAAATTTTGGTTATAGACTAGTTGGACAATGTGTGGTTTTCTTTGACATTTTTGCTCATAAAACTGTAAACAGATAAAAAATACATCTAGGTCATACTGCTTCTTGCAAACTCCTTTTATTTGTATCAAAAGCTTTGTCTCATTGTTTGTTTTAAAGGCTTGTAAAAAAAAGTTGCATGTGCACTTTAAAACCAAAACACGATCTTTTCTTTGTGATTTTTGTGCTCGGTTCACAAAAGGTTTAGCTGAACCTTTAAAAAGCTGTCATGTTTGTCTTCTTCTCTGTTGTGGTAGCAAAGAAAGAAAAACTTTTAGTGCCACAGGGGAGGACAAGGAGCAAAAAGGAGATTCAGACTGAAGTCTGGATTTTAAATGGTTTTATCAAGTCCAAAACACTGAAAAAGGAGTAAAAGTGCAAGAGAACAAACTTCTCAGTCCGTGCTGGACTTTCCTTTGTGCAAAATGAGGCAGGCACAGTCAGTCCTTCTATATATGAGTCACTCCACAGGTGCACCTAATCAATCACATAAGGCCTGAGTGAACACACAAAGCCGACTGTCAACAGGTGGAGTGATTACTATCAAACACGAACAACACCAACACACAGCATAAACTTATTCTTAGTTATTTGTGCCTAAACATAACCAGACTTGAACACTGTCACAACATAACACTGAAAGTTGAAACATAAGTTAATTGCAGGTTTCATTTTAATGTCAGAGTGTCAGTATAAAGTTGATTCAGAGAGGCAACATACATGAGATTCTTGTCATTTTCTCTTGAAGAGATTTAATATTATCACAAAGTGGTGATGATTCACAGCTTTACTGCAAAAATTTATTACAATGATTTGCCTTTAAAAATGAGTCAAACTCAGTGTGAGGCCTCTTTCTTCAAAAACCTCATATCAAACTCCTCAGAGATTATTTAAACTCATGAAAACAATATTTCTACACTTCAAAAGTGTAAGATGACCAACTCAAAGTCTTGAATAACAGATGTGTCTCTTGCTTGATATTATGTAATAAATCTTGCATTGAAGAAGTGACATGTTTTAGCTTGTAAATACATCAAAAAGCTCACGATATTAGCTGAACTTTTGCACTGAGCTGCAGTCAGTCAGGCACGTCCCAGGGGGCAGCACTGATAAAAGGGCTTCTTGCGGATTTCCCCCCTCAGAAAGCTGTCACTCACACGGCGCCCAGAGGAGCAGGGGGGGATCCTACATCGAAGCTCGGAGTTTAGGTTGGGGAGCAGGAGTTGCACTTGGAGGAGACACAGCCTCAGTATTTTAAGCAGCAGTTTGCCAAGAGCAAAGTTGGATTAGATATAAGTAGTCACAAGTCAAACAATGGCACCAAATTCCTCTCTAAAGACAGCTTAGGAAATGCTAGGGCTTATGTTTTTATGTTGTGCTGATAGATAATAAAAAAGTGACAAACTTTCATCATCACCTTGTCAAATGTCACTTGTTTGACCCAGTAGTTAAATTAGATTTCCCCTAGCATTAGCTATACTTTGCTTGCTATAGTGCTAATTAGCATGCTAAGATGCTAGAGGCGCTAAACATTAAACCTACTAAACACTGGCATGTTAGCACGCGATTGCAAGCTTTAAATCCTTTAAAGAAGACAAACTGAAATGGAAAAATGAGTCTCTGCAGAGCTGTAAGCCCCATCATAACTTAGTGTTATCTTTCCTCGTTCAATTGTATAATTCACATTTGCTCCAGAACTGCAGATTTCTTTGTGCTTTTCGCACATTTTCTATTTTCATAAATCTGTCCCGTCTCTTGCTGAGCTGTGTGATTCATCTGTGGATGCATCAGTTACACTGTGTCTTCCCTGATGTCTGTGCACTTTTATGAATCACTATGCGTTACTCAATCTCCACTGTCCTCTATCTATCAGCCCCTCCCTGCAACTTGACATCGCAGCCGGCAAAAGACAACATAGCTGAGACTGAAGCCATTTGAGTGAAATATATCCATAGTGATCTTTGGGTGCCCAGGAAGGCCACCGGCGCCCCGCCCAATCCCAATGCATCCTCCTGGGACTGGTTGCCTGGCAACACTGGCTGATTGGGTTAGCTGGGTTAAGAAAGGGTCTGGCACGGGCCGGAGGAATCAGATCACTCCCATTGATCATCTTCCCCCTGCACTCCTCTGAGAGCTGAGGCCACGGCCACAAAAAATTAAAGCCCTGCCATCATGTCTGAGAGGGGGTTATTACGCACACAGGGGAGCAGAGAGACGCATGGCAGGCTCTGTGTGGTTGCCTGCTCTGACATCTCATACTGCACATCACGCGGCGCGATGCTGCGACTACTCACGGTCACATGCGATGTGATTGTAATTGAAGACCTGCCTTTAAGAAAGCAGGTCTGGTGCTGCACAGACAAGGACTGGATGTCTGGAAAAGATCCTGCAATGTGTTGACTTATTATCAGATATTGTAAGATGTGATCTTTTTCAAGCCCTTAGCTGTAATTTGGATTGACACTCAGGTATAAAGGTGTCATGTGTGGAGAAAAGGAACAGGGTGGAGGGCAATACAGTGGGTGGTGGTAGTTCAAATGCCATTTTGTGCACCCACGGTGAGGGAGTCCCCCTGGGGTCTCAACGGGAGTGACACACCCTGGACTGACAAGTCACATCACAAGCAATAACACTTTTATGTCAGCATTTTACAGTTGTTGTAGCATAATTCCACTCAACATGTCAGACAAGATAAAAATGAGTCTCTCGTCCTAGCAGTGCTAGCAGCTAAAGTCATCCTAAAAGGGTCTATTAAAGAGTGTTGTGTGCCTAAAGAGACAAAAAGAAGCAGTATTTAATCACATTAACAGCACATTAACAAAGCTATCATGAAAATATATTGGAAATGATCTGTTTTACAAAGTTCGGAAGCATCATTTCAGCATTTAAAGCAAAACAAGCTACCCTTTACTAGCTTACTGGCTAACTTGCTAAACAGGCTAATGTAGCATTGCATCCTCTGCTATTCTTGCTAATATTCCGAGTTAACTATTGTGTTTTGCAGTGTTTTCTTACATCACACAGGCATTTATTTTGTACTGAGCTGTGATAATAAAGTTTTTAAAAAAGATATGACTTTAAAACTACCTAAAATTTTAGCTAACATACTATATCAAATGTGAGATACTCAGGCTGAACTACAAAACCCATCTGAATAGACCTAGTGGTTACAGTGTGTTCTTTAATCATTGTAAAATAGTGTAAAATAGTGTTTATATTACTATTTGACTTCTGATAATAACATGTTATTTCTATATTTAACAACCTCCTGCTGCTAATGAATGGAAGTCAATATTAGCTTTAAGCTAACGCAAGGTTTTGAAGGAAGCCTCTTTAAAACATTAGCCATCATATAGCTTTATAATGTCAGCGAGTGAACTTGGCCAGATTGTCTCCCAAAATCTGTGAATATTAGCTTCATTTTGTATTATACACTTTTCTTATTATTGAAGAATTATGCATGCTTGTTTCTCAGTATCTTGTGTTAGCATCATTTGCATCTCATGTACTCTTGTTCCACAGGGATTGCAAATGAACCTTTTCAAGGTTAAACAACACTGTGCAAGAATTATTATGTCTGTTTACTGCAAACAGACCCACGCCTGCTAAAGACCTTCACACTTGTATACAAATAAGGTGCAAAAGTCTAGTATTTCATATGTTTTTGTGACTTCTACTATTGTAATAGGCCTAAAGTAGTGCAAAAGATGCGAACAGGACCGCTAATAATCATTTCCATTGGTTGTGAATTCTCATTGTTTTTCAAATGAATGAATGACGAATTTAGAGTTTATAATAATGATAATAATAATGAAGAAATAAAAAATATCCATTGCAATGTCCCAGAGCTCAGTTTGACTTGTTGAAATTTGATATTTAGTTTCAATATCACAAAAGACTGCAAAGCTGTGATGTGCTATTTTTCACATTTTTACTTAATATTGGATAATTACTGTATGTCATGATAGTAATAGTTGCTGATTAATTTTATGCCAGTGCAATAATTAATTAATGGACTAATTGTTTATTAAAAATGGTAACAAGTCATCTCTACTGGCAGCATGTTGAAAGGTGCAAATACTGCTGCTCTCTGGCCTAAGAGCCGATCTCAGACCCTCTATGCAAAAACTCATCTGCATGATTTTATAATGTATGCAACAAAGAAAGAAAGTGATATTAAAAGGACTGCTTTGCCTCAAAACTTATCTGCATTTAGTCTGTTTTGTGATGTTGATTGTGCTATGGATGCATGAATAAAGCTTTTCCAGTCAGATTATTTTAAATTAGACTGACCATTCGAAGGGAGTTTTCTGTCTTAACACTGACAGAAACATCCTCTTACTTCTGTGCAGTTTAGAGTTGAAACCAGTCCACACTGGATCTTTTTGCTTCACAGGTTGACATTGTTGTTTTTGGCACGAAATGACTGTAACAAAGTCGAGAACCGGCCAACTGTTCCTCCAGTGCTTCAGGCCTTTGGTGGCGGCTGCTGAAGTCCTGGAGAGGTGTAAAGTGCAGCGAGGCAGTGTGTGTTGCAGGCTGGGTGATCCCTCCCACGTCCCTTTACTCATGCTGTCCCGAGGGGAGGCCGACACCGGGCCAACTGGTGTCACTGTTCCTCCGCCAAAGCCACTGAGTCAACCATGGAAATGGAGCAGAGATTCAGATCTTTTGCTCTCTGTTTCACCAGCTTTGTTTTTTTCTGGAGGTTTGTTGATTTATTTTGCAACATCTTAGAGTTATTGACCGTCCACACGGCTACAACATGAAAAACACCCACGCAGATGAAGAGAGGAAACTGATGGACACTTGTTATTTTTATTTCGGCATGAGTGTGTGTCTGTGCTTTGAAACCAATTCCCAGTATGTTGCTTTGTCCCATCTGACTGTGTGAGGTCTTTTTGATGTTTCATACTGCTAATGTTTCCCTCTGTGATGTCCACAAGCACATTTTTCATTTAATTTCTTTCATCACTCCTTTGTTATGTAACATCTTGTTGAAGCTCTCAACGGAGTATCTGTCTCCATTATAGAAATATAATGAGTTTGGCCTGTATTACTCATCTTTTTCCTCTTAAATGTGCCTTGACTTGAAGACTTATGGTGATATTGGCTTCAAAGATTAGACGAAATTTTTTTGTTGTTTACAAAAATTTATTCATACAAATCTTACAACACTTTTTTTTAAACATTTATTGACTTGACCCTTGCAGATTGCCATTTGAAGTAGTAATCTAATATTCACTTTCTACACAGTAAATATATATATCTTTGAAGATTATTTCATTTTTAAGTAAGGCTATTGGCGCTTTTATTATCATACATAATAATGTTTCATGGAGAGCGGGAAACTGATTCTTCCCTTTATTTTCACAAAAATCTACGTCTAGTGCTCAAAAAACAAAGTGCAACAGAAAGCAGTGCAAGCAAGAACGCTTGACATCTAAGCTGGCGCTACTAAAGATCCTATCAAACGTCTGTGAAACACAAAAACAACAACAAAAAAAGGTGAAATGTAAGCTGATGATGTGCAGCATTGTAGGGCCACTAAATAGCCATCAGTGATTCATGGCGATTTTAAAGTCGATGCAAGGCACCACAGCCGCAAACTGCTTCCTGCGTCACAAAGCCTAGAGGAGAATGCAAAATTAAAGAAAGATTGATACAGTAAACACAGATCGAAGAACTTTTTAACCTGCTTTTGTGAAGCTAACTTGCTTTTTCAGCAAAAAAAAATGTGGTTTCCTTCCTTAAAAACCTGGTAGGAAGTGTGCAGATGGGGAGATCCATCCACTAGGCCTACTGTTACTTTTGCAGTGTGATTTTTTTGGTTTTTACAGAATTTGCTAAAGATTTTCTTGCTAATTCGTCTCACCCCTTATTTTTCTTTATTTCCTTTCTCTTTATGTCTGTTTCCTCAGGTGTTTCTGCAACTCATCCTCCCTTTTCTTTAAACTGAATAATCAAGAATGGCAGCCTTTGTGCCACGTTGCAGGTAAATAATAGAAAAAGACCACTTTAAATGTCCAATCACAGCTCTTTCTTCATATGCAATTTAACAATTGGTTACAAAATGGGTTTTTTTTAGCAACAGAGCCTAAAAGATAAAGCATGACATTAGACTGAGAAATTTCTTGCCAGCAGTCAAGTACATTCAGGTAATTCTTCAAAAGGAGGACAAAGTTTCAACATACAGTTTGTGTAGAAATGTCAGTGAGGAGGACAGAACACAAAACAACATCCAGAAAAATGACAAGTATGTATGTTTGCAGTAGTCAGAAAGCAAGCAAAACCATCTAGTTGGAGTCGTCTGCACAGATGCGGTGGCTAGTGCAATTACTTTAATCATGCAATCTACTGTAGTTTTTTTACATTGGTTTCACATGACAGAAAAAGGGAAGCACAATAGACCCAGAAGGTTGAAACACAAAAGTCCAAACTGCCTCTAATGTCTCTCACAAAGAACAAATCGATGGATAAGTTACCATGTAACAAGTATCATTTCTTCTTCTTCTTCTGCTTGTTTTTTTTTTAATGCTTTTTTAAAAATTTGCTTGATGGTGCTGTGGATGTTTGTGATACTTATTAAATGGACGGAGAGACATGAGAAAACCCTCGGCAGAACAAGAGGTTTCCAAACATACAGAAACCGGTCGATAGAAACACAGGATTGGCACTTTACATGAGTCAAAGGTGTAAGCTCACTCTGTAAACACTGCGGAAGAAAAGGACAAGAACAACCTCAAAAGTACTCTGGTCCTCATCTCAGATTTGGGATTATTCACTTAAAAAATGGAAAACTGGCATTTTGAAAGTTTCTAAGGCCAACAGGGCTCTCATCTGGTCTAACCCAGATGTACTAAAATAGTTTCTTATCATCTTAATATCGTCCTCGCATCCGTAAACAGGACGCTGATAGATCTGTTTCTTTTGCATCAATCGACAGTGATATGTATAACATATCGGTGTTTGCAGAGTCTCTCCACATTGTGGGATTAGTTGGGATTAAAGGTGAGACTCTAGAGAGACAGGAGCACAAATGAGGTGGAGGAAGAGGTCAGGTTTGAGTGTTTGGAGCAAGATCACATGATTGAGAGTTAAAGGTGAGAAGAAAAAGGGAGGGACATGAGACGTCCCAGCGAGGATACGGCCTCAGGAAGGAGCCTGAAACTCACCGGGAATTCGGGAGAAAACTGTTTCAGCCAGTCTCCCAAAAAAGCCTCAAGCTCATCCCCGTCCGGGAGGGCATCAAAGTTTATGTCTTGTAGGATTTGGTGAAAACCTATGTCTTCAAGGCTGTTGTGAATAAAGACAACTAAACTCTTAATGTCACTTTACAAAAAGCAGCATTCAATACATTGATTGTCTTTTAAACTATTTATTTTCCTCACAATCATATCTCTTCACTGAAATGTTTAAAAGACAGGGCTGTAGGAGCATATCGTCACGTGAACAATTGTCCCCACTCAATAAATAGGTCTAAGAAAAATAAATCAATGAATACATAAATAGAGGCTATTTTGCTTTTAGAATGAACAAAAATTGGTCCACAAAGTAGATATGTGAGTCCTCAAGTGCTTTAAGTACAAAATAAAAAACAATATTATTATCAAAATATTCATTTTAATGGCTTACTTCATACATAAATACATGTTTAAGAACACAAAAGCAATCCACTGATTGTTCAGATCTCAAAATGACTTCATCTGGGGCTGCACACTTAAGTTTTCTGTTTTTTGTTTTTTTTTCAGGGAGGGGAGGGGGAGGATGCTACAAATATGCCAGCCGGCGTCCTTTGTTTCTAATTCTCTGTCTATACCTTTTCCCAAGGACTGCCGCCAGGTATTTCTTGACCGCCATTTGCTTTCGGTAGCGGCTGTAGCTGTCTGTGAAGATCCCGTCTGAGTGTCGCTTGGACAGGGGCTCTGAGCTGTCCTCCACTGTTCTCCCCATGCTGTGACAAAAGAGATGCAAGAGGCAGTTTTTACAGCCGTCACACTGATGCATTTACATTCATATGACCCCCATATGTACACCCTGTGATGCCGAGGTGAAGACTGTGAGGATCTTTGTGTCATCTTCGATGAAAAAAAGTCCAGATAATTAGATTTTATTCAGAACAATGCAGCCTGTAGAGCTGTAAAGACTCAATCTGTGCTCTTATTTTGAAGGATTTTAGGGTAAATCATAACATTTCACCATTTAGGTGATTCCAATACAAAGCAGGCAGATTGTATTGTCATTTTAGAGAAATACTCTTTGCAAAATGTTCCTAAAAAGGCCTTTCAACTTGCAATAAGATGTGCTAGGCCCTCTCATAAGGCAAGAGTAATTGCCAGTGAGTCACACCCTCCATCGGGAACCACTGGGACCTGGGACCTCATCCTATAAATTATTCATATGGAGATAAATTTAAGCTTGTGCGGGTTAATTCTTCCCTCTGCGCCTGGAAGACACAGCAGCGGGCTCAGAAAGCGACACTTCCCCAAATCAATCGTGCGCTTTTGACGATCTTATAGCCTCCAACAAAGGCTGATTCAGAGGGCGACAGCTTTAACTGCACGCTGGGAGATAATGAGACCACAGACATGTACAGTACGTACAACAGCGTGAATTATGAGCATTTAAAGGATCAGTCAAAAAGGAAAGAAAAAGGCACAAAGGACAGGAAAAAAAACATCCAGTGTAAAAAAAAAGAAGAGGTGACAACCAAGAAGAAGCTCTTACCCTACACGCTTTGCCATCAGAGAATGCAGATATTTCCTTGCTGATAATTGACCCAGCGCTTTCCTGTAGGCTTTATTAAACATGCCGTCTGCATGCCTTTCCGTTCTGGGGTGACAGATAGCCACACAGTGAAATCACCACACACGCAGCGCAAGAGGCAACAATTTCAAGTAGCTGCACTGCAAAAAAATTAAAAAAAACTCATCCTAACAAGTCAATTAAAGGTTTAATATTGGGCCTCATCGTCTTTTTCTTAATTGGAGAAAGTGAGAAATACAAGTGTAGTTTTAAATTAGTTCACTTGTGTCTCCGTTTGAGGTGTTTTATTGAAGTAATTTGCACATAATATTTGCCCTTTTTCTTTTTTTTGCTGAATTTTTTACTAATTTAGATTTTAAAGAAGAAATCTGGCAGCCAAATTTTAATTTTAACTCTTTTCTTTCAGTTTGAAGCTGTTTATTCATGTGCATCCTTATAAAGAAACGATGGTTTCAATCGACTCTCTTCCCCTGGGACTTCAGCCAAAGACAGACACTAATTTCTAAAGTCCTATCCTGAAATAATAACGAATGCAAAAAAAATAAAAATCCTTTTCATCCTGTTGAAAGTTACTGACAACATCTCGACGATACATTACACTGATTAACACAAAACGTACAACATACGTGGACAGAAATAGGACTAGAGCGATGAGATGTTTGACACAAAAGTCTCCAACGTTGAGGGGGCAAAAACAAAAAGTTTTTTTTTTTAAAAAGAGGGTGATAGTCACCTTTTCTCGGGATAAAACAAAGAGTAAGCGTCGTCAGCGACAGACGGAGAGCTTCTCACACCCATTTGCTCTCTGTCATAATCCAGGGACGGTAGGGAGTTTCCATCCTCGTCGTACACCTCGCTGTCCAGACTGCAAAAAGGAAACACGTTTTCAGTCCAATCTGCGACTTTTCATATATTATCTGCAAATCCAGGATGAAAAACAGGAGTTCTGACATTTTTTATAAACTAAATTTAAGACTTTAAGACTTCTCAAAATGATTAAAAAAGAAGCATTAATCTTAATTAATGCTATGACTTTTCTTTTATAACATTTCTTAATTGCGCAAAAATGAAATTTTATCCAAAAATCCGAACTCTTAATCTTGTTTTTCTACCAAAAAAAGTTTTCTTTTAATTAGCTGATATAATCACACAGCCTAAAATGATTGATTAATGGCCGCAGGACACACTGACACACTACTTCACTGCCTCGGTAGTCTCAATTACATTACCGCCGCTCCCTGGTGGATGTTTCTGCGCAATTATTTCTGTGTGAGCAGCCCTATGGATTGGCTGTCAGATGCTGTTATCCAGTAATCCAATAGGCTATTACAGCCACAGATATAACTAACTGTGAAGCAGACATGGTCCTTAGCCTGCGCCCTGCTGCTGCTGGCTGCACTGATGCACAAGATTTCCTATTAAAAACTGGGGAAAAACACATTGAAAGTGACACTTTAAGGTAAAGTGAGAGTGTACGTACCTAACACTGGGAAAGCTAAGCCCCACAGGTGAGCAGTGGACGCTGTAATGCATTATGATTCCATAGATGAGTAAGCCTAAAGTCGCTTTACTAGACATTTTCCTGCTGCAAAAAGAAAAATAAACGACATTAATTAACCAAATAAGTGTAAAATAACATGTAAAAACAATTATTAAACGCTTTCAAGTGGATTCTTCTGTTTTAAATTATATTTAGCTGCTTTTACAGCCCAACTTAGAGTTTTAGTAGCATAAAAAAGAGCCAAACTTGACTCTTTCCCTACTTTTACGCTGCGTAAAAGCCCCGGAAAGTGCCTCCTTACCGGTTGCGAGACCCTGGATGCGATCCGCTGAAGACCTCAACTGGGAGAGTGAGATAGGATCTCTATCTCAGCCCCTCTCTCTCTCTCTTTCTCTCTCTCTCTGTCTCTCTCTCTCTCTCCCTTCCTCTCCTCTTCCTCTCTGTTACCTCAGCCGAAGCGCCTGGTTCAGTCTCCTGGTGTGCCGGTTCCGAGTGTGCAGCCCTCCGTGCGTCCGCAGCTCAGTTGTCCGGGATCTCTACGTGTTCTCGGTCATGAGCGGAACGAAAGCAGCCGATCATGAGTCTGCGGAGAAGTTTCCCTGCGTCCTGCGAACTTAACTCCCCTTCGGTTTTTTATTCATGAATCCGAAAAGGCATGCCTTTTTCACTTGTCACGTCGGTGGGGGGGGGGGGGTTGGAGATGGAGGGGGGGGGGGGGGGGGGGGGGGGGGGGGGGGGGGGGGGGCGCCCCCCCCGCCCCCCCCGGCCCCCCCCCCCCCCCCCCCCGGCGGCGTCATCGCACCCCCCCACCCCACCCCGTCCTCCCCCCACCCCCCCGTCCCATTGGAGTGCATCCTTCTTTCCGCGTCAATGAAAGACCCAGAGCCAAGTCATAAAAAAAAAAAAAAAAGGAATGGATGTTGAATTCAAACATAATCATTAATTAAACGGTGAATTAATGTCAATATTTGACGTCACGCCACTAACGGGATCACGTGACCTCTGAAGCCCGGTGGGATGGAGGGGGGGAGCTGTCCGGTGCTGAAATAGACTGAACACACAAAGTTTTTTTTCCAGCCAGCTCATCCAGTAGATGTGAGGAGGCTCACTTGAGTCATTTGAGTATATTTTTGGTGATATTTTTATTCATGTTTCACCTCTGTAAAGGTCAAAGGTCAGTTACACAACCAAATACTGGAATATTGTTCAGTAAAGGAACTTTTAATCTGCAATCACAAATACTCAGCATCACCAAATAAGGGAATGCATAGTCCTCATTGGACGGTGACGAAAAGCTGACGTATTAGCATATCTATATATTTAGCATTAGCTGTTGTCTTGTTGAGCTGACTGAGATGTTTCTGAAGCTGCAGACTTTATCAATTATAAACATGATCAGTTAAACCTGTGTTAGGTGTCAGGGGTCAGAGGTCATTTAATGCACAAAGTTAAAACGTGAGTCACCTGGTCAGAGATGATTTGGATTAATAAAGTTTTATATTTCTGTGTTTTTGTTACAGCTTCCTGTTTAAGGTTTTTTTGCTTTATTTATTCTTTGCAAAACTAATAAAAAAAACTTTAGTCTCTTGTGATCACCACGTATTTCCATAATATCAATAATATTAATAATAAAAGTTCATAAAACCAGATTTGTTTCCACATTTGTGATCATGCATTTTTGAAAATAATACATTGGGTTTTTAGATGTTTTATTAAACCTAAGAAGATTAATGTGACAACAAAGTTCATGTAAAAAAATCCAACTTCACTAAACTCGGATGGTGACGAAAAGCTGACGTGTTCTTCTATTTTTACATTCAACATTAGCTTTTTGTCTCTCGAGCTGTCCGGAGCTGAAACACAAAGCTTCTCTGAAGTCTCCGAGGCAGCTCACTTCATTCATTCATGAGTGTATATTTATAATTTTTTGCCATCTCTCACCTTTCTATTTCTGTTCAGGACACAAATCAGACTCAGTTATTGAAAAAGATACTCATCGTCTGCGTCATCTGGGTGAAGGACAGTCTACTTTGCTTTTCTTGATGTTTCTCCCTCAGATATTTCAATGGACACGAGTCAAATAATCAACTTTTGCAGTGGAAAAGTACTGAGATCCTTTACATAAGTAAAACCAGTGATATAAATCAAAGCTTCAAGTAAAAGTTCTGCATTTTTGGCCTCATTATAATCAGCAAAATGTAGAGAAGTAAAATGACTCATCCAGCAGGAAAATGGCTGCTGTTAGTGACACATTGATGCATAGTTAGTTTGTTTGTGTATTAAATTATTTTGCAGGAAGCATTTTATTTTTGCAGCTTGTTGAGGTCGAGGTTGAGCTACTAAGCAGTTGACTTCAGTGGTTTTCAAACTCTCGGACCGGGCCAAGTTATATGAATCTGAGGGGCCCTGACATGACGTGGAAGTAAAAGAATGAAAAAATAAAGTTCTGCCACACAAATCGACGATCTAGCTTTTGCTTTTTTGTGAAATGTTCAATAATGTAACTGTATGAGAAGTTCAGATTGAAAAAGTCTTTTTGGTAGAACTGCTAACAACTCAAAAACATCTGAAACATGACAGAAAGAATCAGCTACGGACTGTCACACCGGGGGGAAACCACTTAAATAAGGTGTTGTCATCCATAAACTTTTAAACCAACATAAAGTTTAAATGGAAAATGTTAATAAAAGGTTTTTACAGTCGTTCCTTCTGAAATGTAACAGAGTTGAAGTGCAAAGTGGCCTGAAATGTAATAATTTAGACACAAATGCCTCAAAAATGTACCTAAGCACAGCATTTGATGACTTTTCTTGATGTAACTTTATGTTTTTCTATTCTGCTTCCCCTCCGCTTGCTCTTTAAGAGAGTTTTTATGATCCTAACTCTGTCACGAGCAGTCGTCTGCATTTTCTTTCAAGAGTTAACAGGATCGTGAGCTAAACTTTTAGTTTGTGATTCAGCGCCGTCGGTCCTCCTCTGGCTCTGACATCATGAGAAAAATTTACTGAATTCTTCAGATTTAGTGGAAAAATCCCACTGGAACACTTATTTTACTCTGAGAGAACACTGCCCCCATGTGGTTATGAGAGGAAAGTGCACTGTGGTCGTGGCCTGACGCAGGATGTGTTGCCCATGAAGGATTGTGTTTGCAGCTGACATCATTTTAAACATGATTACATGACTGTAACAATTCAAAACAACACTTTTAAGAGAGTAAAATCATCTTCATTGTTTTAAAAAGTTGAAACCAGGAACTAAAGGATGAATTTTACAGGATTCTAGAGATTTTTAAATGAGACAATAAACTCAATAACATTTCATGTATTTTTGCAATGAAGATTTCTTAAAAAAATAAGTATCTCTTACTTCTTTTAAGTTTCTGACAGACGAGAAATGTAACTAACTCATTAGAGTAGTGAACTTAAGTACTCATCTAAGTTACTTGTACTGTACCTGGTTATTTCCAGTTTATGCAACTTCACACTTCTACTCCACTACACCTCAGAGACAGATATTGTCTTTTTACTCCACTACTTTTGTCTAAAAGCATTAGTTACTTTTCACTTCACAAAGTTTCTTATCTTTTATGTCCTGTGAGTAAAAACTTTATCTCCAATTTGGGTGATTTTGATTTTTTTCTGATAAACAGAAGAATTAAATGTTTCATTATAACTTCACAAAAATTCTCTTTCTTCTTAAAAGAAATAAACTATTTAAAAACTGTCTTGGATTAGCTGTAAAATGCATCATCACAAAGGTGAAAACAGGCAGTTTTACTAATCTCATGAAAAATAAAAATGGAGAAACATGAAGATATATTGATCTAATAGAAAATGATAGATTTTGCTGTTGTTTTAAACTACTAGCAAGTAAATAAAATTGTTGAAATAACTTAAAAGCTCTACAGCAGTTAAATGAAACATATTAATATAGTAGTAGTTTTAATCCAAACAAATCAGATATAACAGTGACAGTAAATAATATAGTAAATTTTCTTAAGAGTGAACACTTTTACTTCAGATACATTTTGCTGATAAAACTAAAATGTTTTAACTTTATTAAGGTTTTGAATGCAGGACTTTTACTTGTACAGACGTACTTTCACAGTATGGTGTTTGTACTTTTACTTGAGTTACATATCTGAGTGCATCTTCCACCTTTAAATTAAGCTTAACATAAGAGAATTAGAAATATTATAATTATTGTTGTCGTCTATTGAAATAATCAGAGTAAAATGCCGTTTACTCGACCTGAATTTCTTAATCATGTTGGAAAATATTTGAGCTGATGTCACCAGGATATAACGCTGTTTTATCATCTCATTTCATGTGCAGAGCCGAGGACATGAAGGAGATAAGAATATTTACCCAGAGTTCACCTGGTGCTCCACTCACCGCTCCATATATGCGCCTTCCTGCAATAACCACAGTGGAATATTAACAAACTTGCAATAAAATCATTTTAATCTCCTGTAAAGTTGGTCGAAATGTTTGTCGCTCTTCTGAATGAACTCTTGTGATAACAAACGCTTGATAACATCTGGATTTTTTTAATGAAACTGTTAAGCAGGCTGATAACATCTCGTCAATAACTGTACGTGTAGTATTAGAAAACGCTGCTGTTTGTTCTGACGTGTCTGCAAACAGCAGCTGCGTTAAATTCACGCTGTGTCATGTATTTTATTTGGAGAGACAGCTGTGAGTAATCTAACCCGGCGATGCAGCTTTATCATGCCAAACATGACAGGTGAAGAACATATGAGTCAGACTAAATTTAGCTCTGTTAGCTTTTTGAAAAGCAGCTGCTGGTGTTGACATGTCGTGTTTAGAGAGTTTTATTGAAGTTAAAGCCTCATTACTCGAGTATTTAATACTTAGCTTTTACAGCCTCGAGTGTTGACAGAGAATGACTGTTTAAAACTAATTTGTAAGCCGTGTGTGTGTGTGTTTGTGTGTTTGTGTGCATGTGTGTGTCCATAAATGAGAAAAAGTCGTGTAAAAAGTTGTGAATTTGACAAATTATAAAAAAATAGGCCACAATATTTATACATATTCTATTTGTCTTGTTTTAATTAAGTCAGAGCTTTTATAATTTTTTGTGTTTTTCTGTTTCCTTATTTGCATAATTATACAGTCAGTTAGTCGTTTTGTAAAAAAACACGAATCTCCAAGACTTCATCTTTAAATGAGTTAATGAAAACAAATTTACCTCCAGCTTTGTTTTTTCTTAATCATTTTTTCAGTGAAAGAATTAAAGAAAAAATATTCAAGAACACAGAGCTCACAAATGACCATAGTAGGAGATACATGTTTTTGTTTGTTTGTTTGTTTGTTTATTGGTTAGTTTGTTTTTTTTTGGGGTGGGGGCAATACACAGCTGCCATATTAGCATGTTAAATATATTTTAAACTAGATATTTGTTTTTATATCCTTAGTAACACAATAAAAGGGGCATTACGCTAAAACTTCAGCAGTTAAAGACAGCAACTAAAAATTACTAAAGGTTGTGATGGTTTAATAAGTTTAATGGAAGATGCTGACACACAGCCATGTTTTTTTAAATAAATGTGTACATTAACCTGATTTTCATGGTTCAGGTTGCTGTATTTACAAACTTATGTTTATAAACTGAACAATAACTGTTTTACAGGAACTGCAGCTGCAGTTTATGATTTTACAATTAATTTTCAAGCAATGTGCTGCACATTTACTGATACTTCTAGAAACTTCATCTTGTGACTTATTCATATGTAAAGTGTTAAAATGTAGACATTTTATGGGGAAAAATGGTTTGTTTGCCTCTAAACTTCCTCATAGTTCAGTCATAAACCCGTGAAGTCAGATATTAACACAAACATTGTTGTCAGCCTCCTTATCAGCCTTCATCAGAAAAGGGGCTGTAACAGAGGGGAGTATTCAAATTTGCCCCTCACTCTTTTTTCTCAGTATAAAGGGGACTGTCTGATCAAAGGCTCAGTGTGTCTGCAGTGCGATACTTTTAAAACGCACCTTGGTTTCAGCTGTTTCAGGCAGAGCGAGGCAGGTTTTAGTTGCTTTTTTTAAAGGCTTATCATCTGTACCATCACTGTAATGACATAAACATATTTGTGATGCATTTATTAATATTTCCATATATTTTAATGTATGGAAACTGTATGCATGTGTATTTCTTTCCTTGTGCTTTTGAGTTTAATTATGATTTATATGTTTCTAATTATTTTACTTTTTTTAAATGATCTCTATTTATATGCTGATAGTTTTGTCCTTGTGCCTGTGCAGCACCTGCCTCTGCCCTGTGGGAATAAATAAAGGTTTCATCTTATCGACACATCAGTTTTTGGTTTTTCTAATATTCATCCATCCTTAGTTTACATGTGAAAAATAAAAAAAGAATTTAAAAAAAAGTGAATGCTGAAGTAAAGCACAAGTACCTTGAGCATGTACTTGAGTAGAGTACTTGAGTAAATGTACTTAGCTGCACCTTTTAAAGTGGGATTTCCCTGAGCTACAGATGTGCAGCTGCAGTATCAGCCCTACAACCAACAGAGGGCGCCAGAGATCTGTTCTTGTGCCTGATAATGGTACGAATTGAGGGCGCTTTGAGTCCTCCTTTTTTCCCCCACATGAAACCATCCTCTCCTCCGCTCCGCTCTCTCTCCGCTCCCACATTTTTGATCTCCTTGTATTTCTCTTTCTTCACGTCGGTTCTCCTCCTGCGGTCGTTTTGTCCGGTGCCGCCGCTCTCGGATCAGCTGTACCGGACGGATCCGCGTCTCCAGCTGTGTGGCTCCAGTCCCGCAGGCAGGGTCGGCCATGTTGTTGTGTGGGGGTTGATGTAAGTTTAGTAGTAGGAAGTAGAGGCGACAAAGAGCTGGGACACTTTGGGATCTCACTTTTATTTTTTTTTTTAACAGCCTGTCATGCAGCAGCTGGATTCATCCTCTCACAACAATGAGCGTCTCCTCCACCTCCTGCGCCATCCTGAGAGACTGTGACCGCGCTTTGATTTAACTTCACCACTAAACCTCCACACAGTTGCTCTCCTGGATGGATGAAGTGAGGATGAAGGCGGTTCGGTCCCGGTTGGATTAACTCGGATATATTTATATATATTTTTAATTTATTTTATTTTTCTCCGGATCTGTTTGAAGGTGGGGAAAAAGAGGAAGAAAACGCAGAAGAAGGACGCGGATTTGTGAAGGTAAAATATCCCAAATTAAACGGGTCTTTGTCAGAGCAGCAGGATTAGATAAGGATGGGCCGAAACGCAGCTGCTCGCCTGTCTGACCTGTCATCAACAAAGGAATGAAGCTGTCTTATGACCAGACAAATATAAACCTGTCTGTGGGCTGCGGTGCTGCACGTCTCCCTGCTTTGAATTAACCATCAGATCAATTATAAATAAGCAGAGATATCACTGAATAACCCGCATGTGCTTGAAGTCCCACAGGAATATTAGTGCAACCATATCGGATTGCAGATAAACACTTTAAAGTAGGGCAAGGTCACTAAACCACCGATATTTTACTGAATTAAAAGCGTTAAATTGATTTAAATGTGACAAATGCTTCTTAAAAACTTGTTTGATTTAAAAGATGAACTTGTCATTAAAGGAATATTTTATCAAAGAAGGTTAAAACTTAAAACTCTAATGGAAAGAAATATTTAATTGATCTTTTAAGTCCTTTTTTTTCATTCACTCTTCTTTATAAATGTTTTCTTTTTTTATTTTTGATCTCTGTTGTGAGGCTGTTTTCCACTCATTGTGTTCACGTGAAGTCATACTGGCTCGTGCTCTGTTAGACCCAGACACACGAGGCAAAAGCGCCACCTCATCATTTCAAATATCAGACCCAATCTTTGACTCATGCTGATTCAGATGGTTGTCAGAGAGTCGAGGAGGAGGAGGAGGAGGAGGAGGAGGAGGAGGAGGTGGGGGAGGAGGAGGAGGTTCAGGCCCTTTGTGATGATGCTGTCAGTCTGGATTCAAACTCACTGATCGAACAGCTGACTCACAATTTCTGTGTCACCTCCACTTCTGTGCTGTTGCTTTATTATTCTTGTGCCCCCCCCACCTCCTCTGAGGGCAGGGACGTGGGGGGGGATGGAGGGGGGTGTGTGTCCTCATTACTGTGACTCTCAAAGTAAAGTGACCATCACACTTCACCTGACTGAAGGACATGCCATGTGAAGGATACAGCTCATGTGGGATGAAATCTGGCCACTATAAAACCCTTTAATGTATAATAAGGGCTGGTGAACATGTTAAAAGGGGAGTTAAAGGGAAATTCCACCTTTTTTTAAGGTATTTGTGATTGAAAATGAGGCACCTCTCCGTAGAGAATGAATGGACGGGGACTTTGATGACCTATAAGAGGAGTTCTTGCACTGCAGTGAGGTTGAAGTTCCTGTTTATATCACTCATAAGTAGCAGCGCAAAGATTTATCATTTGTTTAAATATGACAGCTGAACTCTGCCAATACAGGAACTTCAAGTCCAGTATGTAAGATTTGGAATTTAAATTGAGTATGATATGCAAGTCAGTTTTTACCGGTGTTTAATCACTTGATAGTGTTTAAATGACCTTAGAATGAGGCTTTTTTAGCTACAGAGAGAGCGGGTCCTCTTCCATGGAGGCGGCCATGTTGGACCGCCATGTTTCTGCAGTAGCAAACTGGACTGTACAGACATGACGAACCAATCACAGGCTCTGAAGAGGGTCTGTTGCATTTATCGTTAGTTTTGCCGCCACTGTAGGTTCTTCACGGTTGGACGGGGAAGGGAAGTGAAAGGTCAGTCAGGTGCAATCTTTAACTCCACCACTAGATGTCATTAAATCTTACAAACGAGTAAAACTGGATGATAAATTGACGTTATATCCATTTTGGAATATGAGTTTGTCTTAAAGTATCGTTATACTGTGATATTGTTGAAGTATTGTCTTTTCCTGGTTTTAAAGGCCCAAATACTCTAAACTGATGCCATTTTCTCAACTTATCAGACTGTTTCAGCTGTTGATAATCACCTTTACCCACATTTGAAAGCATCTCTACCATATTGTTGTAAAATGTATGTACATTCAGTCGGAGGGTTGGAGTCAAACAGCTAAGATTCAGACTTTCTGTCTTCTGGAAAAAATGTTGCAAGCTCAAAGCTGCTGACTAAATTCTCCTGGAGCCAATATAGCATATGTAATTTCTTAAAATTGGCATCTCCAAAGAGGAGTGGAGAAGCACTCTTAGTGCAGTTTTGAGCAGAAAACCTTCACCTGCTCCAGCAGCAGCAGCTCTGTGACAAACTGGTTCCACTGGGACGTTTCCAGGTCTTGAATAAACATTTTTATCACTTAAATCTGCTCTAACCTGCAACATTCATCAGTTTTTGTAGAGTTCACCAAAATTAATTCTGCGACATTTAAGTATTTCCCTCATTTTTAAATATTTAACTTTTATCAGCTCTTCACTTACAAGCACAGACCAAAATATCTGATTGAAAATGATGTTTCATGGTCAAAAATCTTCTCTGTCGGTGGTCAACATGTGACAGTTTGGTTTGGATCCATTTTTCCTGTAAAAAAAAAAGCCTTAACAAGGCCATCACATGCTTTTACAGTCACTCTGTTGTATGTTGACAGTTCAAACAGCCGGCCCCTGTTATGTGCTGACAAATTGATGATTGTAGACACTCAGGTTCCCAAAATAGCTCACACCAAGCCAAGACTCAGGTGCCAGTATTCAGGTGTTCCCATAAGGCCTTTCAGTCCAGAAAACGTGTGTTGTCTGTTTTTTGGCAGGAAGATAAATCACATGAGCACAACATTAGAAAAATTGGTGACAATATTAACCCAATTTTTAAAGACACCTGAGAAATGAGGATATTTTTTTAAGGAAAACAGTCAATTAATTTTAAGTATTTGTGCCACATTTAATTTTTCTTAAATCTGCCTCCTGTACAAGTAATTTGTCCCTCAAACTGTTGTAAGCTGCTGGGTCTGTTTACTTCAAGCTTGCTTGCTGCAGAACTCTGTGTAAATTTCATTAGAAGCCATTTAATAATGTCTAGACTCTCTGAGGCTTCACATCCGACACGCCACGTGAAATTCCTCCAGTTTTAACCCTTTGGCGTCAGAGGAATGTGGTTGATGGTGGCGGGCAGCATCTGTTGCAGATCTGCAGCCCTGTAAAGCTCCAGAGAGCCTCCCCGTCTTTAAGCTGCAGCGGTTAAGGCTGACAGCTGTCCGACTGGATGCTGGGGAGGGTTTCATTCAGAGCTGATGGCTGATGGACGGAGGGAGTCCGCCATCGTACTCCCTTCGTTTTGGCTGCATGACTGTCAGCCGACCTCATCAGAGTCGAGATAATCTGAACCTCGGGGGAGTGGAAGCTGTTTGAACAAGAGAGATGCAAAAGGACGAGATTTATGTGAGAATCAGGGTTCAGATTATTGATAATGCATGATTTGCAAACAAAGATGCATCATTTTGATCAGGTTCTCATGTAAAAAGATTTATATTTAGTCATAAGTATGAGATGGGACGTAGTTTACTTTTGTACAATAATGAATATCTCACCAATGCAGCTTCATTATAACTCTGCCAGTTAGATTTCATAAGTATTCCTTCACTTCTCTACATATATGTTGTAATTAAACCCTCAAAATTGTAAAAGGTTTAATCTAATAATTATAGACTGTTGAATAACCTTTCAAAATGCTTGTTTTTAACTTGGATTAGCTTAAAAAAATCCCCAAAATTGACTTTTAAAGTGATAAAAATACAGAAAAACAGCACAGAAAAGCAGCAAATCCTCACTTTTGCAGAGCTCTAATCGGTGATGCTTTGACATGTTTGCCATGTAAGCTCCCAAACTTGATAATTTCTTTCTATCAGTAAAGTCTTATCAGCACGATGTGGAATTCTCACACTGTGGTCGGAAAGCGTAGGCAGGTTGCTGATAAGAAGGGAGCAGGTCAGAGTCAACGCTGTAAAGGAGGAAAATGTAAAATTTTGATCTCATGATTCACAACACAGACAGATGCTTCGAATAGCTCAGATAAATATTTTTCTGATGATGGAAACACACTGTTTTCCGTCCATCTGTCTCTGTCAAAGGTTTCTTGCAACGCAAAGACTAATATCAGGATAATATGAGCACACACAGGTTGTAATAGTGAGTTTATGCCTCGTGGATCGACCTTAAAACTCTGCGAGCTTTGGGTGAAAACTGGCAGGGAAGAGAAGTCAAGGGTTGCAAGTAATTACAGATGTTCATAGAAGTCCTCATCCCTAGAGGGAAACATCTGGAACTTCCTCAGACTTCGACGAACACATGTAGTGTTTTGTTTATGTTTATTATGTATTTCCTGTAATACTTTCGGATTGTTGCTGCACCTCCTGCAAGAAATTTGGCTGCATTAGTTGTGTAAAAAGCTTTGATGAAACACAACAGCGAGAGTGTTGATTGACTGAAAACATTTGCAAACATCTTGATAATCATTCAAGTAACTTTCTTATATAAAAGTGAAAAACTATTTGCCGTTTTCTGCTTCACAGATACGACAATTTAATTGAATACAATTTCTTTGTAATAAATGATGATAAACTGATTATCTTTAAGTTAAGAGTGTTGATTCTACAAAAAAAGGCATCTGAAGATGTCACCTTGGGCGTCAGTATACAACATCATACACTTTTCATCATTTTATGGCGTGTTTTTAGACAAAAAAATCAATTAATAAGAAAATATTTGTATATTTCAGCTCTCGGCTGAAGGCCTTCAGTCACTTCTTTGAAAGCAGAGAATTTTCCGTCATTGCTTGCTTTGTCTAAACCAAATCTTAGCAATTCCAAAAGATAATAATCCCTTTCAAAGTGTCCCTGAGCTGCTCCGTGTTCGTGTTTCCCCCCTCCAGCTATCGAAAACTTTTGTTGGCAAGTATCTGCTCTGCTGAAGTGTCCTTGAGCAAGACGCCGAGTCCCTTCAGGCTGTCAGTTCTTCAGTAGCTGATGGAGCAACCTGACCTGCCTGCAGGAGGAACATTAAACAAAGATAGTTTCTAGTCTGTGGTGCTTAAATCTGTGGAGAGGGATTAACGTTTCAACAGAAGGAAACCAAACGGTGACAGAAAAGTTTGTCAGTGTTTTTGTGTCCTTAATTCAAGTACTTATGAATTCATTTTTCTCTAGTTCAGCTAAAGAAAAGGCTTCTGCCAGCACCAAATAAAAGAATTCACATCTTTGTTTTTAAAGATCTCAGTCATGTTGGCTGAAGAAAGAGGCTTTGTCGCCCGTAGCGGATCATTTCAAAACGCTCTGCTTCGAATCACGACGCTTTGATTGAAGCTGAATGAAGAGTCGAGATAACTTTGTCCTCATTTTTCTGCCTCTGACTGTCAGAAACGAGTAAAGCTGAGACAATAGCACCACGCCTTTCCAATCAGATAGCGGAGGGAGCCTCGGTGTGTGCATGTTTGTATTTTTTGAAGACATGTAAACTTCCTCTTTTAAACTCTTCACCTTCCTCCCTCATTGTTTCTGCACGGCTCTAACTGGTGCAACTGGGAGTCCCCTGAGGTTTGCATGCGATGTGCTGCTGTATAGGTCATGTTATCATCCTGGGGGCAGTGGGATGTTGTCAGCAATAAGAATAAGTAACTATAATTAGCAGCACGGCAGATTTTTTTCCGTGTGGTTTCTTCGTGGCTCTGCTGCTCAGGGAGAATCTTATGCTGAGCTGAACAGACTTGGATGTAAAAGGCAGCGAGGTTTGACATTTAAGATCGTCTCTCGCTGAGTTTGTCTGCACAGTTCTGGACGTGTTTGCCAGACGAGGTTTGACACTTTCCGTTGTCTTTGTGGCCATAAATGCCTCCGAAAAAACCTCATCCAGATCTGCAGCAATCTCACTTTGGTGTTGCAATCTGAAGTGAGGACACAGCCAATGGTGTCGTTTTGTGATGACTGGCTGTTATAACCGATGTGGCACTGATAGAAGGTCAAAGCCAGTCTGCATTGTATCATCACAGCCGAGGGTCCATCAGCTCACAAACCCATCAGACCACTGTGTGCTTTTCAAGCCAAAATAACCATGTTCAGGTGGAGTTTGGCTTCGGCTCAAGAGCCCCGGTGGTCACTCCTTATTTTTTTGTTTTCTGTTATTATCCTCTCAGGGTAAATCCTCCGTCCTCATAATCCTCCTCAAGCTGGCGGAGTTGGCACTGTCTCCCTCATTCAGCCAACCTGCTGTTTCCTGCTATGTGTCTCTATCTTAGACCAGAATCTTAATCATTTTCTTTGTGCATACGCAGCCGCAAACGGGAGTTTAATCTGAGATTTTCTGTTGCTTTGCAATGTTTGACTTGTCAGCCTGGATTTGGTGGGAATCAAACTTATATGTTGTGTTTTTGATGCGGATTAAAGGCAATGGTTTGCCATATTTTATACATTCCCCCCAAGAAATAGTTCATCTGTGTGGTATAAAGCAGTTTTATTTTATCTCTTTGTAAAAATGAGCATTTATCCTTTTTCATTTTTCAATCTAAATGCAAACATGACCGGGGACAGGTGTGCATGAACACACCCTGTCTGACGGATAAGCTGCAAAGCGCTCGTCTCTCCAGGGGGAAATTCTGTGTGAATCTATTTTGTCCTGATTTTTTAGACATTTTTCTAAGTTTTATTGTACAGGTCAATATTTGAGTCACTGCTAACACACTAATTTCACAAAATGACTTATATGTTTTCTAATTATTCATTTAATTAATTGATAATTTGCTCTATAAAATACCTCAGAACAGCCCCTTAATGATAAAAAAAAAAAGACCTCAGCCATGTTTGTAGCCTCTCATGGCTGTAGGGGACTTTAGCTAAATGCTAACTTCAGTCTGCTAACATACTGATGTTTAGCAGGTAATTTAGGCTACATGATTCACTGGTGTAGCTTGTTAGCACTTAGCATAATAGGATTTGCTAATCAGCTCTCAACATAAGTTCAGCTGGTTTCATAATGTTGGAAAAAGTCAAACTGTGACCTGAAGATTTCAGTCTGGAGCATAAAATGACTGATGGACTGATGCAGCCATAAAGCCACAAAGCTAGCGCATTATAAACAGACACATCTCTTTTTTGTGAAGTTCTGCCCTTTAGATATAAAGTACTTTACATGATAAATGACTGAAAGTGCTCGTTTTCTGTGTAGTTATTTTTGGACTATATTGATGCTGTTATTAAAGAGTTTACATTAGAGAGATGACAGGAAACGAGGGGAGGAAATGGGGAATTACATGCAAAGAACGGTTCAATATAAATAAAGGATAATGCAGCTCATAGTTAGCAGAGACTCCAGAGCTTTTCACATGGACTAGTTTTTAAGACTTAGTCAAATCAGTTGCATCAACATGAATCCTTAGCAGAATAGAAAACATATGCATAATAATTAATGATCTCCTTCAAAGAATGGCTGTAAATGACAAAATACTTATGTGATGTTTTATTTTGAAATCCAAGGCCTTGAATTCTCTTCAAAAGGCTCTGTTTGTTCAGCTCAGCGTTCGTGCACTTGTGATAATTTTGGAATAGTGATGTCACTTTTATGAAACGGCTGATGCCTCGTTTTTGGAAGGAAAAAACATCCTCACTTTAAAGCGCAAATATTCCCGGGACACCGTCCAGTGTTTTATAGCTTGGTAAGTTCACTGCTGAGCCGACGAGCCGGGCTCTCATTGGTCTGATGATGAAACACAAGCCCACCGGAGTTGACTAAGTGAGCGAAGACCTCTGCTTTCCATGACACTGGTTTTGTCTCGAGGTTAAAGGAAAGTTTGGCTCGGAAAAAGTCTTTTTACTTTGCCAACATTCCCGGCGTACGAGTGTTGGCTCCCGATCTGACATCTGAGCTGAGATTTATTGGCATATTTCTATAAAGACATTTGTTTAAAAAAAAAAAAAAAAAAAAGTAATCTGTTTCATTTTGACACGTCTCCGGTGACTGACCACTTATGAAATGGTTTTGCGGAGGCCTACCAGTGTGCAGCACGAGCTGTAACCTGCAATTTATCCGGTTGTAGGGTTTTATTTGAGCAAAGTGTTCTGAATCTTTGGAAGGTTTCTGTGGTTTGTCCCCGTTTTGTTGATTTGCTTGGCAGTTCAGCCGGAGAACTCGGTGAACTCGCGATCGCACCCCTCCTTCTCCGATGCAGAAAAATCCCTCCAACCTCAGAGCATCAAGGCCGCTCTTCCAAAATCACTAAAAGGTGTCTTGCTGCACCAAAAGACCCACCGATGCTTGATTGTGACCCTGTGTGATTCAGTGAACCGCCGCCTCTGTGTTTTCTTAACCTGCTTTCATGCTCCACATCCATCCTGCTCTGAATAAAAAGCTCCTATTTCACTTCAACCATCTATTGTTTCCCTTTCGTGTAACGTGTCAACGCCAATTAACCAAGTCCAACTTCTCAAGCAGCTGTTGTTCTTGGCAAATTTAAAAAAAAAAAACCTCTGATCACCCGCAGATTTCTTTACAAGCGTGCCTGATTGTCTCCACATTTTCCGGGCCTTCACCTCACAAAAGAAAACCTCAGTGTGACTCTTGCAAAATTATGTTAGAGGGAGGAATGACAACCACGCAGACGGAGACTCACCGATGTTTTAAATCTTGTTGCTGTTCAGGCTGAGGCGTGGACAGCCTGTGAGACAATGGGCCCTTGAGTACAGACATGAAATATCCTCCAACCCTCCTAAATGTGATCAAGACTCTCAGACTGTTTCTGTAACATCAAGATGAGACTGAACTCTCAGACTTAAATACAAGAAAGATGGTGTTTGTTTCCCATTTTGGGTCTCTTTGTTTCAGTTTTCTTTCTCTTTGTGAACATTTTGTGTCTCTTTTCTCGTTGTTTTGTCTCTTTGTTTCCACTTTATGTCACTTTATGGTCATATTTGTATCTCTTGTTGATGGTTTTGTATGTTTTTGTGGTTGTTTTATGGGTCTCTTTGGTTGTTTTGTGTATCTGCTTTCATTTTACTGCTTCTTTGCTGTTGTTTGCAGTTTCCTTTTAATTGTCTCTGTGGTAATTTTGTGTCTTTTTATTGAATTATGTCTTTATATTCATGTGTTGCATCTATTTATTTGTTGTAATTCTGTCTCTCCATAGTTGTTTTCGTTTTCATCCTCTCTAGTTGTTTTGAGTTTCACTGTGGAAGTTTTAATCTCTTAATGGTCGTTTTGTGTTTTTGCAAGTCTCGTTCTTTGAATTTGAGTCTCTGTGGTCTTTTTGCATTTCTTGTTTTTATAGGTTCGCCCTATAATCAGTTTGTGTCTCTTAGTTGTTGTTTTGCATCTTTGTGGTTGTTTTTACTTTCTTTACGGTCAGTCTGTATCTCTCAGTAGTTGTTTTGAGTCTCTGGTCCAGGGATCAGGTGACCCCTGACCCCTTGACCTTTGTCTGGCAGGATGATTTAGTAATTCCTCTGTGGCCTGAGAGCTGTAAAGAGGTCTCTTTGGATCACAACAAGGCAGAAAAGCAGAGCAAAGCACTGCTGCTTCCTCATATTTTCTCCATTTCAAGGCAGAATGGCTTTGCGTTAATCTGCCATTTGTATGTAAACAGTATGTGACGTCTTCATGGGACGACAATGGAACATAATAGATCACAACAATATGATATGATAATCACTCATAATCCCTCAGTTTAGCGTTTGTCATACCTCAAAGCATGCATGCATCGTTGAATCTACACATTTGAGTCTAGCGTGACTCAAAACGGGATTTAATGTTTCCCCATATGTCCCAGTTAGGACTCGGCTTATGGTCTTAGTGTTTGCAAGAACAACAACAAAATGATTCACATTTTAATATCAGGACATCAAATTTTCATTTCATAACACATGTTTCTACAGGCCTTATGCTGCAATTGTTAATCCCGCGCGGCCCTTTGGGCTTTCGCTTCATGTATCACCAAGGCGAGTCATGAATTGCTGTTTTCTTTAATCTTCTGGCATTAAATTGACGGTTTGGTGTCGTGTGTGTCCAGACAGGGCGAGACGATGGGCTGCATAAAGAGCAAAGAGGACAAAGGCCCAACGATGAAGTATCGTCCAGAAAATTCCACAATATCAGACCCGAACCCCGCCGCCGCCACGCCTCACGTAGGTCACTACGGACCGGATCCCACCCAGCTGCAGCAGAATCAACCTCCCCCCTCCTCGTCTGGCACTGGGGCCGTAAACTTCAACCACACCCTCACGCCGTTTGGCGGCTCCTCATCTGCCATGACTCCCTTTGGAGGGGCGTCGTCCTCCTTCTCCGGTCCCGTGTCCAACTCCTTCTCCGGTGCTGTCTCAAGTGAGTTGTGTTTTCTTGTAGGATCATCACAATGTTGGTAAAGGTCTTCGGGATGAGCCTTTCCTTATCAATAATTCTATTCAATACACATGTTTTTGCTTATGCATTGCTGAACACATTACACAAGTAACATTACTCCTTTTTTTTTTTGGCAAACACATGTGCAAAGATGTTTTTCTTATCTTTCTGGCAGCTGCTTGTAATCTATGTACGCTTCAATCCGCTTTCTGCCGCAGTATTTCCTTTAATGGTTTATGCTACTCGATCTTTAATACCACATTTTTTAATATGTATTTAAATCATGTGGTGGAGGCTTGACTTGCTGCAGATGTGTAATCCATCGTGTTTTTCAGCGTTTGTAGTCATGCTGGCAGTTTGGCCTCAGAGTCGATGATGTGCTGATCCAAAGGGAATGGATCCGAACGACTCTGGAAACCCCAAATATTATTGTTATCACCACAGTGAGGTTGACATTCTTTGGTTTTTAGTGAAATGTTCTGACAACTTGTTGGATGAATTTCCATAAAATTTGCTAAAGATATCCAAAGTGCCCAGTGGATGAATCCTGATCCTGATCGCTAGTGATCCCTTGACTTTCCCTCCAGCACCATGAGGTTAATATTTGTGGTTTTGAGTGAAATGTCTGAACTACTGGATGGATTTGCAAGATTTTTCTGCGCATAATAATGGACTCAGGATGAATTTTAAAAGCTTTAGTTATTTTTTTTTATCTTGCATAAATCACCTCATTCAATCTGCAAAAACTCACATTGCCCCGAGCCTCAGCTGTACTTCATGTTTGCTGCTAATAAATACATGTTAGCATGCTAACACACGGAGCTAAGATGTTGATCATGGTAAACACACCTGCTTAACATCTGAATGTTAGCATGCTGGTGTTAGCATTTAGCTCAAAGCAAGGCAATGGACAAGTACAACCTCACTGATCCATTAACATGGTTTAGACTCCAGTTTCATAGAAGTTTTTGTTTTGTTTTTGTTTGTTTGCATGAAACAGGACTTTTTAAGCTAATCTGCACTTAAAACTGCACGGCCAAACTACAACAAGGACTCAAGTGCCAAAACTGAAAACACAGTAAACAGTAAATGGGCTAAAACATGCAAACATACTTAACATTCAGCTTAACTCGGTTAGCATGCTGATCTGACGTGTCGGTGTCACGGCTAATACCCCGGTCATTGTTATTTCAACTAACACAGGTCCTGCTATCAGCTCTGATCGCTCCAAATGTGCCTGAGCAGCTTATTGCGATCCTGAGAGCAAAGAGATGAGATTGAACCCTCCTGTTTCACTGGGATTTGCGTTGTAATCCTCCTCCATGTTGGATTATCTGCTCTCAGAGGGGGTGAAGGTGGCACTGCCATGATATTTGCTTCCTACAAGAGATAATGAGATTACTGTTGACAGCATTGTTGTCAGTGGTGGGTATATAAATGTCATCTGTCTGGAAGTGTGGCTGCGCAGTGGGCAGAATGTGGCACGGGACGGAAAGACGATTTAATGTCTTGTAATGTTTAATTTGAGCTCATGTTAACACCTACTTATCGATCATGACAGTTAGGGAGACGACTCCGTTAAAAGCTCCCGTCTAAGTGCCATTTTCCGTCTTTGCAGAGTCTATTCACAGTCATATCTCCACAGAGAGGAAGCACTCATACCAAACAATTACAGGGCAAATAAAATCAATACAATATGAGCTCCCTGACCTCAGAGAGACAGATTTATCTGCTTTAATTGGCCTATAAACTGTCACAGACACAAACAAACCTCTCATGTCCTCATACAATCCCTCTTCTTGCATCAACATCTGCTAACATGTGCCCGCTTTTCCCAGAATCAACATTTATTTATGACGTGTGTCTGTTTTTGTGTTTTTGTAGGCGGCGTTACGTTCTTTGTGGCCTTGTATGACTACGAGGCTCGAACATCAGATGATCTCTCGTTCAAAAAAGGAGATCGCTTTCAGATCATCAACAACACGTAAGTTTCACTTAATGCTGCATCTATGAAGAAATATTCCCGTGCAGTTGGTGCAGCAGCAGCGATGACGAGCTGCACCTGTTCCTCGTGTGTCTGCATTCATGAATGACTTTGATTGCAATTTGTTTCCTGATGCCGGCTTTTCTGTACGACGCTTTGAATCTTTTATTTAATTCATGCTGCAGCAGCGTGTTGCCTGAGGTTATAGCATTGTAGTGTTAAGTAGATTCGTCTCATTTAATCCCCACTGGGACAATGTTTTCCAGTCTTTCCTCACAAATCTGGGAAGTTTAAATGAATCAAATACCTTAAAAGTTGGATTAAATTTAAACCCGTGAATTATTAACCCTTTAACCATTATCAAGCAGTTTTCACATGTACAGTGTTAGTCATAGCAGGATGTGTGAGTATCAGGCCTTTGGTTGAGTGAACGACTCATTTGTCTCGTCCCTCCTGTGTCGTTTGTCCTGCAGGGAGGGCGACTGGTGGGAGGCTCGCTCCATCAACACGGGGAGGAAAGGCTACATCCCGAGCAATTATGTGGCCCCTGCTGACTCCATCCAGGCTGAAGAGTAAGGCCTTGTTGCTGCCTCCTTTAACCTCATTAGTCCCATCGACAGCAAATGCACCGAGAGACTAATAACACCAGCGTGATCTGATCCCATGTGGCTCGCAACAAACACACAGCCTGAATATTAACAGCTTCACACACCAGATGAAGCTTCATAAAGTGATATTGATGTTCCAAGCAAGGACATCTAGTAAAGCTGTCATTGATTTTGGACTTTCAGTCGTCACTCATGTTTTAAAATGGCAGGTTTTCACAGTCGTCATGCTCTCTCTTGACAGGTGGTACTTTGGTAAAATGGGACGTAAAGATGCTGAGAGGTTGCTGTTGATTCCAGGAAACAATCGAGGAACTTTCCTGGTGCGAGAAAGTGAAACTACTAAAGGTGATGATTGTTGTCCTCATGAACTGAAAGTAAAGTCACAGGACTCATTTTCAGGCAGAATTAAATGCAAAACCTAAAAATTAAAATGCATAACATTGGGAAAATGCAAATTAAGAGCAACATTGTGATGCAACTCTTGTTTCTGTCAGACTTTTTGCTGCAAAGAAAACAAAGAAATGAAGTTTTCTTAGTGCAGTTTGCTGATCTTTTGCCTCAATTTTCAGTTTCAGGCCTTTAAAGTTGTTTTGGATATCTGTGTTCTACGACGTGCTTAAAGCCTGCAGCCTGCAAAAAAAAACCCATAACAGAAAAACAATCACTTCTCAGAAACATGTTGAGGAGAACATAAGACATCACTGACAGATAACTGGGTATTTCCAGCAGTGAAAAATAGTCAAGGAACCAAAGTCTCATCCCACTTTGCAGCTTTCAGAGACAAAACACACTCTTATCATTGACACTTCTCTTTAGATGGATGAAGAAACATTTCCCTTGTCTCCTTCAGGTGCTTACTCTCTCTCCATACGAGACTGGGATGAAGCCAAAGGAGACAATGTGAAACACTACAAGATCCGAAAGCTTGACAACGGGGGATACTACATCACCACACGGGCGCAGTTTGACACATTACAGAAGCTCGTTAAACACTACACAGGTATGTAATGTGCTCACTCTCTCTCTTTTTTTTTTTTTTTGGTGCCTTTACTCATTCATTATTCATCGCAGTCTCTCATCGCACCTGAAAATTACTCTCAGTCACGCCCGCTGCTCTGAGCCGCCATGCAGCCACCTGCAAAAAGGCCCCCAGCGTTGCCAAGGGAGATGAATAGCTTGTAATTTTAATAACAATTGATGGTGCAGTTATGATTTTTAAGCCTCTTTCCTTGAGGTTAAAAATCTGTGATCCCACTTCATTTCAGCCTGACTCCGGAGAGGGTTTTTTGGCGTGTTATAGAGCCACTTCGTCTCATTTATATTTCATCACTGTTAGCATAAGAGTACAAATTCATCCACATCAAATGGAATGAAACGATGCATGAAAGAGACTGGCGTTAAAAACGCTGTATCCTGCCGGTTCAAAGATTCATGTGGGTGAGTGTGTGTGTGTGTGTGGCACTGTTAGGTGTAATGTAGCGTTTTGATCTCCGTGTCTCACTGTATCACAGAGCACGCCGACGGGCTTTGCCACAGGCTGACCACAGTGTGCCCCACAGTCAAGCCTCAGACCCAGGGGCTCGCCAAGGACGCCTGGGAGATTCCCCGGGAGTCCCTGCGACTGGAGCTCAAACTGGGCCAGGGCTGCTTCGGAGAGGTCTGGATGGGTAAGAACAAGCCGACCAGACGTGCAGGAACATGTTCAGAAAATTCCTCTTGATGTCATGCATTTGTTTAGTTTTAATTACGTCGATGTGGAAACACAAGATCAGCCCAGATTTATGCAGGGAAACATGCAAACATTATGCGCATAAATCGAACACACACAATCATGCCAAAGCCTATATTTATTGTGTCTATTTTTGTCCAAACTGGGGAATTATCCACTTCCTGCAGTTGCTTCCTCTGTTTGTTGAAATCTCTGTATCTCCAGAGATCGTCTCACTCAGGAGGACTGCTCCTAACAAATTTATTTGTTCCTCTTGGAGCTTGCGAGCTCATATCCGCTCATCCCAGGGATATTCTCTGCGAGGAGAGCATGCATGACAGCACATGTCTGAGCAATTACAAGACCTAATTAATGATGTTGTCCTGCCTCCAACACATTAACAACACTGATTAACCCTGCGGCCTGTGGGCGTTTTTCTCCCTGTCTTTGTCTCTGCAGGCACGTGGAACGGCACAACTAAAGTGGCCATAAAGACGCTGAAGCCGGGCACCATGTCGCCTGAGGCCTTCCTGCAGGAGGCTCAGATCATGAAGAAGCTCAGACACGACAAACTGGTGCCTCTTTACGCTGTGGTGTCCGAGGAGCCCATTTACATCGTCACAGAATACATGGCCAAAGGTGCGTGCGGATACCTGAAGCTATAACAAGCTTTAAACTGGCCTAATTCATCAATTAATCTGACTTTCTGAGAACTCTCAGCCCTGGAGGGAAAAAAGAGTCGGTCATTTCCTGTTACACGACTCTGATGAGGTCTATTTTTAAAGAAAAGCATAACAACTTCAAGCCTCAGCCTGCAGACTTTTCAAGCACAAATGTGATCACATGACTCTGGTTTTCCAGGCATTTGCACTTACATCAGATGCATGGCGATTTCCTTAAAGGAAAATTGTTTTATTTTTTATGGGTGTTTTAATTAATAAGCTGTATGTATTGAAAGACCTTGGAAGTCTCTCGAGGTTCCCTGAGGCCTGAAACAGGAATGTTTAATTGAAAACTGCAGTAGTTTTGTGGGAGGCTGGAAAGCTTCAGCTGCAGGTTTTTATGAGTAATTAGATTTATGTGTGTGTAAATGTTAACTCTGTGACATATGCCTCTGTGTGTGTGCATACATGTCTGAATGTCTGCAGTCTGTTGATCCACTGTGATGTGATTTCACAGAGAAGCTGCCGTAGTATTTTCCACAGAGCTGCAGACGCAGCTAGATGAATGCTGGTGATTAGATGCCATCACGAACTGCATATCAATTTGCAGCCGAGCTTAATTTAATATTCAGTTTAACTTCCAAGGCAGGTAGGGTAAAGATCGAGGGCTTGATTGAAATATTTAACATTTCATATAGCGGCTCATTAGTATGCAGGTGGTGTTCTGCTCCTTTTATTGCTCCTACAGTTTATCATGGCTGTTCTGCATTTACAGCTTCTCTCTGTTTCCGTTTTACAGGAAGCTTGCTCGACTTCCTCAAAGAAGGTGACGGCAAATTCCTGAAGCTGCCCTTGTTGGTGGACATGGCTGCACAGGTGAGACGAGCCACGAATACCTGCAGGTTTTTTTTGTTTCACGAGAGCAGAATTTGTGTCAGTGATTCGTGCTTTTAGGTTCTATTTTAAGCCTCAGTTTTTTTAAAAAAGGACGACAGCCTCAGGTAAACACGCTCTTCCTCTCCCAGATTTGGCACCGTTTGCTTTTGTTCTTTCATTATTAGCTTCCTCTTTCTGCCTGACAGACAGCTTGATGAGAGAGGTGTGAGGAGCTAAAAATTATTTACCGAAGCAGCCGCGGTGAGACGCTGTCAAATGTTTTGTTTGTAGATCGCTGACGGCATGGCTTTCATCGAGAGGATGAACTACATCCACAGGGACCTGCGCGCTGCCAACATCCTCGTGGGAGACAACCTGGTGTGCAAGATCGCCGACTTCGGTTTGGCCAGGTTGATAGAGGACAATGAGTACACAGCGAGGCAAGGTTGGTACACGCACACACACACACAGACACACACAGACACGGTGTGAGTCACAGGTGAATGAGGTGTCAGGGTGAGCAGTGACCTCACAATGAGGACGACTCCCTGTTGTCTTTTATCATGGCGGATTAGGATAATAGTGGAAACCAGATGCTCCTGTTCCCTCTGATTAGTCGCGCTTTTTACACGCTGGGAGAGTTCAGCTCACTCCCATGTCTGCTCCTTAAAGGGCTGATTCACCCAAATTTACACCTTACCTGTTGTGGCATCCAGCTGTGTGAGTTATTTTAGTTTTATTTACTCAGGTGTGGATGTTTCCATCTGTGACTTGTCTACCAAATACCACAGCGGTTTTCTGCTGTCAGTGTGTTTATGTTAACATCTTTCCATAAAGGTTTAAGATGGGAGTCTCGAATTAAATTAATTAATTAATTTTTTACTGGATGCAGCTGTGAAACTGTAAAAATTGTAATGGACGACACAAAAAAGATGAGATTTCATAAGCAGCAAACAAATATATTGTGGTATATTTAAGTCATGCTAGCAGCAGCTCTCTTTGGTTGCACAGAGCAGTGATTACGCTAAATGCTCATGTCAACAAAGTTAACATGCTAATATGTAACAGGTATATTTTTTTCCACAGACACCCCCTTAAAAACCTCCCACCAAAAATTGAAGATGCAGTTTAAACATAAATAAAACAGAATATTTGGATTTCTTGGAATCAGCGCTGCAGTTTAGCATGTTAGCATGCTATCATTACCACACAGAGTGAAATTTCATTCAGGTCCGTTGTACTGGAGGTGGAGGCTGAAGTAAACAAAAATAGCTCAAAATCTGAGCACAGAAAACCAGAACTGCTTGCATGGTTAAACACTGTGATACTGTTAAATACTTCTGAGGAAAATACCGATGACGTGTTATAAATGAGGTTTGTTCTGGTATTTTCCATTAATAATCTATTTCTTCCAGATGATAACAAGGAAACACTCTTACAGAACATAATGCACAGTGTTTGTGCACGAGGAAAGCCACTCTGGTGACCTTGTTTTAAAGTGGGTGAATCATCAAAACACCCTTTCAGATCTTAAATTTTAGAGCTGTCACTGTAATTTTTGAGGTGCATTCACAAGCCTGTGTGACTTGAATACCAAGACATGATGTGACCTCGGTGATGTCATCAGGGGTCACTCCGGCCTTTTGTGGTTTCCTGGAAACAAGAGCTGAAATGAAGGCATGTGCCCTCCAGTGGAAACACCTCACCTCCTCTCCTCTCCTCTCCTCTCCTCTCCTCTCCTCTCCTCTCCATCACAGGAGCCAAATTCCCCATTAAATGGACGGCCCCGGAGGCTGCGCTGTATGGACGCTTCACCATCAAGTCAGACGTCTGGTCCTTTGGGATCTTACTCACCGAGCTTGTCACCAAAGGCAGAGTGCCCTACCCAGGTAAGTGACAGTTACAACACACACACACACACTCATACACACTCATACACACCAGTTGTGAAATAAAAAAATAGAAAAATGTAAAGGTGTGTCGGAGGCCGGTGATTCACAGCCAGAGTTATCAGCTTTCAGTAGGACATCAAGCTGGCGTGCTCGTTAATGTCGAAGTGAAGTGAAGCTGTCTGACATTGTCTGCGCTGGTTGTTTATGCCGCTGCAGGGGGAACAGTGACATACACACACACACACACGTGCGCGCGCACACACACACACACACATTTGAGATTAGATGAGACCATCTGGTGGAGGACGATCAGGAGATTGAACACCACTCTTGTTTATAACCATCTGCCAGACTGATATTGCCCTGGGGAGCAGGGCCTGCAGCGTTTTGCACCACCTTCACAAACCTCCACTTTGTGTCTGATGTAGCGCCGAAACCACTGACAGATCAGTCAATCGAGAGAAAATTAATTAAAAAAACATTTTCAAAATTTAATTTAAGGAATAATTTAACAGTTTGAGGGGAGAAAAATGTTCTTGATGAAAGTTAAATGAGAAGATTTCTGCATTTTAATGTCTGTGCGCTAAATATGAAGCTACAGCTATTTAGCCTATTAACTTAGCTCAGCGTAAACACTATAAAAAGGAGGAAATTACTCGCATGGTTCTGACCAAAGGCAGTAAAATCTACCTACCAGCATCTCCAAAGCACTTTAATTAACATGTGGTATCTCATTTGTTTAATATATATACAATAACTTCAGCATAGAAATGACAGGATGTGGTTTCAGGACTATTTTTTGGGCGGGTCATTGACTTTGTGGAGGCGTGACGTTGTCAGGCAACAAGCAGGGATTTATTACACTTTTGGGTGTTTGTGCAGATTGAACAAATGAAATATTAAATGATAATTAGTGAGATAAAAAGATGCTTGAAGGTGGATTTTTTTACCTTCAGGATGAGTAGGGCTAGCTTGTTCCCACTGTTTCCAGTCTTCATGCTAAGCTAATCTAAGCTAACTGATCTCCTGGCTGTAGTTTCTGATTTAATAAACAGTTATGATCGGGGCATCCATCCTCTCATCTTCTTTCTTTCAACACCTCAAATGTTGATCTATTCCTTTAATTACTTAAATAATTTCTTGAGCAAAAATTACAAATATTTACCAGTTTGAGCCTCTTAAAAGTGAGCATCCGCCTCTTATTTCTGCTGTTATATACAATCTAAACTAAGAAAAACAATTAATAGACAAAAAAACTTAACTGTATAACTTTGAGATAAATCATTAAAGAAAACAATTAGTTTCTAGAATCCCAAAAAAGCCTAAAAAAAGGGATTAAAATCTCCGACGGCTGTTGTCTGCCTCCCCCTCAGGCATGGTGAACCGCGAGGTACTGGAGCAGGTGGAGCGGGGTTACCGCATGCCCTGCCCCCAGGGATGCCCCGAGTCCCTGCATGAGATGATGAAGCTCTGCTGGAAGAAGGAGCCCGACGAGAGGCCCACTTTCGAGTACCTCCAGTCCTTCCTGGAGGACTATTTCACGGCCACAGAGCCTCAATACCAGCCTGGAGAAAACCTATAGCCTGCCTGGACTCGTGCTTCGTATCCCTCCGCCTGGCAGACTTGATTGAAGACAAAGAAAGAAGACGTGAGCTCTTGATAATTCGACTGGAAACCAGGCTCACCAGTCGCATAAACCACTACTTGCTCCACCATTCCTTTCATTTTTTTTGTTGTTTTTGCTTTTAGCAGCTGCCATCATTTTATTTTGTTTTCATATTTTTTTTATTTTCATTCATTCTACCACACAAACAGGTTCATTTTCAGTGCTGTTTTAAATACACTGCAGTGTTTTGCTGTGAAGTAAGCTGTGATAATGCCTGGAAATAGGGAACCATTGTTGATAATCGCAGTCCAACTATTGGGCTTTTATGTGGCTTAATGTGGAGATCTCACGCTCCATTTACCTCCAAATTGTACTCTTTTGGGGTGAATTATGCATCAAGATGATTAATTATTGACAAAAATAATATATTAAACTACTGTGGAGAGGCTCTCAGGGGACTGATGGTCATTATCACAGTACATTTGACAGTAAGTACACAAAGTAAAACCCACACAGCTCGACATAAGTTACATTTAAGTTACATTTTCATCAGCTACAGTGCAATTTTTTTATTTGGAAATGAGACTGTGACATGGTCTTTTATGCCTTTCTTATCTATTACTAGGCATTTTTTAATTCTATGCTCTTCTATGGTCTTTATGTTATCGTAAGAATTTATTATCACACTTTAATCATATCACATGGACGTGGTTTCACAGCTTCAGTCCTCAGTTGAAGACCCCGTCGTCCATGTTCATGCAAAATCTCTGCATGATGCCATAATTCTTTCAGTCTCTCAATGCCAAGGTTGTATAATCTCGCTGTGATCAATACAAAGACATGATTACACAGACGGTCTAGTGAGTTAAACAGCCATTGAACTCGTGGACTTGAAGCTCCTTGCAAAGGAGAATGACACTTCACATTTGATTTTTTTTTGCCAAAAGGGATACAAGAAGATTTTACAGGCTATAAAACACTTTCAGAGTGGAAATCATAATCAAAGCCACCAAATAAGTTGGAGAAAATCATTTTATCATCTAAAATGTGACTGACAAAGAACTCTTTCATGTTGCTCTGCAAAGATTGTTTGTATTGCAGTAATTACAGTTTTTTACAGTGATTTTGCTTCTGTATGGACTCTTTGGGGCAGTGTTATTGTGGGAATAAGACTAAGTCATGCCTGAACTTGTAAAGAAGGGCTTTGTATATTATAAAACTGTCATTTTATAATATTAATAAGAAAAAATGGACTCAATTGCAAATATATTTGGGAGGAATAAGGTGCGTGGACACTCGTCTGAGTGAATTTGTACAATAAAGACCTGATTTTACAGTCCAGTGTTGATCTCTTAATAAATTTGGACGTTTTGATTTGTCTCTTTAAATGTGCTTCAACCAATGACAGACTCAGGTGGGTGGGTTCAATGTCCAGTCTGCAGGTCACTTCAGAGGAAACTACTCCAAACAGCCCTTTAAATTAAGATTATAGAAATCTTAGTGGCAAAATGAAGCACAAAATTATTCATTTGACCGTCAAGGATGTCAGATTCCCGACGTCTTTGGAGCAACACGGCTCAGATGCGATGGTAAGAGGGTTGAAGCAGCTGCAGCAAAACTCTGCACACGTTTTTTTACTTTCACTGGCAGTTTTGAGTGAAATGACTGAAAGTTTGAGGCCTTTATGCACTTTTTACTTTCCACATCGCAGCACACCGACCCGGATTACTCGGCCGCATATGTGGTCATCGACACGGCCTGCGGCATGAAAGGCTTCGGCCTCACATTCACTCTGGGAAAAGGCACGGAGATCGGTAAGATCTATACTGTGACGTCCGTGCACGTCACGGCACGAGCAACACAACTCCTCACAAGCTGCTGCTGCTGCGTTCACGTGCTCATACGAAGCTTCGAATTTCAACTTCTTTGATCGAATTTACAGCAAATTCAAATAATCTATAATCTTATAATGTAATAAAAGGTTGTTTGATGAAAAATTAGCACTTTCACGTCAATTAGCTGTATTACAGTGTAAAAATGCATCTATTTTATTGGTCAATAAACTTTGTTGGCATATAATATTCAACATATATGTTATAGTTTGTATTCAGCTAACACAACCAAAGCTAAAACATCTACAAAACGATAAAAAACAACATATCTTAGACACATAAAGCATTCTTGTAAATACTTTATTGGGCAATGTATAGTTTCCGTGCTTAAGACTGCTTTAAAGTCATCATTTCTTTTCTCACGCGCTAATGTTCAAAGTAGAGCCGCACACCGCCATCTTGCGGTAATGTTTAATAAACCTATTTCGGTTGCATCTCTTCAAAGGCTACCACAGTAAAAAACATGGTGCTTATGAGGTTTTGGTAAAGTAGTAGGTTGTCTGGAGCTTTCATCCCTTCAGAGGCTGATCTCCGCTGACTGTGACCCCGCAGTGGTGTGTGCTGTGGAGGCCCTGGCGGCGCTGCTTGTCGGGAAAACCCTGCAGGAGATTGTGAGCGACTTCCGTGGTTTCTACCGCCTCCTCAGCAGTGATGGCCAGATGAGATGGGTGAGAGCGAGCACGCCAAAAGTATATATTGGATAAACAGTAATAACATTTAAATTCTTGCTCACAGCTCCTTGATTATACTTTCCCATCTTCTTTACTTGTCGTGGAATAATTTAACTATGTTTATTCTAATTTTACTGAGATTTGGCTTCTGTCTCCTCATCCAGAACACTATGATTCATGACCTAGATCTAAAAATAAGAGCAAAATAATCCTGTTTGGTTACGAATTTCAATTTAAAATCAGTCTGTTGGGTCATCTCTGCATGTTGGAATTGTTTCCCTCATAATATTGACAGGACCAACCACCAGATCCTTTAATCAAGTTTCTAAAAGATCCCAAAGTCTTGATTAAAACTGATGAGCCAGAACAAAAAAAATATCTGGTGAGTTCAGGCTTTTCCAGAAGTGTCAGATGTGTAAAGAAAAGGCCCTTCAGATACAAAAACATGAATAAAAGGCAAAAATAAATGTGAAAAAATAGTTTTGAAGGTCCAGAAGTCCTGAATAATGATTGCTTGAGAAAAAAATAATTTTGTTAACTTTCCCCAAAAGTCCTATTTGATTGCATCTTTATTTCTATTGGTTCAAGTTTTATGCATCCAGTAAAAGCATTTTTAATTCTTCATGTGTTGTGTTAAACTAATAAAGAGGGTGTCAGGGTTGTTTTTTAAAAAAGACTCTCCAGTCTAAGATTAATCCATTAGAAAATTCAACTCTATTCTTATTATTATTCTTATTCAGAATTTCACTTTTTATGTGAAAAAAAAGCCTCTTTGCTTTACTTTGGTGCAGATTTAACTACATTTTTCCTTCATGTAGTTAGTTAGTGCAGATCAACGCCCTCCTCTCCTTCAAAGCTTTAACTCTGCTCATCAAACAAACTCGACAGCAGCTTCACTATCTGACAAACTGTGTTGAGTAACGTTTGCTGCAACCTTCTACAACAACACGCCCAGGTCAGATATCATTTCCTGTCGGCAGCTGACATGAATCATCATGTGATAATCTACGTGATGACCAGCATGTTGGCTCACACTCGCTGTCAGAATAAATAAAAGATAGTGTCATGTTTCGATGTAAGTTTTGAAAGAGGCTTCAGTTTGGCTCTTCATTCTTCTGATCTTTTAGCAAAACATGAACGTTCACCATTTCCTTGTGACCAACTTTGCAACCCAACATGCAGCACAGCTCTGACATCAATTTGAAAATTGTGAAATTTGTTTACAAAGAGCAGATACATAGCTACACCTAGTCTCTCCTCTGATATCCATCGTTTCGCTGTAGCTTTGCCCTGCAAGTTAACAAGATTGGTTCCTTGGTTCCTTTGGTCTGTGACATATGAAACCGCAGCTGTTTGAATCCATGAAGACTGTCATGCAAGATGTCTTGTGGCATAAAAAACACTAAATGAACATACCAACAAAGTAAAAAACTTGATTGATCATTGGAGGAGGTCATTAAACTCTTGTCTGATCCAGTTAGGTCCAGAGAAAGGCGTGATACACCTGGCCACAGCTGCGGTCATGAACGCCGTGTGGGACCTCTGGGCTCGAGCGGAGGGCAAGGTGGGACTGACACTTTTAGGATAAAAACTACAACACAATTTCCTTCCATAAAGCAATGACACCTCATGACTCACGACCTGTCATCATTCTCCCGTAGCCGCTGTGGAAGCTGCTTGTTGACATGGTGAGTCAAAACGCAGTGTAGATGTTTGATATGTGACCCAGGATGTGATCTAAAGGGAAATAACGTGTCGTATGTTTGTCCATTCAGGATCCCAAGCAGATCGTCTCATGCATTGACTTCAGGTACATCACCGACGCGCTCACAGAGGAGGAGGCTCTGGGTGAGGCCGGTTTATGACGTGCATCGTGTGTCAGGCACAGTTTGTGTAACGTAATCCCGTTCACTCTGAGAGAAGCAACAGACTCTTTCTGCTCCTCTTCTCTCATTCAGACATACTTGTGAAAGCGCGGGAGGGCAAGCAGCAGAGAGGTGAGCTCACTAAAGACTCATTAAATACATGGCTGAATTGGATTTGGCTGAACAAAAATTGCCTCTTTAGAAACTAACAGGAGTGCTTTTAGCCTGTATAATAGGTCCCTGCACACCATGATTGCTCCATTAAAACACTCTTCTCTAGTGTTTATTACCTGTGTGGACCGATTCTTTTGCCTGCCAGAGACTCAGATGCTGAAGGAAGGTTATCCTGCCTACACCACCTCCTGTGCTTGGATCGGATACTCAGACCAGCAGCTCAAACAGGTCTCTGTGCTGGAAAACACATGCAATTTCTCAGGCTGGAGGAATGGTATTCAAATAAACATTTTATGCAAATATAATGTGTGTTTCTGCAGCTTTGCACAGATGCACTCAAGAGCGGCTGGACCAGGTTTAAGGTTAAAGTCGGTGCAGATTTAGAGGACGACATGCGCAGGTGCCGACTGATAAGGGAGATGATTGGACCCAATAACACTTTGGTACAGATGTTTTTTCCCCCAGCTTTGTTTTTAAATCAGGTGTTAAGAGCATACTGAGCTGTGTTTGTGTTAGATGATCGATGCCAACCAGAGGTGGGATGTAGACGAGGCCATCAGGTGGGTGTCCAGCCTGGCTGAGTTCAAACCTCTGTGGATCGAGGAGCCCACGTCTCCAGATGACATCCTGGGTCACGCTGCCATCTCCAAGGTGAGAATGAGAGAGAGAAGTTTTCCAGCTTGCTCATCTGTGTGGGTGTTGGACCAGATTGCGAGACAAAAGCCCCTGATGACACTCATATAGATGCCCTCCTAACCCTTCAACAAAGGATCAAGATGTACAAAATGTCTCTTTTTCGATTTGTTTTTAGTCTCTTTGTGAGCATTTTGTGTCTCTCTTTGGCTAATTTTTGGATTTGTTTTGAAAGGTTTGTGTCTTTGAGGTTATTTTTGGCATTTTGCATCCATTTTACATACTTAGTAGTAATTTTGAAACCATTTGTGGTCATCTTTGTCTCATTTTGCCACTTTGGAATCATTTCATATCCCTTTGTAGTCATTTTGCATCACTTTTCGTTCATTTTTGTCTCATCATGGTTGTTTTTATTCCTCCTCGTGGTCCTCTTTGCCTGTTTTTGGTCATTTTTGTCCGTCTATAGTCTTTTGGCTTGTATCTGGGCTCATTAGGTGTGTTTTGAAGTCTTTTTTCAGTCTCTTTGTACAGTGGGATGCCGGGCCTGTGTCCAGTCAGCCCATTCGGCATCCATCCATGGTTGAAGTCTGATAAAAGATTGTCTGACTTTGTTGTTGCAGGCTTTGGCTCCACTCGGGATTGGAGTGGCAACAGGAGAGCAGGTCAGAGCCCAAGTTCGTTCGAACGTGCACATCACTGGCTGATATTTATAGTTTCTAGTTTGGTTACTGTTTCCTCTCCAGTGTCACAACAGGGTGATGTTTAAGCAGTTCCTCCAGGCCTCGGCCCTGCAGTTTGTCCAAATAGACAGCTGTCGGCTGGGCAGCGTCAACGAGAACCTGGCTGTGCTGCTGATGGCCCACAAGTTCCAGGGTAAAGACTTCATCTTGTGCCGTGACAGAAGGAAAGAGTAGCTACTAATATGAGAAGTTATAAGCAGTTCTGTGAATCATTTAGAGGTAAAATAAATGAACTTAAAACATTGATTGGTGGTTATTTTTCCTTTTTAATGCATTCAGTTAGTTTTTTTTTTTCATTTCTAATAGCATCTCCTGACTTTTTTAGTTCTTTGGCTCAAACACAACATATACAAAGTGTAATATTTGTGTCAAAAATAAGGCAATAAAACATGATATGTTGTGTCTTTTCCCTCAGTGCCTGTTTGTCCTCACGCCGGAGGAGTCGGCCTCTGTGAGCTCGTCCAGCATCTGATTCTGTTTGACTACATCTGCGTGTCTGGAAGCCTGAGCAGCCGGTAATGCCGAGCAGGAGCCGCGTTTGTTGACACTTAAATCTCCTGATCGTACCCGCTTAAACACATCATAATCAGCCTGAGTTTTCTGTTTATCCCAGAATGTGTGAATATGTAGATCACCTGCACGAACACTTCGCCAGTCCTGTGGTGATTCATGACGCCCACTACATGCCCCCCAAGGTGAGAAGCAGTGCAGATGCCAAGCGTTGCATATAAAATAATCCGTTTCCCCTTTTCACATCCACACATTTCTTTAAGCGCCTGTTTATGTACACTGTGCTTATTGTTCTCAGGATGCAGGATATTCTTGTGAGATGCTGGAAACGTCTGTGCAGAGACATCAGTACCCCGAGGGAGACGTATGGAAGCTGCACATAAACAAGTGACTTGTTCTTGCACATTCAGGCCTTTAGACTTCTGATTAGACTCAGCTAAGAAAAGATGACACCAAGAAATCGCAGCATGCTGAAAACAATTTAAACTGCAAAGGAGCGAAGCTTTAGCCGTCAAATTCAGATCTTTGTTTTTTTTTATTATTTTGTTGCCGAGCTCCTGTCGGCTCGAGAACAAGTCTCTACAAATCAGGTTGACACTGAAGTAGATTTTTTTTATTTAAAAATTCAAAGTGAACAATATTAAGGGAAGGAAAATTAAATAGATGTGACATTTGCTCCGAGCAACTAAAACATTTCTCCTGTTAAAGTCAAACTAAGCACATCAGCAGTTTAACTACAGAAAACCAAACATGAGAGATTTGTTTTTTGTGTTTGAAGTAAGAAAGCAGGTAAAGGTAGTGAACCTATCTGTGAGATGTTGATTATGTTAAAATAATAGTTTAATGAACAAACAACAAAAAAAATCACCAATTTTCCTTTTTATTATGTTTAAATAAACTAAACTTTTAAATACACTACCAGTCAAAAGTTTGGGATCACTTTCAATTTTCTTGTTTTCAATAGAAACACATGAAATTAATCTGCATAGTAAATACAGCAAACATAGCTACAAACAGGACATGATTACGTTGTCAGAGTAAGAAATGATGATTTTAATCGAAACTATGACTTCACTTCAAATGTTGCCTTCACTAAAATAGCTACTTTCTGCAGTAATTACAGCCTGGCAGACCTCAGGCTTTCTCACTGCCACTTTTTCTGGGTAATCTGATGGTCCCACAGACCCTCACGCTGCCTCCACCATGTTTGATAGATGGCAGTAAGCATTGGTCTAGTATTTGAGGTGGTAAATGGGAGATTTGTAAAGAGTGAAAAAAGGGTCTTGAAGGACAGCACTTGCTTCTTCCCTCAATCAAGTGCTGTCCACAGGATACAGCATGTTGTGGGTATGGGAGCCTTCCTTCTTCAAGATCCCTTTTCACTCTTTACAAATCTCCTATTTTACCACCTCAGATGCCACACCGATGCTAATTCCACCTGTCAAGCACAGTGGAGGCAGCATGAGGGTCTTGGGGACCATCAGATTACCTAGAAAAAGTGACAGTGAGAAAGCCTGAGGTCTGCCAGGCTGCAATTGCTGCAAAAGGTGGTTATTTTGATGAAGGCAACATTTGAAGTACAAAGTCATAATTTCGATTAAAATCATTATTTCTTACTCTGACAATGTCATCAGGCCCTGTTCATAGCTATATTTGCTATATTTCCTATGCAGACCAATCTCATGTGTGTTTCCACTGAAAACAAGAAAATTGAAAGTGATCCCAAAGTTTTGACCGGTAGTGTTTATATATTTACCAGCCCTTGGATTCAAGTAAAAAAATCTTCGCATTTTTCACTGTTGGAAACCTTTTTCCTCAACACCTTTACAGTTCTTGACTTTTACCTGACACCTACATCTATTTGCATGCATGTGTGTGTGTGGAAACAGCACATGGGTATCTGTCTTGAATAATGCACCTGCCTTTGACTGCATATTTCTATCCCCATGACACTGCTGTCTTTGTGGGTAGTCATTCCATGTGTAGAGTCCATCACAGTACACTGCGTCAAGCCTTCGGGACTGTCATGTTTCAGAGAACAGCTCTGTTTTCCTCACTTCCCAAATTCCCACCTCTACTTCCCTTATCATCTCTCTTCCCTCATCCAGTGGCTTAAAAGTGAAGGGACAAGTAAGAAAAAAATTGAAAGACTTCATTTCAGTGAATAATACATTACGTCTCTTCACCTGGAGCAAATTTAACTTCCATTCCATGTCTGAAATGGTTTTGTGGAGGAGTCTTTGAAAGTTGTACTCAGTGTAAAATTACTCTAGTATCTCTTTTTTTTTTTACCCCAAAAGACCTACAACTTCAGACATCAAATAAAAGACAAAGAAGCAGTGAAAAGTCTTTTGTCTCCGCTTTGTGAAATTTGTTTGAGGAGCTGGTATCATAGATAATAAGAGATGGGTGTATGTGTGTGGGAGCAGTACAGCAGGAGCTTTAATACACTGTCAACAGGAAGTGATAATGACTCTTTGTCTCTTTTAGTCTGATCTATCAATTTACCACTGATTTTGTTTTCAAAAATCAAAGAGATTGAAGTGAGCAAGAGGTCATACATTGAAGGTGGATGAACAAACAGAAAAAGTGGTGGGACTATTAAATTTCCCTTTGAAATTCCCCTTTTTTCTGTGCGGTACGTGCGCTTGATAACAATCCCAGAGAATAAAGTTTTCAACCACAAAGTGCACACCAGAAATCAAAAAAGGAAAGAAAATGGAGCCTTTGTGATTGATGCTCAAAGGAAAAAAAACATATCCTGGCAACATAGGATGGTATGGTTTGTTCCACTTTTCTGTTGTCTTAAGACTCTCACAGCCATAAACATATTTAAACAAACACACACTCAAAGCTGGATGCCATACAAGGATGAGCTTGGCTGAGAGAGATGATGTGAAATTCATTCGCTTCATGTTTAAATAAATACTTAAGGTGAATCTTTGCCACATTTTACGTGGATGTACAATCAGTGTTGATGGCACAGGTAGGCAGAAGCAATGAATTCCTCATTGCTTGCTATATTTACAGACATTGCCGAGTGCTCCTGCTGCTAAATCTGTTGTTCTTTAGGGACCAGCACCATCATTTGACGTGTACAGTGACATCAGCAGCTGGTGTTAAGCAACAACTATGAGCTACTTCAGCTTGAATATCTAGTCTTGGCCCCCGGGTTGCCCCATAAACCTGAATCTCCTCACTTGTGTTGCAAACTAGATACAATATCAGTAGAATAAAAAAGTGGCAAAATGATTGCAGAGAATTTCATGGACTTGTATAATCAGCCTCTTTTTTAGCTGAGCCAGAGTGTAGCTGAAGAAATGCAGCAGAGACAGGCAGAGACTGCGACTGCACTGTCTGTGCAGGAGGATTTGACCGGCGTGGACCATCCAGAACCTGAGCTGCCGAGAGCACAGCGACTGGTGGTGCGTTCGCTCAATTTGTCCTCTGATGCCAACAGAAACTGAATCATTCTGCTGCAGTGAATCTCAGTGTGGGCTGTTTTTTTGTTGGATGCTGTCGCCGACGCCAACCCAGAGAGAGCCTGTGTGTGCATTGCTGTGCATGAAAGTTTTGCTCCTCACTTGGGTAAAAGTGTGCTAGAGATGTCCTTCAGGATCCTCAAGACAAACTGGAAAGACAGATCTAGAACAGAAGGGTCGAAGGGGCAGGTGACCATAAATTTGCCACCTTTTTCTATGTTTTGGCCTGCAAAGTTGCAGCTATAGGCTGTGTGTGTGTGTGTGTGTGTGTGTGTGTGTGTGTGTGTGTGTGTGTGTGTGTGTGTGTGTGTGTGTGTGTG